>CAUJNA010000902.1:1159912-1196487 GCA_963377175.1 Effrenium voratum | reverse complement strand
CTTCCGCGGGTCCCGCACGTTGAAGTCGTCGGCCAGGTCCCTCAGCGCCTCCATTTAAAAAACAACTTTGCTGCCCCAAAAAGGAGCTTGCGCTGGCGTCACTGGATGCAGGGAGGCCTGCACACACCTACTTGTTGCCCCAAAAAGGAGCTTGAGCAAGGGTCCTCTAGAACGAGGAGAACGAGGAGGCCTGCTCACACAGTTTTTTTTACTGGTTCTTCGGCCCCCGCCAGCCAGGCTTCCACCTCGTCCAGCCGGGCCTGGAAGCCCTTGCACACCCCCCCACAGCACGCTGGTGAGGTGAGAGTACGTCCGAGGCGAAGTTCATGTCCGGGCGCTTGTACTGCTTGGCCTCCACGGAGTCAAAGAGCTGCTGGAGCTCCGCCACGTCGGCCTCGGCCATCTCCGTCTTCACCCGGCTGTCCGACAAATTCGTGAAGCTTGTGTTGCAGACCACGTTGCCCGTGTTGCCCGCGATCACGAGGCAGCCGGGGTTCCTCTGGTTCGTGGTTAGGGACAGCTGCGTGGAGAGGCTCTTCGTCTGCACCAGCGCCTCGTCGTTGATCATGATGAGCTCGCACTGGTGCGCCCCGCCGTCCCGCTCCAGGAAGACTCGTGCGGATTGGTTGCCCAGCAGCCGCAGCTCCGGGCCGCTGTCGGGGGCCGCGCTGTTGTTGGACACTTGCAGCTTGCTCCAGCCCGCCCAGTTCTTCGCCAGGAAGAGATCGTCCGAGAAGTCGGAGGTGTTGGTCACGGTGAGCGTGTTGGACGCGAAGAGCTGCGGCGCGGAGACCGTGCCGGAGCTCGTCACGTCGCCGCACACCACGCTGCCCGTCGACACTCCGCCGCTCGTGGCCGTGAAGGTGCAGTCCAGGCTCTCGCAGTCCTGCGGGCCCGCGGACGCCGCCCCGGTGATCGTCAGCGTGGCGCCCGTGAGCGCCCCGGTGGCTGCGAAGCTCGCCGCGGTTGCTGCGCCCGAGGCCGTCAATGTCCCCGTGGACACGTCGCCCACCGTGGTGAAGTTCCCGGCGTGTGTTGTTGCTGGGGAGTGTGCTGCCCGTGATTCCTGTGGCGGAGCTCAGCAGGCCCACGCTGGCCGCGCCGCTGATGCTCAGCGAGCTGCCTGACACGGCCCCCGTGGACGTCAGCGTGGCTCCGGCGACGGTGCCTGTGGCTGTGAGCGCAGCGCAGGAAATGGCGCCCGAGGCGTCCACGCCCGTCGTGAACACGTCCGTGCAGTTCACGTCGTTGCACAGCAGCTGGTCGCAGCCCACGTTGCCCTGCGCGGTGAGCCCGTCCAGCGTGGCCGAGCCCGTGAGGGCCAGCGAGTCCGCCAGAAGGTCCGTTACCGAGACAGACTCTCCCTCGAAGGCGCTGGCCCTGATCTGCATGCTGTACAGGTCCAGCGTGCCCGCCGACTGCTGCACCAGCCCGGGGATAGACCCGCGATGGCTCCCGAAGTGCTGCTTTCGCGATTGCTTCCCGTCAGCACCGAGATGTCCAGGGGTCAACCGTGCTCAGATCCCTGCGAAGGCGTAGGCCGAGGAGGAATAATAGTGCGTTGACGCCCACGTAGTCGTTGTCGGCCGCGCTGACGTACATCACCAAGTTGGGGGCCGTGCCCAGCCGGTACCGGCAGCCGAAGGAGTAGCGTCTCCCCGGCGTCAGCGTGTAGGTGCGCACGATGTTCCAGGCGAAGGCGCTCTGGGTCATGGCGTAGCCCTCCAGCTGGAAGCCTCCCACCGTGAAGCTGGCCGAGGCCACGGAGCTCTGGCTGTTGGAGCGCACCAGGAAGGTGCCTAGCGTGGTGAGCGTGGGCTCCAGCAGCACCTCGCCCAGGGTGGCCAGCGCGACGTCGTCGGCCCCTCCGTCGAGGAACTCGTGCCTCAGCAGCAGCGCCGAAGCCGCCGTGTCCTCCTCCACCTCCGCCGTGTTGCCGGTCTCCAGGGTTGCGTCCAGGATCTGGAGGCCGTAGACGTCCACGTTCCTGCCGTCTGGTTGGGCAGGCCCGGCGCCTGGAAGTGCGCCCCGAAGTGCAGCTTCGCCACTCCGTTTGGCGGCACGGTGAAGTACATCTTGGCCGTGCTCCAGGCGCGCCGTACAGGGACTGTTGGCGCACGAAGTTGGAGGCCGTGCCGAGCCGGTAGCGGCAGGCGAAGAGGAGCTCTCGGCCCGGGGTCAAGTTGTAGGTGCGCACGATGTTCCACGGGTTCGCCGCCAGGGTCAGGGTGTAGCCGTCCACACTTACTCCCGCGGTGTGCGTGGCCAGCACGCTGCAGCCGCTGCTGGGGCGAACCGTCCAGTTTGACAGTGAGACGTCCGTGGGGCCCAGGATCTGCTCTCCTATGGCGGCCACCACCTCGTCGGCCCCTGTCGTCCGGAAAGCGCACGGCTATTTGCACGCCCCCGTGACTCCGAGCTTGTTGGCAAGGAGACCGTCTACTTGTGCGATGGTGTAGTAGCTGAGCAGCGCGGCTGCGATGCTCGAGGCCGTCGCCGTGTCCTGGTCTGCGGCTGAACGGTACGCCGCCAGCGCCGAGGTGATTTGGTTGGCTGTGAACACGTCCTGGTCCGGGCCCGTCCTGTAGGCCAGCAGCGCGCCCGCGATGGCGGCCTGCGTCTGCGTGTCCTGTGCCGCGCCCGTGCGGTAGTCTCCCAACAGGGCGTCCACTTGTGAGGAGGTGTAGTAGGCCAGCAGCGCGGCCGTGATGGCGCTGGTTGTCTCCGCGTCCTGCGCTGCCCCTGTGCGGTAGTCTCCCAACAGAGTGTCCACTTGTGAGGAGGTGTAGAAGGCCAGCAGCGCAGCCGCGAGGGCCGCGTCCGCCGCCGCGACGGAGTAGCAGTCTGCCGTGATGCTCAGCGTGTCGTCGCCGTTGGCCAGCGCAGCAGAGAGAGGAGCCATGAAGTGCAGGTTGCGAACGACGTTGCTTCCGCGAAGGAGCTCCCAGCCCCGAGATGGAGGCGTCTCGGCTCGCGAGCTCGGAGGCCAGCGCCGCGGCGGTGACGGCCCCCAGGAGAGCGTTGGCCACCTTGGTGTCCACCTCCAGCGGCGTGATCCTCGCCGCGATGTCTAGGGAGTGCTGGTCCACCACCGTCTTGAGGCCGGAGTTGGCGGCCACCGTGGCCAGCGTGGCGTTGTTGGCCGAGGCGATGGAGCCGTTCATGGCCGCCGTTGTGCTGTAGTTGGACAGCTTCAGGTCCACGCTGTCCGGGCTCTTCTCAAGCCTCAGCACGTCGAAGGCCGACTGGTCTGCCTTGTTGGAGAGGCCCGTGGTCGGCGAGCTCTGCAGCGCGGCGATGCTGCTTCCGTGCGCGGCCACCTGGCCGTCCGTGGTGGCCAGGGCCGCCGCCGTGGCCAGGGGCGCAATTGCCGGCGCCAGCGCGCTGCTGTCCAGCTTTGTGGCCAGCTCTGCGGTGACTCTGTCGTCCAGGGACTGGATGGCCGCTGCGTTGTTGCCGGACGCTGCAGTGTTTACCGCCAGGTCCGTTACTTGAGCGTAGGGCGTCAAAGCGAGGGCCAGCTGCCCTGCGGCGACGTGCGTGCCGTCAGTCACCTCTCCGTTGTCCAGGACCTCCGGGATATTGCCGGTAACAGGTCCTTCAAACATGTTTACATATGTTCTCGCCGACGCCTTAGTCCAGTGGCTAAGGCGTCGGCCAAGGAGCTAAGCGCTGCTTACTCCGCACGGGGCTCGATTCCTGCCGCGAGCGCAGTTGAGTACCATTCAGTCCGAACTCCGGCCGTTCGGAGAAGTTTCCTTGTAATCCTCGTGATTCGGGGGTAGTGTGTTTGACACACCACCCCCTCACAGGCTAGGCGTCACCGCTTGTTGGTGTGTCAAACACACCAACCCCTCTTCGGCACAAGTTTCCGCAAGTACGTGTCACAGTCCGTGGGTGACCTTGAAAGCGAAGCCCGCACCAGGCCCGCACCAGGCCCGCACCAGGCCCGCACCAGGCCCGCACCAGGCCCGCACCAGGCCCGCACCAGGGTTTTTTTCGGAAGGAGCGCGGCTGCAATGTGACTCAATTTGATTTGACCGGTGGCGCCGGTCAAAAGCGAGACCTGCGCACGACGGCCGAAAATTTCGGTAAACTGTCGGTAAACTGTCGAAAATTTCGACAGCTCGAAAGCACAAGTGGCACTTGTGCTTTTCGAAGTGGGTTCGTTTCAATGCGTTCCAGGCGAGAGTTGCGGCAGGCTGGCTTCTATGCCGGGCAGGTTCGCCGAAACTTTAGACAGTTGTCGGCTTAGACGACAACGACGACAACCTCGACATTTTTTTTTCCTGGGAAGAATCCCGACCTTGGCGCGGGCTCGGCAGGGCTCCGATGCCGGGCAGGTGGCGCGGCCGGGGTGGAGGCGCATTTGTGACACTGGTGCCACCAATGTCAAGGAATCCCTCGGCTCCGATGCCGGGCAGGTGGCGATGCTCAACACAAGTGGCACTTGTGTTCTCGAAGTGCCTCAGAACTGGAAACAAGCACCAACCATTTTTTGGTTGCTGCCCGCGTGGAGTTCCGCGTGGAGTTCCGCCGCAGACTGCGCGAACTGCGCGAACTGCGCAGCGACTGCAGCGACAGCTGCAGACTGCGCCGCGCGAAAGCGCGAACACAGAACATAGCACCTCTCTCTTTAGAGGGGGTTTCCCAAATGGATTCTATTCTACCTGAGAGGCTCCTGGCACTCGTCCGTCCAGCATTTGACCTCGTCCTGCGAAGGATTCGAAGTCTAAAACGCTGCGTGCAGGCGTGTGGCTGCAAAATAATGACCCCTAGATATGCGGTTTGGCAAAATGCCCAGCAGCTGCCTTTGTTTCTGCAAGGCGAGCGCCCTCAAAGGAAACCCTGGCTGGCTTTTTTGGTTGGCTTCTGGCTGGCTTGGCTTGGCTCTGGCTGGCTTTCTGGCTGGTTTGGCTTGGCTCCTGGCTGGCTTTCTGGCTGGTTTGGTTTGGCTCCTGGCTGGCTTTCTGGCTGGTTTGGTTTGGCTTCTGGCTTTCTGGCTGGCTCCTGGCTGGTTTGGTTTGGCTCCTGGCTGGCTTTCTGGCTGGTTTGGTTTGGCTCCTGGCTGGCTTTCTGGCTGGTTTGGTGGCTTGGCTCCTGGCTGGCTTTCTGGCTGGTTTGGTTTGGCTCCTGGCTGGCTTTCTGGCTGGTTTGGCTTGGCTTTCTTTTTTTTCCCTGTTTTTTAGCTCGCCTTGCAGAAACGCAGCTGCTGGGCATTTTGCAAGCATATCTAGGGGTCATTATTTTGCAGCCACACGCCTGCGCGCAGCGTTTTAGACTTCGAATCCTTCGCAGGACGAGGTCAAATGCTGGACGGACGAGTGCTAGGAGCCTCTCAGGTAGAATAGAATCCATTTGGGAAACCCCCTCTAAAGAGAGAGGCCATGGCCGAGTGTGTGCGCCAGCAACTGTTTTCCATTGGTGTTTTACCTTTGCCGCAAGACCTGGCAGCCTCCCTCGGCCTTACTTTTGATGCAAGGCAGACCCAAGTCGGTGCCAATTTGCAGCCACGAGGCAAGCGTGTCAGGCCCTTGGTTCGAGAATTCTCTTCAGTGGCGCACGTGCGCGGGCGACGTTCTAGCCTTTTGGACTCCCCTCTCAAGAACGATTTCTTGGTGCCGCCTGACATGACCTTTGTTTCTGACCACCAGGTGCAGGTTCTCCCCAAAGGCACCAAGATTATTCAGTGCCGTCCTTTGGAACAGGGGGTGATGGCGACGGACTCTTCAACAGGCACTATGGCGGTGGCGGAGTTTCCTGCACTGTCCTCAGCAGATTTTGTGCCACCAGAGCCTGTGACCGGTCTCAATGCCAATTCATCCACCTTGGTAAAAGACGGTTGGGTGGAAGCCACTTTGGGTCTCCCTTGGACACCAGATGAGTTCCTGCTCAAAGTCAAAGGTGCCTGCCACCCAAAGCAATTTGTTGCTGGAATCAGCAAGGAGCTTGAGCAGTGTATTGTTGACAACGTCTCTTGCAGTAAAAAGAACTTGGCGGCGTCCAGAACTGAGCAGATGCGCAAGTGGATGCTGAGAGCCCTTAGGGACGACGAATCCCAGATGAAGCTTGACATGCCTCAGCGCAGGGCCAGTGTGCTTGGGTCGAAACGGATTCTGCTTTTCAAGGAGATGTTGTTGCACATTGGGTATGGCGACTCTGCAATTGCGGACTGCATGAAGGAGGGGTTCGACCTCATGGGTCCAATCCCTCCTTCTGGCGTATTCCAGACAAAGGCTACGTTTGCATCTTTACACGAGGATCACGTTCGTGCTACTGCAGCCCAGACGCGGACGGGTATTATCCACTCAGCCAGGCGTGAGTCGGATGATACGGTCATTGGCGAAGTTTTCAATGCTACCATGGCAGAGGTCGAACGTGGGTGGCTAGTCGGACCAATGTGTGTGGACGACCTTCCTGATGACTGCAGTGTTACACGTAGATTCGGGGAAGGCACCCATGTTGTGGACGGGGTGCAGGTCCCCAAAGTCAGGCCGATTGACGACTACACTGAGAGCCTCATCAACTTGACAAACAGCAGCAGTGAATCCATTGAAGTGCACGGCATCGACGCTGTGGTATCTGGTGTTGCTCTCAGAATCCGTGCTGCCAAAGAGCGAGGTGTGTGCGAGAACCTCAATATCCGCACCATGGATTTGCGAAAGGCATACAAACATTTGCCTCTCTCTGACAAGGCGCTGCGTGATGCTTATATTGTGGTTGTCGATGCTGGCGACCGTCAGCCCAGGATATTTCAGAGCCTTGTTCTTCCCTTTGGTGCCCGTGCAGCTGTCATGGGATTTTGCCGCACTTCACGGGCTATTTGGCAGCTTGGAGTTTCCCTTTTGTACTTGCATTGGAGTGTATATTTCGATGACTTTATCCTTATAGATGATGTCTCTGAGAATGCGCACCTCAACCTTGTTGTGACTGCTTTCTTCTCTCTGCTAGGTTGGGAGATTGCGGATGACAAAGGGTCCGCTTTTGATTCGTGTGCAAAGGCGCTTGGCGTGATTTTCGACCTAGGCGATTGCAATTTGGGCATTGTATATGTCAGGAACACTGCAAAGAGACAGCGCGAATTGGAGGCCTTTATTAATGGCATCCTTCAGAGAGGGAAGCTCCAACGTGGCGAATTAGCTGTACTGCGAGGGCGTTTGTGGTTTGCAAACAATCAAGTTTTCGGAAGGCATACACGAATCCTCTTTGGCGAGTTGACTCTTATGTCCAAACACCCAGCTGGCTGTGTGCTAGACCACCGTATGATGGAGGTGCTCGAACAATTCAAGAAGTGCGTTTGCAAGGGTCCTCCTAGGTCACTCCAGTGCCTGCATCGTGACACCTTTCATTTGTTTACAGACGCGTGTTACGAACCTGGAGGAGTGGCCGGTCTTGGTGGTGTGCTCAGTGCATGAGGCGACAGAATAGCCTGCTGGGGTACCTTTTTGGCTCCACCTCAACTTGATGCAATACGACGAGGAGCGCAAGACGCTCGTAGCAGAATTGGAGGCTTTGGCCATTGCAGCGGCCTTTGTGATTCACTCCGATATTTTCCAGCATGTTGATATTTTGGTTTTCAGTGATAATGAAGCTGTGCGTTCCTCTTTGATCAGCTGCCGATCAACCAACACCTTCCTGAACAAAGTTATTGACTTGTCACTACGGCCGAGATCTGTCATGATCTGGCGACATGGTATGAGCGTGTTGCAAGTGCAGCCAATGTCTCTGATGGACCTTCCAGAGGTGAGTTTGAAGGTTTGGAAGGAACTCACAGGTCATGTGTACCCTTGCATCCTTGGATGATATTCTCGCAAGGCTTGGTGTCTTCAACCATTAGTGCCGGGGGATTGTGCGTTGAAGATGTATTGAAATCTCATGTGAGATGAAGATGTGTCCATGTGGACTAAGATGACTTCCCCCGAGCCTAGCCGTAAAAACAGTGCGAGTGTGTCATCCATAAGGGAATGTCAACAATGACCATATATCTATATGAATGTTTATATATGGTTTTTGTATGTGGTTAATACTTTGGTTTGGCTCAAGCGGAGCTCTTGAGAGCTAAGAAAAGAAGGTGGCGCTCTTCGCAAGAAGATAGAACCTTCTTTGCGTGCGGGAGACCCCCCCCTCCCTTTCTATGTTTGGGGGGGGGGGGTTTTGGGGTCCGCTTGAGTTCTGTCTTTACGCAGTTTGCCTTACGCGTGATGAAGCCTCGGTTTGTTATACTACATGTGGTTTGCATCATAGTATTTGCTTGTGCATGTGCGCAACGTATTTCATGAAACCGAACGTAAATTTGGCTCAGTGGTGGGCGGGAGGGTTCCCCCATGTTTTGGCCGGAAATTTTCGCTCCCACCTCCCACCCCATGTCCAACTTCCCGTTGGGGATTTTCTGCGTTGCAGAGGTTTTTAACACTCATGTGGAGTGAGCAAATGTCCAGGTGGACAGCAATATATTTGTTAGTGATGTGTCACAATCTCATGTGAGATAATCCTCGGTCCATGTGGACGGGGGATTGTGCGTTGAAGATGTATCGAAATCTCATGTGAGATGAGGATGTGTCCATGTGGACTAAGGGGATTGTGCGTTGAAGATGTATCGAAATCTCATGTGAGATGAAGATGTGTCCATGTGGACTAAGATGACTTCCCCCGAGCCTAGCCGTAAAAACAGTGCGAGTGTGTCATCCATAAGGGAATGTCAACAATGACCATATATCTATATGAATGTTTATATATGGTTTTTGTATGTGGTTAATACTTTGGTTTGGCTCAAGCGGAGCTCTTGAGAGCTAAGAAAAGAATCTATTCCACCTGGTAGGCTCCTAGCACTCGTCCGTCCAGGAAACGACCTCGTCCTGCGAAGGAATCGAAACCTAAAACGCTGCGTGCAGGCGTGTGGCTGCAACATAACGACCCCGAGATTTCAAGCGAGGTCAAGCTTTGCCAAAGGAAACCCCTTTTCCCTTTTTTCGGGACCCCTTTTTTGGGGACCCCTTGTTTTCTTTTTTTGTTTTTTTCTTAGCCCTGCAAAGGTTGGCTCGCTTGAAATGCAACCTGGAGCCAAATTGCAAGCATATCTCGGGGTCGTTATGTTGCAGCCGCACGCCTGCACGCAGCGTCTTAGGTTTCGAATCCTTCGCAGGACGAGGTCGTTTCCTGGACGGACGAGTGCTAGGAGCCTACCAGGTGGAATAGAATTTGGGAAACTCCCTGTAAAGAGAGAGCGGGGCACGGTGTGGGACTTCGTCTACGCCAGGAGCCTGCTGAGCAACGGCACCTGCCGCCCCACCCACGACGCGGTGCTAGGCTTTGAGCACTGCATGGTGGCCAAGGCCCGGCGCATCTGGACGCGCCGCCGCGCTACCTGGCGCAGGTGAAGACGGACTGTTTGCTGACGCAGCGGCTGCCAAAGCGCTTCGCGGAGCGGCTGCGGGCGCTGGAGGCGCTGCGCCACCCGGACGGCGCGCCGGTCTACCGCGTAGAAGAGACGAAGCCGTTGCTGGGCAGCAGCAGGGCTGCTGCCCAGCAACGCCGCGCATGGAGGCGGAGCGCCCCAAACAACGGAAGTGGAACGAGGCGGACGACCCTGTCAACCACTGCCTGGCGGGCAACTCCCTGCTGCTCACGGGCCTGCCGGGCACCGGAAAGACGCACCTGGCCCGGACGATCGTTGCGAGGCTGCACAAGCAGGGCGAGGCGGCGCACCTGGTGTCCAAGACGCACTGCTCCGCGCAGAACCTGGGGTTGGGGGCAGACGGCCGACCACTGGGTGCGCAGGTACTTGCGCGGCGGCAGCGCGCAAAAGCTGGGCTGGCTGGTTGTGCAAGAGATCACGCAGCTGGACATGGCGCTCTGGGCGGACTGGCCTGCGTGGGGCTGAACCCCGACGTGAAGTTCTTGCTGGTGGGCGACTCCTGGGCCGGGCGGCCCATCAGCGCGCCGTTGGAGCACAGCCAACTAATCCGCGACCTGAAGTGGCTGCGGGTTGGCGAGGAGGGGTGCCCCACGCTGGAGCAGGCCAAGGCGAGGCTGAAGGAGCTCTACCCCTCAAAGCCCGGGTGGCCGGACACCACGCTGGTCATCAGCCACAGCAAGCGCATGGCCGTCAACGCAGCGGCGAACCGGGCCCTGGCGCCGCAAACCTCAAAGCTGCTGCAATTGGAGACTCAGTCTTGGCTGCACGTTCCCTTTCGGATTGAAGCAGTGATCAAGATTCTAACCTTGCTGGCCTGCCCGGGCCGCCAGTGAGTAGAAACGTCTAAATCACTGGCTGCTGGCCAAGTCTTCTTCCAACATCTTCCTGACATATGCAAAGAATGTAAAAACACAAAATTTTGAGGGTCCCTATAAATGTACGTGTATCTCCGCCCTCAAAACGCGTGCTGCGGGGCGCCGAAACAATCGCGACGGAGGCCGCCTCTCTTCCTCGAGCCTCTTCCTGACATGACATGAGCGCGTAAACACTTTGCCAAACTGCAGCTTTTGCCTTAAAAAAGCGTGTTTTTTGGGGCTCAAACAAGCTTGGCGAAGTCGTCCAACACTTCCTGACACGCCATGAGCCTGCAAAGGCATGTCAAAAACTCTGATTTTGACAAATGTACATTCTTAGGGACCCTCAAATTTGAGTGATTTTGAGGGTCCCCGTAAATGTACATTTATAGGTACCCTCAAACTTGAGTCATTGTGTTCCCCATATATGTACATTTTAAGGACCTTCAAATTTGAGTGATTTTGAGAGTCCCCATAAATGTACATTTATAGGGACCCTCAAATTCTTGCCCGTGCTATGACATGTCTTCTGCCCCTCGAGATTCGTGCCTGGAAGAGCTCTAGCGCACAGACAACTGCATTTTTGAGGGCCCCCATAAAGGTACATTTTGAGTGATTTTGAGGGTCCCCATAAATGTACATTTATATAGGGACCCTCAAATTTGAATGTTTTCGAGGGTCCCTACAAGTGTACATTTATAGGGACCCTCAAATTTGACAAATTCATGTGCCTGGAAGAGCTGGAGCGCACAAACAACAGCATTAATACATTTATAGGGACCCTTTTATCTGATTTTGAGGGTCCATCATGTTCATTTTTTGGGGACCCTCAAAAATACACATTTTCTTATAAATGTTGTGTGAATTTTGAGAGTTCTTATAAAACATACGTGTTTTCTCACATTTTGGCGTGAGTTTGAGGGTCTTTATTAATGTACCTTTATGGGGACCTTCACGTGTTTTCTCACATTTTGGCGTGATTTTGAGGGTCCATATTAATGTACATTTATGGGGACCTTCAAAAATACACATTTTTTGATAAATTTTGTGTGAATTTTGAGAGTTCGTTCTCACATTTTAACGTAATTTTGAGGGTCCCTATCAATGTACATATATGGGGACCCTCAAAATATATCTGTTTTTTTTACATAGGGTCCCTATTAAGGTTTCTGTACCCTCTGGACCACCCAATAGCCTTGCGTATAGCGCAGCATCAGCACCTCGCCGGCAAGTCCTGCAGAGATGCGCAGAGGGGGAGGGGAAACGCAAGCTAAAACAACACTACATCGGCCCGCCTGTCTCCGTGGGTGTGCGGCACACGTACAGCGGGTGCTTGCCCAGCATGCCATAGTGCTTATAAGCAAATGCATAGCCTGATCACTGCAACGCGCAGTCTCTACCTCGGCAAGAAGCGTGCCACCAGAAGGAGCCGCTTTCATGGTCCTGCAGGGATGGGCGATGGGGCGTCGATACCTCCAGCGCACGATGAAACGCCCAGTGCCTACATGGAGGGTGGCAGTCAGCATGGAGTGTGGCTGGGTGATACCTTTGAGGAGAAGGAAAAAGCCAAGCAGCTGAGCCGGCAGATCCGAGCTGAGATTGGCGTGAGGCCTGAGTTTCAGGCTACAGAAGTACAACGACAACAAATCTGGCTAAGCGGATCTTTGCCGCGGGCATGATGAGACGGCTCGTTCAGGCAGGCAACGCTTTTAAGCTGGATGAGGATGTGGACGCCTTGGGCCGGCGCGGATTCGAGCCCAATAGCAGTGACAAAAGGAGATCAGAGTGCAGTTCACTTTGAGTGGACAATCCAGGGCAACCCTGTACGTGTGCATTTGCGTGTTTACATGCTTGTGCCGACATGTTCGGTGGGTGTGGCGGCAGATGAATGTCTTCATCGCATGGTGCAGGAGATGGAGACAGTCCAAAGCATTGCAGAAGACTACCATTTTTGAGTCTGGAGAGTCGGATGTGAATTCAGAGCAGATACAGACAGAACTGAGTGCTCGCAGCAGTAGCAGTCGAGCTGAACTGTTTTTCGTGAAAGCAGCAACGCGGCTGTTTCTGCAAGTGAGCTGACAGTTTATGTGACAAAGCATGGAGCCTTCTTTCACAAGAAGGGATGCAAGTGGATTGCAGGCAGAGAGACGAAAGCGATGTTGAAGTCTTTTGCGGAGACGCATGGGAAGGCTGCGTGCCGCAATTGCTTTGGATGGCCAAGAAACATGTAAGACATGGAAGCGTGCGAAAATTGGATACCGGTTTACGCCACGGCTCGGAGCCGCATGGGCACGGTATAGGAGCTTAGAGTTTCACAATGATACAAGCTCTCGCAGTTCTTTCTGCATGAGCCTTTTCACACACATGAGGAGGTGACTGTTTGGATATGAAATCCCCTTATGTAGAGACGCCAGGAGATTTCAAGGCGGGGTGCTAATAAGTGCATCCCCTTTGTTGTCACTTGTGTACAGCACGTGATGCTTGGAGCATGTGTGGTAGAATGTGTTTCATGACCTTCGACCAAGGCGTTCAGATGCAAAGATAGAAAAGTTTAGCACACCAGCCGCATGCACGCATGGCATCCTGCAGCAACCAATGCCTTCGATTGCTTCACGCCTCGCAGGTAACACACCTGGCGCCTGGTCGAACACGCTTTGTTGACCACGGGGGCATTTGAGAAGGCTCAGCAGGGGGGTGCAGGCACGGGGAAAGGACACGCATTGTCTTTCTCCCTGCACCCCCGAGCCTTGACTTCCAAGCAACGCCTTAAAGAAAAAGAGCAAGCGCACCATTTGTCGGTCGCACTCTTTTGTGTTTTGCTGCATGTCCCCTTACGGCTTGAAGCAGTGATCAAGATTCTAGCTGTGAGGGTTGTTTGGGTTCAAGCTAGGAGCAGTGCAACAGGTCTTAACAAAAAGGAGCATGACGCCCTTGAACTGTGCCCGGCCGATTGTCCAGAACACCTGGCCGCCGCCAGCAAAGGCTCATGACCTGCCCGGTCAAAAGAGAGAGCGCTGCGAGCGTTGCCTTTCCATTCAGCCATGCCCTGTACTGTATGAGAACGCATTCTCGTCACTCAAGAGGGGGATGTTGCTCCTTGGCCTCAACTCGCCTTTTTCGTGGTTGCTTTGGAAGCACTGAAGGAGGGAAAAACCCCTGTGACGAGGTGCGCCGCGTGCCCTGGTCACTTTGCGACCTTCCCAGACCCGCGGAGCAACAGAACCACAAGCACAGCCGTTGCTGCTCCGTGCGAGCCTTCAGTTGGTGATGGCACAGTTCTTGCTCAAAGGTTGCAAGGCCTGACGGAATGAAGCGACACAATGGTTTTTGCCGTTAGTTGGAACCAAAGCGCTGAGTCCATCTCAAGCATTTGAAGGCAGATTCAATTAATGATCTTTTGGCCGTGACAGTTTGCAGGGTACATGGAATCATGTTCGGGGCCTCGATTTTTTTGTGCTTCTTCCCATCAACTTCTGCAGTGATCAGTGCCAGCCTCGCTCATGGCGGGCCGCAAGCGAAAGCTTTCACAGCCGCAATTGCCCACAGACTTCATGTCGCTGGAATTGGAGTCAGAGAGCGAGACAGAGGAAGAAACCCGCCCAGCTGGCTTCAGCTGGGCTAGCCCACGTGCAGCGTCTATGGACTGGTCCTGCACCGATCTGATGCTGGACCACGAGATGATGCCTGGCGGCTTGCGGCTGCAGCGCGCTCCCCAGCTGTTGCCGGGGCTGTGGGCCTTTGCCCGCGGCCGGCATGGTGCGTATCAGGGCCGCCACAGCTGGCGTGTGAAGATTCCCGCACGGCCGAAGGCCAATTCATTGCTCTTTGGCGTGCTGGTGCAGTGGCCCGGCTGTCAGCCACTCCCCGGACCTGGCGAGTCCCCGCACCTTGTTTTGTTGGCAGACTCCGGCGAGCACGTCTTCACCTCGGGTCTGTCTGGGGATTTGTTGCGGACGAATTTGCTTCGCGGCCTGCGGGCAGGCGACGTGGTGGAGGCGGGGCATGGTTGCATTTGATTTTACCGTGATCATTTGTTTGAAGACTTTGTTTCTTTTTCCTTTCTCTTTTTGCTTTTTCTTTTTCGCTTTCTTTCGCTTTCTCCTTCTGTTTCTCTTCCTCTTCCTTTTTCTCTTCCTCGCTCTCTTTCTCGTTCTCTTTTGCTTTCTCTTTCGGTTTCTCATCCTCTCGCTCTCTTTCTCGTTCTCTTTCTCTTTCTCTTCCCTTTTCTCTTTCTTGCTCTCTTTCTCGTTCTCTTTTCTTCCTCTTGCGCTTTCTCTTTCTCGTGATTACTTCTCTCTCTCTCTCTCTCTCTCTCTCTCTCGCTCTGCCCCCCCCCTCCCTCCCTCCCTCCCTCCCTCCCTCCCTCCCTCCCTCCCTCCTCCCTCCTCCCTCCCTCCTCTCCCTCCCTCCCTCCCTCCCTCTCTCTCTCTCTCTCTCTCTCTCTCTCTCTCTCTCTCTCTCTCTCTCTCTCTCTCTCTCTCTCCAGGTTGAAGCCCTCAGCTACATGTTAGTTTCCTTGTTGCAACTGCAACTCTTATGCTGAGAGTTTCTGTGTGTGTTTGTGTGTGTGCGTGTGTACTGTGTCTGCGTGTTGTGTGTTCGTGTATGTATGAATGTGTGGGTGTGCATGATGCTGACAATTCGTCTACAGTCAGGGCATCGGGCAACTCGTGTCATTAGCTTGCTTACACATATTGTGTAAGAGCGCCCACAAAAGGCATAAACACGAGTGAAACACATGCAAATAGCTTGCGCAAGACAATTGACATGCGCGTGACATATCGATGCAAGATGGCGAACGTGCGAGAATTATCGTTTCCTCGTGGTTCAGACTTGAAGTCGCCGTCCTGCAAAAGCATTCAGAGCGCTTTGCTCTGTCACGGTTCCGGTTTGGGCATCGAAAGAGGTTATGCGGTAGCCACTGAAGTCGTATCTTTCGCACCTTGCCTTCTGGACTTCAAACAGAATCTGGAAGATTTACAGCGTGTTTCCCGGAACAGTTAGTGGCATAGATCCCCTCCACCGTAACATGGGTTGCCCCCCCTCCATATGAGCCAATTCGTGCCGATCCAAACCCACTTTTGTCCCTAAGTACGGCCCTCTATAGGTCCTTCAATAGGGTCTTACTGCGACCTTTGCCAAGATCCTTGTTCCGGGGCTCGCGCTGACTCCAGTGCCCGTTGCACCTGGCAACCAGTCTAGGTCCCGGTTGTGACGATTGTTATGCTATTAGAATGTTTGGCGGGGGGAGGCCCTCATTCAACGATCCAAGGCTTGCATTCTGAGTTCTCCCAGGGTCACGAAAGGGGTTGCGTAATAACTTTCGGGTCATCAGACAGAAGTTCATTTGTGCGGGGAGATTTCCGACCAAAGTGACATTGAGATAGCTGCCTTCTAACATGGAGCATCCGGTAGGGGTTATTAACCTTGGCTTCTGGATTTGGAGTGGACATTTGGGGGAAAATGAATACCTGGACCTTTATTTCCTAAAACTGCCCGTTTGTTCCTGCCCTGACTATGACTTTTTTTGATCTAGTTTGCAACGGCTATCCGAAAGGCAAAAGGATGTTGTGGACTGAATTTGGATCTGCCACAAGGAGTTAATCTGGTTCGCGTTTCTCTGAAAAAGGAGCATTTGAGACAACCGAGGCACGCAAAGGTGTAGGTTTTAGACATCCCAATATATCCCAATGCGGACCCGAAACAAGAAGTCAAACCTTCATTCAGCCAACGGGTGTTTCGTTTTTCCCCCAACCACTGGGCAAGTGGGGCTATGGCCCCCTCTCACACGTTGGCTGAAGGTCCAGGCTGACTTCAGCCAGCGGCGCCTTCGCTTCCGCCTGGGCCCGGAAGAAGCGGAGGTGTCGCTTCCGGGGAGGCGGGACACGGCACGGAGCAGCGGCGCGGCGGGGCCTTCGCGCTTGCGGGAGGCGGCTTTCCACTTCTTCGTTGCTTTGCGGGAGGCCTTGGTTTGGAGGGGCGATTCTTGAAATGGGCACCTGGGTGACAAAAACCGGTGGATGAGGCAGTTGCGTCTTTCTTTTCCAGGGGATCTTGGTTTGTGGCTGGGAAGAGATTACCGTCCTTGATGAGTTGGGTCAAGAACCATCACAAACTGCGTCTTAGGCGCGACAAACTAATCATTTTCCTTCTACCTTGGGGCTTTGCAGTGGGTATAAAGAGCCTCTTGGTGCCAGGGCGCAGTGGAGCTTTCCGAGCCGAGCGGCGTGGGCGGTGTGGGGCCACGCAGCACCCCGGAGGCCCTTGTGTTGGCAGGCCCCCAGGGCAGTGGCAAGACCCGGTGGGCGCAGCAGGCGGCAGCCGCCAGCGGCATTGGCTTGGTTCTGAATGCGGAATGGTTGCTGCACCGCTCCAACTTTTGCGAAGCTGTGGCCAGTGACGATGAAGATCTGGAAGTAACGGATCCTGCGAAATATCGCCAGAAAATGGCAGAGCTGCTGGCAAAGGCTTTTAGCCTTCCAGACCCGGAGGAGCCAGAGCTGCAGAAAGCGCTTGGCATGGCTGAGGCGCGCAGACTTCTGCCGGAGGTGCTGCCCAGTTTGCTGGCCCGGGCTGCGCAGCGCGGGGTGGGCGTCGTTGCAGACGACGAGCACTTGCAGGCGCAGAGCCGCGCTCGGGTGCGCGCCGCGCTGGTTCGCTTCCCGGGGCGCGTGCGCTGGGTGGTGGTCATCCCTGACAACGTGGAGGAGCTGCAGAGGCGCATCAAGGCCAGAGAAGCGATGGAGGCGACGGCCACGGAGCCGGAGGTGGCTGGATCTGCCTCCCTGCCGGGGGACGGAGAAGCCGTGCCTGTGGAGTACGCGGAGGGCAGTGCTGCGGCCTGCCGTGAGGTGTTCCGAGTCTGGCAAGGGCACGTCCGACATCCGGAGCAAAGTCAATGCGTGCAGAGCTTTTTTGAACCCTTTGGAGAGGTGAATGGATTTGTCAGCACGGAGGGCATGCGCCGCTACTAGTACGCCTGCAACATCATTGAGCGCGGATGAGAGATGCCCTCCACGGACTCCGCGCAGCTGCTCCTCGGCCCAACCGGCGAAGTTGGTCAAGGCGAGTCTCTGACGTGACTTCGATCCCTTCAAGATGCTTCCGAAAGGAGTTGTTGCGACTCAGGCGATTCAAGACAACGAACCTGAGCTGAAGACAGGAGGAAGCGTGTGTTGAGAGCAAACAAAAGCGGCCCTGAGTCATGTGATGGTTAAGAGGGGAACATTTCAATTCACTCACTTAAAAACTCTGTTATGGCCTTCAATAACAATATGGTTTCGGTCGCAAACATGATCAGACTTCACAGCAATATGTGCTGGGTCCAGGTGATGAGTTTCACGATATCTCTTGTTGGCACGCATTGCGGGCGCGGACGCCATCAAACCGTAAATGACCGCAGGTTCCTTGCCGCCAGTGGCCGGATTGCGCGGTTTTCCGCCGGTTCTTTGGGTTCAAGTCCTTGTGCCGCGTTCCAGCCGGGCCTCAGTCGCGGCGTGACAGGCGGGGCTGGACCAATGTGTCACAACCCATTGGACTGTTCCAGCTGGTCGGTTCTTAATTTGAGTTTCCTCTCGTGACCATGCCTGCAAACAAACTCGTCTTGATCTGCATCCCAGTTGGGCTTGCACGAGGCCTGCCATCTTGGTAAGACCAATTGATCGGCTGAACATGACTCAAGACTCACACGTCGAAATCCAGCGTGGGGGTCAACGAGAGTTGCCAACTATCCCTCGAGGTTCTTCCCAGCTCGCTGGTTCCATTTCCAATGCGCCGCTTCCAGCCTTGGGCTGTGCCAGGGCCACAGAGGTTCCGGCTATGGATACGGTGGAGGTTTCTTTTCTCTTCCCCCACTAATTCACTGGGTTTCCTCCCGCGATTATGCTTTTCTGACGGGCAATACGTCAGCAAACCCACCCGTACCTAAATCCCCTCACCCCGATTTCTGACCAACATGCAGCTCTCCGGTGGAAGGAACTAATTGTCGCCTTGCACAAAGAGGTTTCGACCATCAGGTTGCTTTTGCTTTCGGGCCAGCACGGCTCATTCGCGCCTAGGTGTGAGTGGCAAAATGCTTGTGCGGGCGTAGGTTTGACCACCAACGTGTGTGGCAGGCTGTTTGTTGCTTTCGTACCATGGAAGCGTTGAACCAAAGCTTCATTCGTAATCATGCCATCCATGATGATTCTGCATTCCACTTCTTATTCTTTAGCCGTTGGCAAGTTGTTCTTGTTGTGTTTTTTGTTAAATCAACACCCCTGCTTGGAAGCAAACCAGCTACGAAGCGGGATGTCCATCTTGCCTCCGTTGCTCCACCTCGGTGCGTTGCCCAAAATAGGTGCTGCCTTTTAAAATCCTGCCGAACGTTCTCAAAAAGTGACGCAATTTTGTCAGCCCCCGTACTGTACTCGATCTTGCACCTGCCCTGATCAGCTGAGCTCTATCACCCTTCCTCCCAGTGCGGGTTTTTGCGGGATAGTCCCAACGGGGCCGCTACTCGTAGCATCACTCCATTTTTTTTTTCGGTATCTTCCGTGGGTCGTAACGGACCTTCCCCGATAACGGGGAACACAGAACTCCGAGGGCTCCTTAAAATCGCTTCGCAGGCTCCTGCTCGCAGCTCCGGCTGTGGCCGTGGAAGTGCTGCTTGGAGTCATTGGGTCGGGAGTTGGATTTCTGGCAGGACACCAATGGGTCGGATCGAAGAGTTGAAGCCTTCAAAATGCGCTCGTGTCATCTTAGTTGATTGCACTCTCAAATCTGGTATGGCACATGCAATTGGACGCTCGTGCTGCGCAAATGCGATGTCCGGCCTCTTCCATGTCTGGCAAGCACGATTCTGAAAAAAACAGAACGCATGCAAGCTCGACCCCATTCTTCTGTTTTTGTGTATGTTTCTCCCCGGCCAAGGAAATCATAGGGCCATACAGTAAGATTCGGTTGCCTTGGCTCGGCCCAGCTGATGCTCGGAGGCTTGCGACGGTGCAAGCGGACGGGGTTGCAGCGCCCCAGCTGCTGCGAACAGAGAAGGTGTCGAGGGAGTGGGGACAGGTGGGAAAGGGGCTCGGGCGCCCTTTTTTCTTTCTTTCAAAGGGTTTTCTACTTCGACTGCCAAACAATGGTTGCCCTGTTCCCCCCCCCCCCCCACAGTGGAGGTCAGGGATTTCCACACCATGTTGTGTCCACGGATCAGCTTCATCGTTCTATGGGGAGATGGGCCGAAACCCCATCAACCTGCTGCTTTCGTTTGTGCCTAAGGGACATATTTCGGGGAGTCTTGGCCAATGTGCCTTTGATTCACTTCTTCAGAGCTGCCAGTTCCGCCAGTGAGCTGCTGAAGAAGAAAACACGTGGCCAGGGCCGCATCATCTCCGGCGAGGACTTGTGCGTGAACGGGCCCCAGAATTCCTCCCTGCGCCTGGGCTGCACCAAAAACCACGCCTCTCCCTGGACTCCACTTGATGAGCTCACCGATCGGGAGATAACAGGAGGACACGGGTTCGAGTCAAAAACCAAGCCATGCGTCGGGAACAAGATTGCTGGATGCGTTCATTTCCATTGCGGTTTGGCTCCAAAGTTTGCATTTCAATTTTAGAGGGACTGGACATGGAGCACAGCCACTGATCTTACTCCCAACTTGCGGGAAGCAGCAAGAGCATCAGCCAATTGATCATGCGACAAACAGCGCTTGTGAAATCGTCGCAAGAAGCAACCATGTTTGTTTAGTGATCATGAAGTGCCCAAAACTGCCAAGAATGTTTTCAGTGGTCATGAAGTGGCTGCAACCAAAAGGAAACACATTTGTTCAGTGATCCTGAACGCTATCATTTGGTTTCCGGACAAGCAAACAGTAGCTGGATAACATTTGTTTGATTGTATTGCTATAAACAGACAGGTCTGTTTTTGGCGCTCATTTTCATTGTTCCCTGCATTGCTTGTTTTTTTGACCAAAACAGCAACCCCTTTTCTTTGAACATCATGTCACACACACACACATTTTTTGGGCAGGTGTGATCCAACATGTTGAAGTGGAAAGCAATGTTTCCAAATCTCACTTGAAGCGCTACGCATGTTTTGCCCAAAATATGTCTTACAGATGTTTTAGGAGAGGGCTTGCAACCCTACTCGAGTGGTCTCGGTTCCCTCGTTGATTCTTTTGAGTGCCACGCAGTTTGAGCGCCCGGGACGGTGATGTTGGCCTCGTGGAAAAGCTCTTGCTCTCAGGTGTGTGGAGCATAAGTGCGGTGACCAAACCTTTGAGACAGCCGCTTGGACTTCGAGGATGGGGGGTGAACGTTGAGCACAGCTTCGGCACGTTCTTGGAGCCTCAAATGTGGGTCCAACAAGGGCTTCCGCAAGATCTCAAGAGCATTTCTTTGCAACCTAGAAGGTTTGTGGACTCTTGGTTGTCCGGACTCGGTGGGAGTTCTCAGCATTCGGAGCAGCATCATGGATCACAG
Source organism: Effrenium voratum (assembly GCA_963377175.1). Lineage (NCBI taxonomy): Eukaryota > Dinophyceae > Suessiales > Symbiodiniaceae > Effrenium > Effrenium voratum. The sequence goes on along the minus strand of CAUJNA010000902.1, from coordinate 1,175,758 downwards.
ATCACGTCACTTGGTGTGCCCCGATGTGACGATGCAAGGTTCCTTATGGCGCAGCCACGGAGCCCTCCTCAAGTGACAAGGGGATTCAATGTTTTGGGAGCACCTTTTTTGGGTCTTTGAGGGCTTCCTCACTTTCAGCCTGGTACTTTGAGTGGCGGTTCGCGGGCTGCCTCACTCAGGCGCAGTGCGCCGCAACCGCTGAGGGCGTTGCTGCGTGCCCCGGGACGCAGGTGAATGCCACGGGAGATGCTGGGATTGTCAATGGGGAATCGCCTGCAAAGTAGTCATGAAATCATGAACATCGGGGGACCATTTGGGACCCGCACATTTTGAAGCCAAACCAAAGGTGCCCTTGAATATTCATCTCAGGAGTCTGGAAAGGGATCTTTTCCGACGCCTGCGTTGCCTTTGTTCGATGCAGTGCGAGTGTGTACAGGTCACACAGCAGGTGTGCACGCGGTGTGGCAGTATGTAGGCAGCAGATTGTGGGCATCCATACATTTTCAAGCAAACATCGACTGACAGATTCATCGCCTAAGAACAAGCGAGCCGAAACGGAGCATGCCTTTTCGCCTACAACTTGTGCCACCACATGTCAGGATTGAGATCACAGTCGATGGCATGTGCTTTCCAGCATTGACCATGACACGTGACATGTCAAGGTGACTTTGTCAAGGTAAGCCCTCGAACCACATCTCATGTTGAAGCAAATGTGCTCCTTGTCACACAGAGACGGGAGCGCCGTCGAACAGCATCTTCGCTTTGCTGCCAGGTGTGTCAGGACAAGTCCACCCAAGGCGAGAGTGACAGGGGTTCTCCACAGGGAGCAGAACACGCCGAATTCAAGGGATGCACTCTGAGAGAAGTTTCTCTTGCAAGCCTCAGCTGCATCCCAGGTTTTGGTGTGGACTCCCCAAAGATTGCAAGCAAACTCACTGGACCCACCACAATCTATGGGAACACAGATTCAGGGTTCTCCCAGTTCCGCTCTTATTTTGCGGGGCTCAGCCACAGCAACGCGCAGGCAAAGCGGCCTATAAGTGCTGCTGCCCCCCCTGCGAGTGAGACGGACGGTGCAAAGGCGCGCCTTTCGCATTGTTGCGAGTCGCAAGTCCTACCAATGGTTTGTAGAAAGACATGTGCAGCTATTTCTTTTGGGTCATGAAGTTTGGCAGAAAGCTTTGGCTCGGCAGTTTGAGCAGTTGGTTTCTGGCAGCGACGGCTTTGTCTGACTATTCCCGGCTCAGGTTGATGGATGGCTCGCATGGATGGTGATGAAGAAAAGGGGCGAGCAAGGCTGTGCAACTGCTTCGCCAAGTGCCCTAGAGTCCGAGAACTGGTTTCGGACTTGTGAGAGGGTAAAGCCACAGCAAGGAAGGTGTGCACACCATCTTTGTATGCCGTGAAACTTTCTTTTTCAGGATGCCCTCCATGTCAAGCCAAAGCTCAGAAGGCACAATGCGACATTGCTGGCACGGCCCAAGTGTGCCCTGGTTTCACCTTAGGAAGAGAGGGCGTGAGTGGGGCAAGCCGCAGTGGACGCGTCTTTTAGAGGCCTTTCTCCGAGGACAGACGGGTGTGAATTGAGCTGAGACGTGCCAACTTTTGTTTTGTCACCTCGCGCTGTTTTGCTAGGGGAGGGGAGGGAATCAGCATCTGTACTTCAGAGGGACCATGTGCAAACCATCCCCGGTTCGAAAAATCGCGCGCGATTTGCGCGCGCCCATGGCGCGCCTGGCACTTCTGGCGCTGCTGGGCTCTGTGGAGGCGCTGGACTGCAACGACCAGGCAGGACAGAAAGCTGTCAGACTGGGGATGGGTCTGATTGTCGGTTGATTGTGATACTGGGAGGTTTTTTTTTGTCAGCAGATCATCTTCATTCATTATTTTGAGATTTCATGTTGATTTTCACGTCAAAAAGCTAGATACTCTCCTACACAAATCAACATGGAAGCCGAAAAGGGGGTCCCAAAAAGGAGATTCCTTCGCAGGCGATGGGTTTATGAGTTGGCCATGGGTCAAAATCTCGCACCCCCAGTGAACATCCCAATCCAAGCACTAGAATCGGAAGCCTAAAATGGGAGGGGACAATTCACCTAACCAAAATGGGATCCCAAAACGGTTTTGACCACCAGGTGCCAGTTTGACGCTTGGGAGCCGCCCAGGCGCCCAGCGCCTGCTGCGATGCGCAGCGGGCCTGGAGCCAGATGGAGGTGGCGGGCGGCTGCGGCTCCGCGGAGGATCCGCTGTGCTCCCGGGCGCCTGGGACGCAAACGGCCAGGTGTCTGGCCAGGGGGGCCAGGTAGGTTAGTAAGGCACAATCCAAGTTTAAGAACTGGTTGTGATTGTGACTCAGGTGTGGTTTGGGCGGGCGGGGGAAAGGGGGGAGGGAAGGGGTAGTTTGGTTGGCGTGGTTGATGGGTTGAGTTGATATTGGTAGAAGTAGCTTGGTTCATTGGCAAGATTGGATGTATTTGATTTGCTTTCATTGGTTGGTTGGTTGGTTGGTTGGTTGGCTGGCTGGCTGGCTGGCTGGCTGGCTGGTTGGTTGGTTGGTTGGTTGGTTGGTTGGTTGGTTGCGTTGGTTGCGTTTGTTGCGTTGGTTGGTTCCAAGGCGGAGACCCTGTGCCAGCAATGCCGCAGCGCCATAGACACTTTGCGCTCCGCCGCGGAATCCGACGGATTGGAGTTGGATCAGAAGTTGTCCAACCTGGGCGTGGGCTTCCTGGAGATGCGCTGCGTGCTGCCAGCCCCTTGGCAGAAAATGGGACGGTCCAGTGGACCAGGGATGCGAATTTGGCGGGGAAGGCCTGCAAGCCAGCCCGGTAACGCTATGATAGCAGCGTCCTTTACATGGCATGATTAAAAGATGACATTTCCTATCAAATGGGGAAGTTACCAATGTCCTTTATTTGGGGCACGCAAACAACCACAAAAAGATGACATTTCCCTCTAAATGGGGAAAGCTGCATTGGTTATGCTGATTTTGGGGGCCCTTCATGGAGAATTGGTCAACTTTTCTGTAAAGCTTTCCCTCTGAGGAGCGGGTGAGCTGCCACGGTCTCAGCGACCTGAGCTTCTTGGCGCTGCTGGGCGCCGCGGGGGGCCTGCTGCTGCTGGGGGCGTTGGGTCTGGTGCTCTTCGACCAGCGGGCGCTGCCGTGCCTGGCGGCGCGCCTCAGGGAAAACGGCGCGGGCGCGGGCGGCAAGGCCATGGGGCCCGGGAGCTCAGTGATGCTTGGGGGTTTCTTGGTTCTTGCCTGGTTTGGGGGGTGAAGGAGTGCTTTCGTGGTTCTTGGTTCTTGTGTGGTGGTGTTCCGGGGGTGATTCGCGGATTGGGAGTGATCCCTTAAAGTTTCTTGTTTTTTGTGTGGTGCTTTGGGGGGGATTCGCGGATTAGGAGTGATCCTTATGGTTTCTTGGTTCTTGTGGTGGTTTGGGGGGTGATTCGCTGATTTTCACCCGCCTTTTGTTCCCCCCCCCTTCAACGAAGGCGACAGGCTGCGATGTGAGCGCAGGTGATTGCAGGTGATGCAGTTGATGCAGGGGATGCAGGAAGTGCAGGGGATGCAGGTGATGCAGCTAATGCAGGTGGTGTGCCTGAAGGAGGAATGAGGCAGTGCAAGCGATTCAAGTGTGGCCCAAGAGTGAGGCTATGCGGAGAATGCAGGTGATGTGAGTGAGGTGATGCAGACACTCAACGCAGGCAATGCCGGTGATGCAGGCAATGGAGGCGGTGAGTCTGGCAAGTGCATTTCTTTACTGCATGCAAAGAAGTTTGTTGTTTGCGCTCATGAGACTGGCTAAGAAACTTGCGCCCAGGTCGCAATTGCCGCAAACCGCAGGCGGGCGTGAGGGAGTGATGGGGTGGAGACGGGGGAAAAGTAGCTTGGCCTTGAGATTCTTGCCCATTCCGTTCGTGGCCCAGCCGGCTGATTGCCGCCTAGGTGCTCTAGGTTCGCCCACTGAAAGTGACACAAGCGTGGCACAAAAGCTGTTTGTTCCCAGTCGCCAATCACACCAAAATATGTTTTTTTCTTCTTTTTTTTTCTGTTCTGTTTTTTTCTTCACAAAGTCGGATTGACGGTTTCTTCCATACCCAAGTCCCAAGCTCCCAAACTCACAAATCTCCAAAGGCCGAGACCTTGACCCAGACACGTGGGTCCATAGGTGTGAGGTCCACCAGAACCAACCCAGGCGCACCTGGGCCGGACGCGCTGCGCTTGGCGGCGGCGTTGCCCAGCGGCACGGCTCAGCTGGGCCATGACCCCAGCGCAGGAGAGCCCTTCGGTGGCGAAAGGGCGGAGAGTTTTTTTTTTGGGGTTGTGTCCCCGAAAGGTTGCAGAAAGATCTGCTGCTCGAGGGATTTTCCAAGGGCCAAATAGCAGAAGGACCGTGGAGTTCGTGGATTATTTTCCAAGATTGGCCATAGAAACCAGAACGAAGGTTTGAACCGCAATGAAAAGCGGATCCGCCTCAGCTTGAGCGATGGCTGGATGGATGGATGCACTGACGGATGGATGGGCCAAACATTGAAGCTTGTTGGCTCAAACGGTGTTGGAATCAGCAACTTTTGCAAAGATCCGGCATTCAAAGAGTCATGCTTTTAGGGAGCAAGCTCCCTGTCCCTAGACTTGAGGCGGCCTTGATTGGCATACACCACGGAGTTGCCACCCTCAAGAGTCGAGTCACCATGACTCGTGGCCGTCGGCGACGATTCCACTTGTGAAAGCGAGGCAAGGACAATGTGGTGCCAACATGTGTACTAGCCTCCACATGACTTCTGTGCCTGTGAATACCAGGCACCCTTTCTGGGTTCCCTTCAACACGCCCTTGCAAGGGACTTGGGCGGACTCACTACACTTCACAAATGAGGAGGGTAAACAGTAATTTTCCTATGTCCATCCAGAGTTGGTGACTGGTACTCGTTGATCTTCCCTTTTCTGTGTATTTCTGAATCCCTGACATGCTCGCACACAACAGGTGCCAAGGGTTTATTAAACAAATATAGTGTTGTTGGTGCAGATGATATTTTGTGTTTGTCTCAAAACGGGGAACTCTCAATCAAATATTTAGTAACTCTTCAATGACTGGCAAACCCTTTCACTTGACATGACTGGCAGACCTTTGGGGTCTGGTTTCCGTTGGTTCAAAATCACCCGAGGGGGGTGCTGCCGCGCCAGGACTCGCCCCAGCCTTGGTGCTCCGCAGGATCTTCGTCTGGATCGCCTCCGTTGGGGTGTCGGCGCGCCTGGCCGGGGACTCAGTGTCCCGGAGGTTTTTCCCTCCCCACGAATAAAGAAAAGAAAGGAAAAAAAGAAACCGCCGCACCCAAGAATTGCCACAGGTGGAAAGCTGAGACCTTCTGCTCCACAAATCGCAGAAGGGCGTTGGAGGATTTTGTTCTGGATGGCACACTCTTGCTTGATTTTCTGGTGTTTTGAAAGGCTACCTACCAATCAACCGAACAACCAAACGGCCAAACAACCAATCAGCAGTCAACAAACGAACAAATCAAGCAACCAACCATTCAACCGACCAAGCAAAAAAGGCAAACAAAAAAGCAAGGAGCAAAGCTGAGGAGTTCTGTGATGGGGTCCCATGTCAAACAATTGCCCTCCTGAGGCGCTGCTGGCCGGGTATGCTGCACTGCTACAGCCTGGGCTCCCGGGGGCGTCCGGTAATTGGGGACACCATGGGGTTAGGGAACCTGCAGGCAATTGAGGGAAACTGTCCCTTGCAGGGAAATACTGACAGAAAACTGAGGGCCATACTGGAGTAGACGAAATTCTGCACCACCCAATAAACCCTGGAATGATGATTCCCCTGTAAACACCAAGGATTGTCCGTATTGTATTGGCAGCGGCCGCATCGGCATTTCTGCTTGGGGGAAACTTCCCGCTTGGCTTGGCACTGAGGAGAGACTTTTTGGAAGTTGCGGCAGAGATGCTGCTCTGCTTGCTGCCGCTGATTTGGTGTGCCACTGGGCAAAGAAAGTAGCGCTGGGAGGGGTCGGACTCATTTTGTAAAATATTTTTTGCTTATCATGACCAACTTGGATACGAAGTGGTGACCTGGGGCAAGCATGGCAATGCGAGGTTTTGAGTTGTAATTGCACCAAAGCGGTTTGTGCTTGTTTGGGCTTTGCGTTCATTGACACGTTATCATCAACAGCATCAAGCATCAAATGGATCAACAGTGTAAACAGCGTCAACAGCATCAACGGCATCAACAGTATCAGTGGTCAAATTAAATCACTGGCAGACAGCATCAGCGCGTTGGCATTTGCATCATTTGCATCATTTGCATCGCCAGCACCATCATTTTCCCCTACCTAAACATTCGGGATGTTATCCCATTCCTCACTGGAGTCACGATGCAAGCATTCAACAAATAAAAATCAAATGCCTCAAGGGTCTTGCACCAATCTCGGCATGGCATGACTAGCAGCATCACCAGCATCGCCAGCATCATCAGCATCATCAGCATCAACCACATTACTAGCATCATTAGCATCACACGCATCATCCGCATCACTAACATCATCAGCATCACTAGCCACATTCCACATTACCAGCGCCGGACAATCCCATCTAGCAGCAACACCAGCAGCAAAACAGCTGTCAGCTCCTCCAGCATCATGCCAACTGATGCTTGAGACAGGCCTGCACCACCTCGGGCAGCATCAGCTTCTTGGCCCTACGACATAGGCAGGGGAGACCAGGGGCTTGGTCTTTTGCTTTGGTGACAGGATTGGCTAGAAGCGTAGCTAATAGAAAATGCCCAGTTGGAAGTAGCATGCGTGCCATGTTAATTGCGGCCGGGAGCCTTCACTTCATCCAAGCTTTCAACCAGAGGCTGTTTGGCTTAGGCTGCCAAATGCCTGCTTAGCTCCTACTCCCTCCTTGTAGCGCATGGGTCACCCGCTTGAGCACCATCCATTTTCGCGTTTTGTCCTCTTTTTGTTGTACATGTCTGTGCTGTTGCGTCATGGTTCCCCTTTTGACAAGGCATAAACAGGCGGCAAGTGCCAAGACATCTAATGCCAGTTCTGCTCAGTTGTGGTGTGGCATGCTCATAGAGCTTGGCGCTAGAAAGGAGCTGCTTTTGTGGAGTCTACGCCAGCCAGCTCAACCTGGCCTTGTCCTGAACTCAAACGCCCGCGAGGTGTCCACGCTTCACCATCTTCGCAGTGATTGCCATTGCCGCGGAGATGCCGCTTAGCAAGTCTAGGGGGTTAAGGGTGGGCAACGATGACACATGTACACATCACATGGAGACATCCAGATTTGGACTTGAGCTCAGCGACGCTATCTTGAATCAATCTTTGCGAATGTTAGACAACGCATTCACCACGTCAGCCCTTCCAAGTCCCAAGAGCGGTTTTCCCACTGGTTGTGCAGCCCGCAGATCCGGGTCATGGATCAAGGGACCTGCTCACGGATAGAATGCATCCGCTGGCCTGGGGTCCAACAAGATGGGGGCATTGAACTCCATACTTGTGAGCATGAAGCACTGCACCCTTTTGAGCAGGCGGCACCGATGTTGGACCCAGGTATACAGTTGTTTCATCATACAGACTCTCTTTTGTGCCTGGTGCTTCTGGCAAAGATGTGCTTGTCCATGCCTTGCTCTTGTCAGCTGCTTCAGGAGCTCCGGGAGTTTTGAGTTGGAGGCTCTTAGGCCGCGGTTTGTGATACAGCCCATTGCCAGTATCGAAGCGTGTTGAACGCTCGTGGACGCCATTTGCAGGGTCAAATGTTGAAAGAGTCAAACCCTCGAGGGTGCAAGCCCAAGGTGGATGTTGATGGGGGGTCATCAGATTTGCGACGCTTGACGGGTGGCAGCTCTTGCCGTTCTGCCTCGTGGCCCAGGTATAGCGCCGTTGCCGCAACCTCGGTGCAATGGGGTCGGTCTGGAGGACGATCCCCAACGTGACACTTTGCCTCGAAAGGGGGAGCTAGACGTTCCTGCTTCATTTTGAGGGGGGCGACCAGTTATTGATTCATGAAATCATGTCTTCTGGCGGACTTTTTTTGGGGGGCAATGGCCTTCGGTCCCCCAATTAGTACGCCAATGGTTTGATTCTCTCCAACAACCAGGTCCTTCCTAGGTATTCGTAAGTTTGCCTTGTCACAAGGTGCTTCCAGTTTGGCTTACCCAAGTCATCGCGCAAATTCGCCAAGCTGGGAGCGGGTCAATCCGGAGGCCGCCGCGATGGCGGTGGCTGCTGCTCCCTGCGATGAGCACTTCCCCTGGCGCACGGTGCTGGCGGGGACGTGTTTTGGGGAGAGGGTGGATGGTTTGGAGTGGCGGGCTGGGAAGGTCTGCACAGAATATGGGAATTCAGATGGGGTTTGGGATGGTGCTTGCTTTGGGAGTCTCAAGACTTGGGGATGGCTCAGCTTTTGGCGGAGTTGATTCCAGGGAACCGGACCCTCGGTTTTATTGAGGGTGTCCAATGCTAGGATGATGGCTGCACCCTTCCACACCAAGGTCTGTGCGAGGAAATCTGAAGAGAGGTACTCGGTTGCCCAAAACGGCTGGGCCTGCGAAGGGACTTTAAAGGGGTCCAGAAAACCCATGGTTTTGACAGGCGTCAACAGCTTGACAAGCATCATGTTGAACTTTCACTCAGGACTTTTTGCCACACGGACCAAATTTTTGAGAACATGGCAACAGGCGTCTTTGTGGGGATTTCTATGACCCGAACATCGATGCGTGCGACAAAAACAAAGTCCCCGCTTCGATGTCTGTTTTCGTCAAGCATCGATTTTGCCAGCCCAAAACGCTCTGGATGTGTGCTTGCAGCCAAACTGAAGGAGCAGAATCCATGTCTGCCCCTCCGAGAGCATCGGTCGGGCAGCTGGTTGGTTGCGTGGGGACGTCTCAGGTTTCTGGCTTTATGTTGATCCAATGCGGGCAAATTTGGGGTGTGGGTGGGGTGTGGGTGTGTGTGTGGCCGGCGCCACACCCATCCGGAGCGGACCCCCAAACGCCTCTTGTTTGGCAAATTTCCTTGTTCTAGATGTGGGGTTTATTTGCGGTCGGAGTGCCGTGGACGCCAAACCTGCCTTGAGTCCCAGGAGAATTTGCAGCATTCATCCTTTCGGCTGCTCATGGCTCCAAAGCATGGCGTGATACTTGCTAAACCTTCATTTCGAAGCGCGACGAAACCCGGTCACAAAAGATCACAGATCACAGCAATGGCGCATTGGGGCCCAAAGGTGCTGTACTTCGGGGCTGGCTTGTGGTGGTGCTTCACGCCGATGTACCTCTTCGCCTATGAAATGGTGCAGCTGATGGGACAAGAGAAGCCGACCGGTTTGGAGGTGTTACTCATCAAAGCCTTGGCTATGTACTGCTTATTCCTGGGAGTCGGCTGCTTCTTGGCCGCGCGAAGCGAGAGCTTCATCGCATGCGCCGTATCCTTGTGGACCATGCTGGGAATCTGCGCCTACTTTGCCTTTGTATTCTACCCCTTCGACGTCCGTCTCGCCAACAGTCCCTACTTCGGGACACCCGCCTACTTCGCCATTTGGTCCTCCTGGATCCTGAGCGTGCTGCTTGTTGTGGCAGCCCTTGTTCATGATTACCGCCTGCCGATAGGAGAAAAGCTCTGCTAGTCGATGTAATGTAAGGAATCGGCCGGTTGCATGTCTATTCCGGACTGCCGACTGGGTATGTCTACACCTGGAGGTTCAGGCTTTCGGGTCGGTAGGAGCATTTGCAGCCACGTCAAGGGGTAGGCGCACAGTGCTTTTTTGTTGTTGTAGTGGCATGAGCGACCGTGAATTGTCCTACAACATACCACTCTTCAAGTTCGGAGTTCGGAGTTGATTCAAGAATTGCTTTCCACAATGAGTTGCCAGGCTGACTGGGTCAGCGGGTGTTGGCTTCGGAATGGTTAGGATCATCCGAGAGGTACGGAAGCGCTGAGTCATTATGTGCTCCACTCAGGACCAAGATTGACTTGCGTTCGAAAATCGAGGGTTGTCACATGCGCAAGTGCCTCAAAGAGTCTCACCTCAGTTGTGAACCAAAGCTCAAACCAACCTCAAAACCAACCTACCTACCTCAACCCGAGCAACCTCAAGCCTTCAGCCTGCCTCAAACCTCACAACCACAGCCCACCCAACCGCAGCTCTACTGCCTCGGGGTGCTGGCCACGGTGCTGCGGTGCTACTCCGCAGTGCTGGCCGGGCTCCCTCAGCACCGGGCTGTTGGCCTGGGAGTTTCAGAAAAATGCCAAAACACGTGGTTGACAACTGAAAACACCATGGCAACAACTCCAGGTACCATTTTCGAGGTGTTATTTTTCTTTGTCGCTGCGTGTGTACTTTTTCTTCGAAAGCCGTCTGCAAACGGGCCCAAATTTTGGCTCTCAAAGTCAGAAACTGGGGATGTTGCCCCAACACCTCTTGGGGTGAGGCCGTGAGGCTTGAGGAGGCCACGGCGGCGGCTTGTCGCCGCGTGCTGCCCCACTTAGAGGAGCGACACCTGCCTTTTCCGGGGGTGATGGCTGGCAATGGGGTGCGGAGGGGTGGGTGGCTGTGACAACTGAAGATGGGTGTTGTTTTGTTGCGTGGGTTTCAGTTTTTGGATCTGAGCCCAGCCCAGCATCTCCGGCGTGCTTTTTTTGGTTTTCTGCCAGGAGATGGATGATGACGGCCCTGTGGCTGAAGGTGGGGGGCCTTAGCGCGAAAGGCAAGGATGATTGGTAGGGGCTGCATGTCCAGCTGCGAGAGGTTGACCTGGGACCCCGGTAGCTTAAACATCCCAGGCGAGGAAACCAGAATTTGTGTTTAGTGCTTGATCTACTTGCCTCGGTATTGCGGTGATGTATGCTTTCTAGCATTCTTTGAGCTGTTTCCCGAGCAGCAACACATCTGCGTATGACCATGGTGATGATTTATCAAGAGCCGCATGTGGCTACCCGCTACCCGCTCGAAGCTCAACAAGATGTCCCGACGGTTGTGCTAGCTTGGCCATCTTGCCGAGGTGACATCCAATGCAGCCTGGAGCTGGAGGATTGGAGGGGATAGAGGCAAATTCTTCCTGGTGGCTTGCCAGGAACGGAAGGCTACTCAACGCTGAACGCTCAACAGGTTTGAGGACTCCAATGATCAGGACAAGAAGGAACGATGCAGTCTGATTTGTTTTGTTAGCGGTGGGTGTGAACAGCAAGGCAAGAGAAGTGCTGTGTGTGCGTGTGTTTATCTGTTTCTCCGCACATGTGGGCATTGGTTGTTGCTGGATCAAGTACCATGTGCAAAAGCAGTTCTTGGAATCAGAGAGTGAACTGGGCAACATCGGCCGGCATGAGTCTCTCCCGATACGAATTGAGCGCGGAGGAGATTTTATTGATTGTTCCAACAAGAAGCTCCGATTCTGTATTCTCAGCTCAAAGCACGCACGCTCACGCAGCCTCAAAGCTCAAAGCACGGCGCAAGAAGAGTGCGAGCCAAAAGCGCACCGCTCATGGCAAGTACATGTAGGGGAACCACTGTCGCTGTCCACTTGTATTCTTAGATTTGAAGCCCTTGCAGATGAACAAGCACTCATCCGAGTTGCAATTCGGATTCCTTTTTTGGAGCTCGGTTTCTCGGTTTGACACAGCTTCCTGTATTACCTACATTGCAGTTGCACTGCTCAACGCCTAGCTCCACAGACGCAAGTGTGACAGCACCTGACTCAGCAACACGCAATGGCACATCTTTCAGCAGACCTTTCCTTCGGCGAACAATTGTAGCCAATTTCTGAGCCCCTTGTCAGTGCACGGTTTGCTACCCCCGCAACAGTCGTTCTTTTTTAGTTGATTTCCACGTGTATGTCAGCCCTTGCCGGAAGCGAATGACAGAAAAGGGCAGCCAAACTTGTCACAATGGCCGCGCTTGCGCCGGCTTAGCCTTCTGAGGGCAAGGCGCGCTTTGGGGTCGTGACACCGGGACTGGTGGAAAAACCAAGGTATTGGTGAACATGGAGAACATGAAAGCTTTGGACAGCTTTGTAGAACGTGGTTTGAGCATGAATTATTTGGATTGGAGTCCCGCAAGGACTGGCCGAGGCTTCGGATCTTTACTGCTTCGGCATTGTCCATGTGAGCTTCCCTCAGCAATTTTTCATATGGATTAACATGCAGGCATCAAAAAATGACGCGGAGCAGCAAAGCCCTTCATTGTACAAGGCTTTGAATATGTAGTTGGCCTTGAGAGCTCCTTTTTCCCACGTTTTTAGAAGGCTTGACGAAGGGATATCTTTTCCAGAGGGCCTTGGTGGCTTGGACTTGCAGCTTTTGACATTGCATGCTCGCTTCCCTGACTCCAGATGGGTGCGTCATAGTTCGAGGTACTCTTTTTTGGTGTTTTTTGTGTGGGTTTTGAAGGGAAAACCACAGGAACAACCCCAATTTTGGGTTCCCTACTAACAAGACCCACCCAGGCGTGCCGGTTTTTCCCAGCCACTTGCTTCTCCAGGCCGCCGGCTTGGCCACTTCGGCGATCGGTCGGATGGAGTCGCTGCGCGGGGCGCTGCCCGCGCCGCAGCTGCAGCCCAGGCTGCTGGCGATGCTCCAGTGGTTGGATCACCGCCTCACGGGCGCCCAAGTGACCTACTGGGCGGCTCGGCTCGCTCTCGGCTCTGGGCTCAGCTCTTCTTGGCGGTGCGGCGGCGCGGTTCTCGGTACGGCTTTGGTGTCGATTCTTGAAGTCATAGCAATGTCTCAGTCGAAAGCGAAATGAACGACCTGAGCTTTCTTGGTTTCCCGGTTCCAAAAGGCGACCTTTGACTTCCAGGTCTGTGAGAGGTGCAGGGCCGGCAGAGTGTCGCTGTGCTTGTCTGGCAAGGTTCCAGGATTCCAGCAAAGACGAACAGGAGGGTGCAGGGCTTTGTTGGCTGTACAGATCATCTTGGGGTGTGTCAGAAAGGCAAGTCCACCACCAAGCCATTGGGTTGCCAACCCCATTTGCGCAACTCCGAGATTCTGCCCACACTGGATGCAAGGAACCCTACATTTCCCCCTCTGTATTTGGGAACCGTTGGAATTTGGTTTCCTTTGTGCGGCCTGAACCATAGAACTTTCCTCTCACTGGCATGAAACCTGGCCAAAGGTTGCTTTGAAAGGAAACATGGTCTTCAGTGGGCTTCCATCAGGTTTTGTGGTGAGGGAGTGTAGTTGTCATCCCCAGATTGCACTTCCCTCAATGTCCGACTCCCAGGGATGAGAGGTGAGTGTTTTCTGAATCCAGGCCTACCCCGGTAGATTGTGGCCTTTCCACCAGGTTGCGGGAAAGCGTGTTCACGCAACCAGTTGCCCATAGCCCCCTTCTACGATAAGGATGTTGGTGCAAGACGTTTGAACAACAGGACCCCTTCCAACATATTGTTTGAACACGTTGTGAACCCCCAAAGCTCCCAAGCACCAAGTCCCCCAAGCTCCCCCCTCCCAAAGGCCTCCCCCCCCAAAACCCCCAGACCCAAGCCCCAAAGCGGCCCCGGTGAGGTGACGGGGGGCACGCTGCTGGGCGCATTGCGGCACCGGGGCTTTGTGCCCCACGACGATGACCTGGACCTCGAGCTCCTGGCCGAGGACTTGCCAAAGGCGCAAGAGGCGAGGTGCTGTTGGCAACCAGAGGTTTGGACGCCCCCCCCAGAGCTGCAAACAACTGCCCTTTGGATGTCTAACAAACCAATCATGCCTATTTGATCTCATTTGTATATTTGGAGCTTGAGCGAAAAGTCGAGCTTGTTGCACCTTTGCAGTCGCGAAGAAACTTAATCCATCTATGGACCACGTGCACACGCAGAGTGCATGCGGCAGTCGGGCTCGCGCGGGCCACGCCAAATTCCTCATGGCGTGCATCTGCTTGCTAGATGGCACGGAGGTGATCACAGCAGCAGGATTCTTCGTGTTGTGGGACCAGCACGGACTAGAGGACAAGGGGGTGCTGTTTTGACGCCTCCGGCGCTGGCCAAAAGGTTGCTTTTGCCGAACTCTGGCAGCTTGCATTGGCCAGTGGCCTTAGCAGTCTGAGACCTGAGTCTCGTTGGGAGAATGCTGAGTGCCTGACGGCAATTGTGCGGCCATACGCCAACGCACTAGCAGACGAAGGACAAAGTTCTCGTGTTGACTTGGCTTCCTTTTGGTTTTCCTTTGGCTGAGCACCCCAATCTGGTTGCCTTCCCCAGTTCCAGCATACACGCACCTACTGCATCATGTAACACCCTTGACCTTACTTCACCTGACGCTTTGTCTTGTTGACTTCAATCATGGCCAGGGCTGCTGTTTCAACTCGGCTTCCCTTCAAAAAGGGTTCACAACTGGTCTGATGGTTGTTTCCCGGCCACCCTTGTTTACGGAGTTCCCTGGCCCAATTTCCCTTGACCGCTTCACCGCCTTTCTTCTTTTGCAGGACCCTTTGGGGGCCCGCAAAATGACGCCGAAAGCCGGCGATGTCAAGAAAGGGACCCCTGGCAGGCGCTGGGCGCGGTGGGTGCCTCCTGGCGAGGGCTGGGGTGCTGGACCGGCACGGCCCGAGCCTCGGCACTAGGAGAGGGTCGAGCTGCAGCGGAATCGGTCCAAAAAGAGTCGAGGGGTCGACCTCTTCGAACATTTCGGGCTTTGGTTGGTGGTAGTTTCTTTTGAACCCGCTGAAAGTAAAAAACTGTTAGCAGGGGATCCGGCACTAGCGTGCCGAAAAGTGGCCCACCGCTTTTTGTCTGTCTAACCAACCAACCAACCATCCAACGATCTGGCTGCCTGCAGGCTGGCTGGCTAAGAAGCTGAGTACTGAGCTATTTGACTAAATAGCAAGCTCGCTGGCTGACAAGCTCGCTGGCTATCTAGGTACTCAGACAAATCTGACTTACTCACCAAGCAAGCTGGGCAAACTCTACTTTGGTGTCACGCCGCTAAAAAGAAACCCTTCAACCAGGTCGCCCTGTCTCCCAAATGGCGTTTCGACACGCCCAGAATCGTCCTCACCGGGTTTGCGGGCAGGCGCTCGCTTCCGGCTCAGGAGGTGGCCATGGGTCGCTTCTTCTTCTGGGGCGGCGACGGCCGCTTCTCGGAGAGCGTGGACGTCTTCCTCAGGGAGCGGCCCTTGGCAGCCCTCCCGGAGTTCCCCTCCGAGGCGATTGGAGGGGACACGTCCAAACCCACAACCGGGGCAGAGAAATCTCACTGTTGCGGGACCCTCTTGGCTTTGTTGCTTTGCAGAGTAAATGCTTCATATGCTTGACCCTTAGGGGATGCCCCCGCAGAGAGGTTTTGCTCCTGGGTAACTGTGGGCCTGGGCAATTGGCTGTTCCAATCCCCAAATACTGCCCCGCCCCCCCTCACAACCCAGCAGGGGATGGGCCCTGTCTTTGCGGGAGACAGAATTGCAACAAAACGGAGGTTTCCATGTGACCCAGCCATCCCACCCGGCAGGAGGGGGATAAAAAACATCTACCCACTGACCAACCAGCAAAGGGTTGCACCAAAAAATCGGAGGTGTCCAAATACCTCACAAGCTCCAAATACTGCCCCACCCCCCCCCACTCCCCCCCAGCCCCCCACCCCCCCACCCCCCCCCACCCCCCCAACAAATTTCCACAGCCCCCGAGGTTTCCCCTTGGCGCCAGGAGGAGGTCTTCCCCCTGGCGCGCGCGGCCTTCCACCAGCTCTCGGTGCCGGTGCCCTGCGGCGCGCGGCGCTTCCTCGCCCGGTGCTACGGGGACTCCTGGGCTGAGGAGGCGGTGGTGTGGAGCCACTCCAGCCGCAGCAGGAGGCGATCTGGTTGTTGGTTCTTGGGGGCCCCGGACCTGTGGATGGTGGGATAGGGAATGAATGCAGGGTGTTTGGGAA
>CAUJNA010000902.1:1152412-1154912 GCA_963377175.1 Effrenium voratum | reverse complement strand
TTGGGGATCGGTTTGGTTCAAAAGTTGGGAGGTTTTTTTTCTACCTCAACGCTGCTTCCAAAAGATTATTTGCTTTGGTTGAAGATCTGAATATTGCAAAGATGGGATCAAGGGGTTTCTCCAATAATTTATATACCATAGTTTGTGGTTGGCTACTTGCAATACAATTTTGGAGACATTGGTCTTCACATTTGTCAGCAACATCCTGCTGCAAGCTGGAGGCGCGTCAGCATGTCAATATGTCCAAGGCTGTTCTCGTGGTGATGCTGCTTCCATTTGGCTCAAGACATATACTATGTGCAAGTGTACCATGAAGCAATCTCGGCCACCAATGTATTGCCAAACTAAGCAGGCAGGCAGTTCTCCTTTCACCAGCGCAACTCGCCCGGCTCTCTGCGCATGAGGCCTCTTTTCCTGGCAATCTTCTCCTGGCAATCGGTTTCCTCACAACTTCAACCCCTGCCTTGCGTCACAGCCATTCTCCCTGCAAAACCCCCCCCCCCCCCACACTCCCCCCCCCCCCCCGGGCGCAGTCCGCAGCGCTCCCCAGACCGAGCGCTCGCCGGCGGGTTTTTTCTCCGCTGAAACGACGGTCCTGGAGCTGATGGCTCTGGCGCTGCCTCAGGCGCGGGATGTGCTGCTGCACTCAGATAGCTCCTGCAGCATGGTGGTGGACTCGGGGGTGGTGAGGATCCTGGACTTCATGCACAAGGCGGACGGTTTTGAACGGATCAACGGATCAGATGGGTGTGGGTCGAAAAATCACCCACCAGGAATTGGGCCGCAGGTTTGAGTCTTTGGTTCCATTTATCAGGGTTCCATTTTGGGTACGCAGTTGTGACCCACAGCCAGATCGGACCGGGACGGACGGGAGTTGGCAGTTGAGGGAGAAGGCAGGGGACTTTGGGGAAGCCTGATGAAATCATCTGGGATGCAGTAGGTGTCAAGCTACAAGACTGTTTGAACTCAGCAGTGGAGATGCTTCGTACTTATGCATTTCTTTTGCAGAATAAAACCGCCGGGAGTTCAAGCAAGGTTCTAGCACGCTGAATACGGGTACTTCTTACAACCCCTAGAATCCTTTCTACCAATCATCTTAAAACCCTTGAACCCCTTTTTGGTGTTTCAATAGTATGTAGCAACAAGCTTCCCTGTTTTATTGTTCAAGGACCAGCCCGTAGCCTTTTGTGAGCGGCTACTCGGCTCGCGCAGGTGGAAGCCTTCAATGCCCTGAACGAGGAGGAGATGCTGCAGTTGGCCAAGGTCTTTCACACCCAGGACTGAGGTTGGTAGTTTGGGTGGTTGGTTGGGCAGGTGGGTGGCTGGCTGCCTCGTTGGGTGGTTGGTTGGGTGGCTGGTGGGTGGTTTGGTGGGTGGGTGGGTGGTTTGGGGCACCGGATCACTTGCGCTTTTGCGCCACAATCAAATCCCGGGTCGTGGGTAGACGAAGGGCGCGAGGGCTTGGCTCAGTCTGTTTCGGTGGCCGTTTGGTCTTGCGGTCAGAAAAGAATCGGCGGCGTCGTGTTTGAATTTTGCAGTTGGCGAAGCGCCAAATCCTGAACCCTGCAAGGAGGTCGCAGAGGGTGAGTGCATCGTGAGGCAGGAACCTTGGCATGTTTTGAACCTTTCGAAAAGGGGCTTTGCCAGCTTGTGTGAAAGCAGCACGACCTCAAATTACCTTTTGTCCATCGCAAGGAGAAAAGGAGGCAAGCTCGATGCCGCCTGCGGTGAAAAACAAGGGAAGGGTGCCGCCATGAGCCACAATCAAAAGTTCGGGAAAGTCCCAACCAGAAATAGCCTCAGATCTCTGCCTGTTTGACTCTTTGCATAATTTTTGGGTCGACCCCTTTGCCAGGTTTTGAAATTGTGGCTCAGCCAGTCCCTTCTCCAGGCAGGGCGAGGAGGGCAACGAGCTCTTCTTCATCGAGTCGGGCTCCGTGTCGGTGCGCCGCGGGAGCCCCGAGGCGGAGGTGAACACCCTCTGCCCCGGCAGCTACTTTGGGGAGGCGGCCTTGATCCAAAGGCGGGAGGGTGCGGGGTGGGGTGGGAGAGGAGTTGTTTGTAGCGTCTGTAAGGCGGGTGGAAGTACTTGCTGGTTGAATTGACATGTTTGCAGCTCTCTTTCTCTCTTTCTCTCTTTCTCTCTTTCTATCTTTCTCTCTTTCTCTCTTTTTCTCTCTCTCTCTCTCTCTCTGGATAAATGTACAAACTCACGTATCCAGTGTACACATGTACATTATTGCTGCGAAGTATCCTCCTGCAGTGGTTGTTGAACACATCAAACCAATTCGTCAAAACCTGCTGGAAGAGGAGCAGGAAAGGGCTGGAGGCAAACTCCGGCGGCAGGAAATCCCCGCAGCACAGGCCAAGCTTTCGAGAAGTTACCTCTGGGGGGCAAGGCACAGACATCCTGAAAAGGCGGCTTTTGGTGAGACATTTTCCTAACCAGCTTCCCTACGAAAAGTTGTCTGTACTGGATTAGAACCAAAGTGTGGCCAGT
>CAUJNA010000902.1:989912-1147412 GCA_963377175.1 Effrenium voratum | reverse complement strand
TGAAGGAGCTGGTGACGGTGCGGACCTTCTGCAAGGCCCTGCTGCTGCTGGGCGTGTACTTCGGGGCGGCGGTGCTGATCTTCGCGAACTTGGAGGGCTGGGATCCGGTGGACGTGGTCTACTTCTCCATCATCACCCTGATGACGGTAGGCGGGGCTCCGGATGACCGCGATGAACGGGGAGCTCGACGGAACTGAACTGACTGCGTTTCATGGAGCACAGAGTTGATCGAGATGAAACAGGTCCAGAAAAGATGTTGGGATCTTGGTCGGTTGGTACCACCTGTGAAGGGGAGGTTTTGGGCCGACAAGAATTGACTGTTTGGCCCGTTAATTGAAGGTTTCTTCGATGCATGCAAGCTGCAAGCTAGCAGCTTTCTTGACAGGTGGCAAGTGCCGCTTCCGAACTTTGCAGCTTCAAACTTCCGTTTTCTGTCCAAACCGCATGTGGGGTTGTGCTCTCTTTTTTATTTTATTGTGTGTACCCATTTTTGGGGTTGTTTTCAATTGAACCCAAAACGAAACCAACCATTTTGGAGGTGCCCCTATGTTGACACACGCACCCATGCCAACGCTGTGATGGGACTATGACGTGCGACTGCGACCGAGAGGCTATGGGGACTTTGCACCGAAGCACTGGGGCTCGCGGCTGGTGTTGCTTGGCTGCTGTTGGGTTTGACCGAAACACGTTGTGTGAGGTATGGGTCAAAATTAAACCACCAGAAAATCGCAGGTTTTGGTCCAAGTTTCCACTTACCAGGGTTCCATTTGGGGTACCGATTTTTGACCCACAGCCGTGTGAATCTGTTTAATGCCCTCCAACCCCCAGAAGAGAGTTTGACACTTGGACATGGGTGAAATTATTCCCACCTAAGACACCTCCAACTTGGGCCCTCCAAGCCCCCTGAGATAGAAACCCAAGCAGTCCGAGACACGCCTTCCCGCAGCTTCCTCCGTGGTTCCTGCGGGTGCCCAGCACCCTGGGGCCCGCCGAGGCTGGTCTTCTTCGTGCTGGCGTCCTTGATCCTGGTGGCCACCAGCATCGGCGAGTTTCTGGAGTCCCTGGTGGCCCTGGAGATCCGGAACGAGCGCGCGCGCAAGGCCAGGGAGGGGGAGGGGGAGGGGGAGGTGGGATGGGTGGGGGATGTGGGGGATGCTGTGGGTGTTTCTCGGGTGCAAGAGCACCGCCTGCACCACTTCAGATGAATCCCATTATACTTACTGCTCCAAGCAACATGGACAACGTTATACGTAGGCCATCAATGGGCCGTGTGGGCTCCAGCTGGACAATCCTTCCATCCGACCCAGGATCGGTGGCAAAAAGTGGCACAAAGGCCTTTCGCACACTGTTCAACATCACAGACTTCTGATTAAGTAAACACTAAAAGGGGTGGTAGAGCAAATGGGTTGAAATGGGTTTGAACACAAAAACTGCAGTGATGTGAGATGCAAGCGAGAAATCGCTTTCTGTGGAACGCGTTTCGGCAGCAGAGTCAAATGTTGAATTCCAGCGTGCGCCGGGCTTGCAAAAACATCATTCCTGTGATTCCTGTGTCAATCTCAGAGCCTGATGTTGGCTTTGCAATGACAGGTCCCTGCCGTGCAGGTTGATGCCTTCAGATGGGTTCATTGCTTGGTCGAACTGAAGTCCAACTCTCTATATTAGTTTTGCCTCTGTGGGTTTTCTTGAACTCTTTCTTCTCGGTTTTACCATGGATCTCGTGGGTTACCTGCAGTAAACAGCAAGTATCTGTAAGCCTGAGGAGGAGTCATATCAAGCAAATCACCTAATCGATGAAACTTACAGATGCGGCACATAGCCTGCCACGTTCCAGTATGCTCCACGAAATGCTGTGGTTTGCAGCGCGCAACAGAGCAAACACTCTGTTACACAATTTGAGGAAGAAGAGTTTTCCTTTTTTCTTTCGGCGATTCCGCCCAGCCCTCAGCCAAAACGGCCGGAGCCTCGTGCGCGCTGCAGGCCCTGCAGCTGAAGCAGGCGAGGGTCGGGGTCTTCGACCCGGAGGCCCAGAAGAGCCGCTGGCGCCGGAGGAGCCCGAGGGGGGTAGCCGGGGCGTGGCCGGGTGAGGGGCGCGCCTTGGGATTGGGCCTTGCAAAGGCTGCTTGTGGAGTAGTAATTTGTTTGCCTTCAATGCACAAGCGAACAATAGGCAAAGCCAAGCAAGAAGGAGCGGAGGGAAGAGAGGGCAGAGGGGTGGAAAGTCAGCGCAAAGGAGGGACATACGCGCTGCGGCCACTATCAATGTCAAGGATCCTGTTTAGGGACAAATTATCACAATTCCCACAATGAGTTTTGTCCACGGCCCACCGCCACATTTTTGTGGCAGAATTAGGTTCCCTTCTTCCAACTCGACCCCAGCAGGTGGGAGGGTTCCCCAAGACCTGGTGCCCCAAACCGGCATGCAAAGCCCTCACAAGCGCACAGTACATTTGTTTGCTCGCCCAGTAATTATAAGGAAAGCAAATCATGTGGGTGTATCTCAAAACAGAAACCTCTTGCTTTGGGGTCACTTTCGGACTGAAGCCAACTGTGAACGCATTCCCTTTCAAGAGGTGTGGCCCTTTTTTTCCTCCAGCCGCGATGCACACGAGGACCATCTCTTGCTTCTTTGCGCTATTTGCTCTTTTGGCCAGTTGCTCTGTGGTGGCCAAACTGATTCTTGGCGCAGCAAGACAGGGGGCTGGGGAGTGGGGGATGGTGCAAGTGAAGCGGGGCCATGTTTTAGGGCACGCCAGAAGTGTCTCTCTCTCTCTCTCTCTCTCTCTCTATGTGTGTGTGTGTGTGTGTGGCCCCCCTGTTTCTAAGGGGTTTCTGCTGTCCTTTTGAGTTTGGAGTCGGACGCCACCTTCATTCATGTCCTGGCATGCAGTAGCCAGATTGGCCGTTGGCGTCCCTGAAGAGGAAGGCCAATCTAGGCGAACAATGTTCAGGCATGTGTGAAGCCGAAACTCCATTGCCCTGCCGGAGACCTTCAAACAGCCTGTACCTGGATGGTGGTGCGCATTGTCAGTTTTGCCGTCTCATATCAAGTGTGTTTAGGCACTGCGTCCGGGCTTCGGCCAGTGTCTTGATCCCTGTTGTGGGCATCTGTTCCGACTCATGCACTGACATTTTCTACAGACTGTTACCGGACCTTGTCGCTCGTGACGCTTGACTGTTCCAGCTGATCTTCTCAATACAGGCTTGGACTTCTCCCAGACCTTCCGGCACCCCAGACTGTTTCCGTGAACCTTTTCTGTCAGACGAACTGTTTGACAACCAATCCGACTACCCGACACATCAGGTGAAAAATCACGACGCCGTCAGCTTACTCTTGGCTCGCAATTGTTGGCAATAGATGTCTCGCCCCCACGCAGGTCCGATGTCGAACTCGGCAGGCCCCATGGCCAAGGCATCCAGGAACACTGCCGGCCCTACGCCGCCCAGGTCTCCAGTGCACCAGTCAGCATCACCGAGCAGGAGTACGCTTGTGACACCAGCTTCTAGCATATCTGGCGCAGTGTCCAACGCCTCAAGGAATGCCAAAGCTGCAGTTCCGGCTCCTGCCCCCGGCGACGCCTCGACATCGATCCCTACCTTGCAGGTCTGGCCTGCATCTGTAGCTGGCCCACTGCCACAAATCCTGGTGAAAGCACGCCCGGCCACACCGATGACACCAATGACTCCGCTGATGCCAACCACCCCGACAGTTTCAACTACAGCATGCCCACCTATGACCACAGCACCGACCCCTATCGCACCGATCCCTACGGCAACCCCATCAGGTCAGATGCTTCCACCGCCCAACCCACCATCCAGGTCACGCCACACGACGGAGGGAGACCGGTCACGTTCCCACAACGCTTCCCCCGACCTCGAGCTCGCTCCCGGACGCCACCTCCGATCTCCCGAAGGGACTCAACATCGGACAACTCTATCACGGCAGCATCGAATATTGCCGCGTCGGCGCCTACAGCAGCCAAGTCATCATCCCGGGCGCCTACGGCAACTAAAGCTTCATCCCGACGACCGAGAAGCAATCGATCTCCACTTCCGCAGCCTCCAAGGCCACAGGAGCTCACCCGGATGTGGGGTCGTCCTCGAGGAGCATGCAACTACGCCCCAATCCGCAGGCACATCCACCGCTGGTCTTCCTTCCCAACCCGGAGTCTGATCCCTGGAGGAACGAACTTCAGGTGCTGGCCGCACCATATCTTCGTGATGGGATCCCAGTCAATCAGGAGCAGATGAGCTATGTGGCCGCTACCTTGAATGCAGCAGGCATACCGTCTCAGCACTCCACCCTGAACTATGCGAAGGTCAACCCGGATCATCATTTTTATAAGATCACCCCGCACTGGTTCATGCTGACCGTCCCTTACCTTGGGGCCACAGTTCGGCTCAAAGAGCCGACGAAGACGCGACCCATGCTGCTCTGGACTCACGCTTCCAGTGTTGGAGGTACTCGCGGCATCCTGCGGAGCCGACAGATCCATCCTTCCCGGCAGCACTCCTCGGAGTGCCCAGCCTTTTATGCCCAGGGCTGGAAGATCACTGGACACGCCGACTACGACGCTGAAGAAATCGCTCGCACGATGAGCCAGAACTGGAGCATGTCTTTTAACATGGCCCAATTGCTGTTGTTCGGACGCGCTGTTGGCACCTGTCAGCCGATTCGATCGGGAGGAGAGCAAGCTTGCATTGAGGCCCTGGACTCCAGTGAACGTCCTGATGTCATCCACTATGTGTCGGGCAAGTGTTGGATGGTGATCCCGGAGGCAAGTCAGATCGTTGGACTCGCATGGCCTACCGATGCAAAGCCACCCACTGGTGTCCTCCGCTCGTGAACCTGCACCAGGAGCTGTTGTAGCCAATGTCAATTAATGATGTTTCATTGCGAATAAGAGCATACTTCACCACACTGCCGTCTTCGACTACCGACGATATTTTGCGACAAAAAGTGCACGCCAGAGCCTCATTCGAGTATGTGCTGACCTTACTGCAGGTTTTTCCTTTTTGAAGCTTTGTGTAACTAATGCTGTTTCCCGGTCTCTTGTTGCCCCGGGCCCGGTCGAAATTCGGGTGTCGTTTTGGCAATGGTTGTTGTCTCGGCAATGTGTGGCGTACCCCCAGCGTTTAACCCATTAGCAGTCTTGCCGGCAACCTCCCATCTCGTGATGGCTTCTCAGTGGAACTATTCATGGCCGGCGGCATCGGCACCCTCTTCCTCTTCGCATCCGGGATCCTCGTATCTTCCATCATGGTCAGTTCCGCAGTCCCAGCAGGAGGTATATCTCAGCTCCAATCGGATGGAACCCTTGCAACATCAACTTCGAGAAGAAGCAACGTCTCGCATCAATCCCCCTCGGCCCCCACAGATGGCTCACCAGTTCCCTCCTCAACCTCCCGGTCAGTTTTACAACTATCACGGTGGTGGAACAAACCACATGCAGACAGGTCCCCGTCCTCCACCACCAGCACCGCCAGCTCAACCTCCAGTTCGGGCACCTCTAGGCCAGGGTGATGCAACGCAGTACACTCAGCCTCGTTACTCGCAGCTACTCCCTAGCACCTTCCAATCTGACAACATCTTCCTCGACAAGACGGAGGTCCGTGGTCTGCAGCTGTACCGTCACGTTCAGCCTACTCAGTGGTCCAGAAGAGTCGGGCTCGCAGGAACAGCTATCCTGGATCTTCCACTCACGCGACTTCTTCGAGGAGGAGCAGAAGATCACGCATTGCGAGCACTGTCAAATGGCCGCTACAGCACACCAGTCATGGCTCAGACGATAGCCGAGGCAGTCTTATTGACATCCATTCTCAAAGCATTGAGAGGCAGGGAGGTCGACATTGACAGGACAGCTCGCTCTCTCCACGCGGACAATGCGCCGGATAAGCGCAATGAGGCCATGCAGTTTATGGAGCCACTTGCAATCAAAATCGTGGATCTCATGGAGTCCCTGCAGCCCGCCAAGCAGGAGAACCTCACCCGCCACAAAATTGCCGAATTGGAACAACAGTTGGAGCGCTACAAGAGCAAGGGCATCACTCTTACACCGGATAAGAAGCTGCCATCCTCGTCCCCTTCCAATGCCGCGTCCTGGACCCCCACGCCCGGCCGCTCTGACCAGTCCCTCTACATCAACGCGGCCAACTCAGATCAGCCAGGACCTCCCCTACCAGTTCCATCTCCAGAGGCTGATCCAGCCCCTAAGCGACGACCAGCAAAGAGAAAGACCCCGGCGGCTGCCCCGGATGTCACTCTAGACTCAGAACTTCTACGTCAAGGCAACCCCAAAGGTCAACAGGTGCCACTTCCCACCAGCCTCACGGACAAGGTCTTCAAGGCATGGCTACACGAACGCACGCTGTCCAACCAAGCGACCTACCTTGATCTCATCAAGCAGGAGCTGGCATCCGACACGGTGGAGCAGCTGAAAACCATTGCAGTCAAGTGGGGGGCCACCATATCCTTAGTGAGCAAGGGATCGAAGCGAGCACTCCTGCAGTTCATCACGGTGATGTACATGTATGGCAAGTGAGGGGAGTGGCGGTAGCGATCACGAGGAAGGAAGTTAGCACCATTGACATGACTGGCACAAAAAGCCCGCTGCTCCTCACGCCTGCACCTTGCCCTGAGACCATCAGCGGCCTTTTCTCCTTCCTTTTCTTTTTCCTGTGTTTCTCGGGGTTGCGGGTGGGTTCTTTTTCTGTTTTTCCGTTTTTTTTTCCGATCTTTCCTGTTGACCCAATCAACCGTTCAGTGCTCGAGCGTTGAATGCATGGCTAAGCCATGCCGGTCATTCAATCTCCAGAAACGGTTCTTCTTTTGCAACTATACAGCAAGTATGCACGGTCGGAGCTTTACAGTGCAGCCAGACACTATGGTATCCCTGAGCCATCTTGGCCAGTGAGCTTGCAGCATGGCACCGATTATTTCCTTCCCTACATCGTTGCGCTTATTGCAATCAGACTCGGGGACTCCCTCGATGTGCATGCAGCCCACCAGTATTATCAGGTTCTCTATCTGATCATCGTCACGAGTCGCCAAATCCTCAACATGCCGATGGTCAACAAGCAACTGTCTATGTGGTCCGAGTCAATGTCCACACTGTTGATGGTTCATCACTACGGTCGTCCTACGCACGCACTCACGGAGCTCAGGCGCCGACTCCGGCGTCTACGCATCCACCCGAACATGTACACCTTCACCCACTTCTTGCAGCCCAACGCAGTGTACTGGAAGCAGCGAGTCGAACTCCGCCCGGACCTTCCACGCTCCGTCAACCCGCAGTCGGACGTATATATTGGAAGCACCAGCATCACTTATCCCAGTCGAGAACACAATCGTAGGGCCAAGTTACTGGGTATTCAGCACGGACAGTTTATTAATGCGGAACCGGCCCTCAGATGGTGGCATCATTTTGGCAACTATGACGAGTTTGCTACATGGGTCATCTTCACAGACTCCGACCACACCGTCACCTGGACCCAGGAACACGCCTTGATTAGCATCTATCAGCCGTCCCTCAATTGGCCCTACATTTATCGGCGGTACAAGCGCATTTCCACTGGCTATACGGCTACCAGGTTTCTCGCCGAACAGCCCTGGTCCAGGTTCGGCAAACGCCTTTTCCTCCGCTTGCGCAGGAGGAGTTGCACAGTCTATGGCAGGAACTTCCATCGGGTGGCGCTCAAACACACCCAAGCCTGGTCCATCATCGCTCGCCTCACCTCAGAGCACATTGAATCCTGGGAGGAGGAAAAACGACTTCGTAGTGGACGGCATTCAGACCTGGATATATATGCTATATACAGGCTGTCAGGCAATGTGGAACAGCCCCACCGGCATCGAGTTCGGAATATTTTGCGAAGAGTTCTTGATTTCCGCCAACTCCAACAACCCAAGATCAACTTGTTGTTACGATTACCGTGGCTGTCCCATCCCCATTATCAGAGGTCCACCAGGGAAGTCCTTCGTCGGCTTGTTCTCGACCATCGCAACTGGGCTCTTCCATTTCACTTACCCAGCACGAAGTTGGCGGAGACCCCTCATCCTCGGGTTCATACAGTCATGTGGAACTTCTCGTCGTTTCAGGACAGTTACCTCCTGACATCCGCAGGACCATCATCGTGTCAGTGCGTAGCCTGGCTAAAACGACAGCCCTGGCTATCTCATGTTCAAGGCCATGTGGCCGCGGGATTGGATGAGTTCCGGTTTCCGGGAACCCCGCAGCATGTTCATTACACCTCAGCCTTGGCGTCATATTATGTGGATCTTTCAGTCTACGAAGTGGAGGTTCATGAACGCCTACGAAAATGGTGCCTGCACCATGGTCTGCCCTTGGACCAGTTCCACGCACCCCTCATGCAGCACCTGCGCAGTGAATTTATGAAACATCGGCAGCACGCATCCACCCATCAACTTCTCACCAAGCACCAGCTGAACATCCTGCATCGACACCTCGGCCAGGACTTTGTGTGCCATAACGAGGATCATGACAACCACCACCTCATGTTCTTCTGCCCCCAACTCTACTTCAAAGGCCTCCACAACACCTGGCTTCAGTCCGGCACATTTGCCGCCACTCCGCTGAAGCCCGACCAAGCCGAGGCTCTTATTGTTGAAGCTATCCCCCGGCACCTGCAGAAGAAGTACAAATGGGCATACAGGAAGAAGACCACCGCGATCCCGGTCGGCAAAGTCTTTCTCAAACGTAAGAAGCAATGGAAATCGGGGCGAACTATTATAGCCTACCATAAGGTGGTACACCGGCAGCTCTTCAAAGCGGTTGCGATCCTTCTCGGCGAGATCGCTGCGAGTACATGGAAGTGTTCGTGGGGGATACACCCCACGCCGAAGATATGGCAGAACGTCAAACAATACTTTGACAACACAGACGATACAGTCACTCTCGCATTTCACAATGACGATTTGGTCGGCTTCTTCAACAGTGTCCCTCAGGATCAGGTGTGCGCAGCAGTTGAGCAGTTATTAGCAGAGCACCGACGAGAGCATCCTGGTCTCATCTATTCGGTGGAAACTCAGGCGGCGGTCCACTACAACCGGGTTTTTGCGGGTAAGCAATCCTACGGACGTACGCCGACTACGCGGGTCATTTATGTGGAGGACATCCTGGATATAGTCAAATCCAGCTTCCAATGCATGTACGTCCAGGTGGGCACTCTCATTCTTCGCCAAGTCCACGGAACAGCGATTGGCTCTCAGCTGAGCCCAGTTCTCAGTCACATTTGCGTCGCGCGGCACGAAGTTCTTTGGCAGCGTATTTGCGGACAATGGTTCGCCAGCCACAACATCTTCTTGGAGCGATATGTTGACAACAGATTTGTGATCTTCCCGTCTCCGGCTTCCGGTCACCCAGCAGCCCCATTGGAGGCTTTGCTTCATGCTGACTTTTATGGTGCACCCATCGTGTTGGAACAGGTGGGTTCCTCTGAGTTCCTCGGCTTCGTCATCGACGTGGGCGACCGTGCGATTTACTACAAAACCCCATCAAAAATCTGGCAGATCAGAGGACCCCACACTGCAGGAAGCCTTTCCACCCTTCTCTCTGGGGCTAGATCACGGTCAGCCCTCGCTACGAAGTATGCGCACCCGGCCCGAGCAGTACAGATGGCGTTGGATCAGCTTCGTAGTATCTATTTGTCCGCCGGCTACAAGTCAGTGGATCTGCAGCACCTGTTTCATCTTCCGGCCATCCCGACCGGAAAGAATGTTTACGTGCTGATTGTCGTTGTTTCTCGAGGTTCGGCTGTGTGGCTCTTGTTGGTTCTGGTCTGTTTGGTCTTCTTCCAAACCGGGTCTGGCTCGGTTGGGCTGTTGCGCTCGGTTTTTCTGTTTGAGTTCCGGGGCCCCTGACTCTTGGCTTCATCACGGAGCTTGTCTGGTGGTTCAAGACGTGGGCCTTTTCGCCGACATCGGAAAGCGGTCGTCATGCTCGGACGCATGATAGCACTTCACCACCGAATGACCCAGAACGCTGCGGATATGATGCAGCTCATCCAGGAGACCTTGAATCAGGCTGACGAGGCACACAGTCGCAGGATTCATGGCGGGCACGATTGCGTGCGGCATCATCATGTCCCAGGTCTGTCGTTGGCAGACTCATCGCGACCGCGAGCACACGACCATGCACGACTCAATGAAGTAGAACCACCTGGCCACGGGATTCGGCATTCGGTCCACTCGGAGGATCTGGCCGACCCTCCACCACCAGTCGACTTTCAGTCACTCCAGCTACACGTGGACCACCAGCACAACGCAGTGGTTAACCCCAAGTCGTTGTCCTACGGCGTCGTCACGGGGGACGCCAACGAGGCTATAGACCCGCGCCCGAAGAGCTCCATGGCGCACACCCATGTTGGTCAGCCGAGCATCAAGAAGGCCAATATTCCCAGCTCCATCATGGACAAGGGTGGGACCGATCGGCGCAGAGCAAAGCGGAAGCGATGCCGTGCTACATCCTCCGAGAGGACGCACTCCCCGGAGCCTCCAGCACGTCCAGTACCTCGCACCTCGCGCCTGGACAGAGGAAGATGACCAGCAGCTTTGCAGCCTGAAAGCGGACAACCGGTCCAAGTACTCGTACAAATCGCTGGCCAAGAAGCTCAACCGGTCCATCGCGGATGTCACGCAGCGCTGGAGGAGCCTGGAACGTCTCAGAAAGTTGAAGGAGCAGCATCAGAAAGCGACCATCTCGAACCAATGCACCTGAGCCTAGACGGTGATGCTACATGTCAAAATGACCGTGAGCAATTAAGCATAGGCAGGAGTTCTGCCAACTGTCCAAATTACCCATCGGGAATCATGATGGAGGCGGCTTTTAGGTGTTTCGTTTTTTTTCCCCCTGCGGGGGGTGTGTGTGTGGCCCCCCTGTTTCTAAGGGGTTTCTGCTGTCCTTTTGAGTTTGGAGTCGGACGCCACCTTCATTCATGTCCTGGCATGCAGTAGCCAGATTGGCCGTTGGCGTCCCTGAAGAGGAAGGCCAATCTAGGCGAACAATGTTCAGGCATGTGTGAAGCCGAAACTCCATTGCCCTGCCGGAGACCTTCAAACAGCCTGTACCTGCATGGTGGTGCGCATTGTCAGTTTTGCCGTCTCATATCAAGTGTGTGTGGGCGCGCCTGCGCGTGAGCGCCTTTGTCCAAGGGTTGGCATGTCCCGACTTCCACTCCATTGCTGCAGGGTTTTGATATCAGAACCTGTTTGACACTGGAAGCTTGCCCGTGTCTGATTTTCCGAATACCCGTTTTGTGCAATCCACACTCATTTGCCACGCAGCAGGTTACTTTGAAGCAGATACGTCAGCAACATGACACGCACTTTGCATGATGGTGGGTGGATCAGCAACAATTGCTGGGCCTGGCTTCTTTGCAGTACCGCTTGACACGACCTTGCTGCTATTGCTCGAGCAGCGGCCGCCCAGGACTTTCCTGGTGTTCCACGTCCCACCTGCAAGGTATGAGGTGTTGGCATCGCTGCTTGCAAGTTCGCTCCCACTTGCTGCCTGCTCCATGGTGGTCGCAGTGCCAGGCCAGGTATCGCTCAGAGCTGCATGCCTGTGACTGGGAGGTGAGCTCCTTGGGTCGGATCAAGAGTATCCGTGGCATGGTGCGCTATGGCTCGTTGAACGCGGATGGCTACAGAAAAGTTGGCATTCAGGGCCAGAATTTCTTTGTACACAGGTTGGTCGCACGGGCATTTCACGGACCTCCTCCCTCCACGGCTCACACACAGGTAAACCACATAGACGGAGACCCTGCCAACAATGTGGCTGAGAATTTGGAGTACGTCACGCCGTCAGAAAATGCAAGGCACTGGTTGGCAACAGCACCACACAGGTGTGCAGCATGGGCAAGGCCAGTTCGATGCCGGCCTGTTGGCACAGAGCCCTGGATCACTTTTTCTTCCCAATTGGAAGCAGCGCGCACACTAGGAGTGTCCTGCTCTGGGGTGAGCCAATGCTGTAGAGGACATAGCCGATCCGCTGGGGGCTACGAGTTTCAGTTCACTGAGCCTGCGCCGCTCACTGGAGAAGCATGGTAAGAAGCCCGGTATCCCGGCTTGGATCTGCCCATTCCAAAGTGGACGGCGAGCACTTGTGGCCGAGTTCAGACAGGTACGGGGCACATAACATTTGGCTCGCTCAGCAAGGCAGGGTATTACGCAATTTGCTGTTCCATCGAGGGAATACACCTTCAGAAGCTTCAAGTGCATCGCTTGGTTGCAGCAACCTTTCTCGGCCAGCCAAGCACGCCGGACATGCACGTCAACCATCTTGATGGCAATTCAGCCAACAATAGGATAGGTAACTTGGAGTATGCAACGCCAGCGCAGAACACTTTGCATGCATACATGCGAAAGGCAGGCAGCAAAATTGAAAAGCCAAACAACTGCAGGGCGGTGCTGGCACGAGAAATGTGTGGTTCACCCAACTGGATCCGGTTCGCGTCATTGCGGGAGGCAGCCTCACGCACTGGAGCCAACACTACTTTGATATCAAGAGTTAGCCGTGGCAAGGCGAGGCAAACAAGTGGCTGGGAGTTCAAGTATGCACCAGTCGAGCATTTGCCTGGTGAGGAGTGGCGCAAAGTCGTTCTTGACTGGTCCTCTGCACCTCCAGAAGCTTGCCACAAGTGACCTAGTTGTCTTAGCTCTGCGGTTAAGCAGCTGAGAATGCCAATGTACACCTGAAGGCGAAGAACAAAAAGCAACATCCCCCCTCCACTGCTTCTTGCCCTCTCCTCCAGGCTTGCGGGAAAACACACACTCCACCCCTTTTATCTCCCTGTTTCGTCGGTAGGTCCTTGACAACAAATAGGACTGCTCTGGTTCATAATTCGGCCTCCTCACCAGCTCCTGCCTCCCCCCCGGCCGCATGCGGCACGGCTCCTGGCCCGAGGATGGTCCGGAAGTGCCACACCTGGGTGGACGCGCTCTACTTCTCCGTGGTCACCTTGTCCACCATCGGGTACGGAGACCTCACACCGGGCAAGGAGCCCGGCAGCCGGGCTCCTTGCCTCGGCGTCATAAGGGGGAGGTTAGAGGGTTTGGAGGGGGGCTGGAAGGGGTTGGACGGGGGTTAGAGGGAGTGAATGAAACTAATATACTAACACCGATTGCACCCAACTTCGCCAGGCAGGGAAATTGGGCATTTCGCAATTTTCAAGGGCGCGGCGGTGCTGTGGCGCAGCAAACCACACCCGCATGAAGAAGCCTCATTCATAGCCTCACTCTTTACACCAAGCAACTCTCTGTCTCATGGTGACCTGGCAACATGCATCATTTCATGCTGGGAACAGCTCTGGGTCTCTGGCTCTCATCCTTGGACTTACATCACAAGCCAGCTTAATTATTACCATAACCATAAACATATTTTGGGATTAGAACAACACCTTGCAGCCACATTTTTTTGTGGAGCTAGCTTGACTGTTTGAGTATTTGAA
Source organism: Effrenium voratum (assembly GCA_963377175.1). Classification (NCBI taxonomy): domain Eukaryota; class Dinophyceae; order Suessiales; family Symbiodiniaceae; genus Effrenium; species Effrenium voratum. The sequence continues at coordinate 1,133,945 of CAUJNA010000902.1, read as the reverse complement.
CAACCAAGAACAACCCACAAGAACCATCAACTATGCATCTGGGTTTGTCTCAAAATACAGGAACCCTCAAACTGGCTGGTTTGCCTTGAGTTTCCATAAATTTCAGCCAACACCCAAAGGCTAAATAAAAGGCACCTCCCAAAAAATTACGGGCACGTTGCTGGCGTTCTCGGATCACGGCTCGAGGTGGTCATCGGCATCGTGGTGCTGATCGGGGTGCCGCTCTTCGCGCTGTTCTTGGCGCGGATGGTGGAGATCGCCTACGGCCGCGCCAGGTGGGAAGTGGGGGGGGGGGGGAAGGCGTGGGGGCGGGGGTCCGGTTGCGAGGGTTGGTCGTTGTCCTTGGTGTGACCAGCTTCTTTTTTTTAATAGCTTTTTACAGGTTGAGTGCGGGGGGTTTCCATTGAAGCCACTAACAGTCTAAAAGTTAAACTTTTAGCAGGGGATCTGAGGACAGCCCAGTGTCGGAGATTGTGATTTCGTTGCCTGGACAAAGGCTTAGGTGCAAAAACAAAAACGTTGCCTGCTGGGCCCGTTTTGGGACAATGGGCAAGTTCCCCCATGTTGCAAGACTTATAGGGCAAGACGTGCTCGCCTGCTTCCGAAGAGACTGGTGCAGGAACTCTGGCATTCCGGCGGTGGTGGGCGGGCTCACCAACGAGAAGTTCGAGCAGCTCATCGAGTTCACGGACAAGCTCTGGAGGGCGGGAGGCAGGAGACGGGGACCACCGCCTTGAGCGGGTTGACCTTTGTGCTCATAAACGGAAGCATTCATGTGCAGAGGTGTCAAGGTAGGGTGGCATGGCATCAGCCAAATAGTTGCTTGATCTTCGCAGATGAGGCAAGTAGCAGGGGAGCGAGCGACAGAGCCAGCCAGAGGTTTCCAGCCATATGGCTCTGAATCTTCAAGGGAACCCCTCAAACACCTGTGGACACAAATCCCTATACAGGGTTCCTAATTAACTTTCATGTCCCACATTTGCCTCGGGCAGACCGTTGCGTTTTTCTTCATTCGCGCCTTGCGCGAATCACCCTGTGAGGCTACAACTCCAGGCCGCAAGACTCTTTGCGGGAGCAGATTACGCCCTTCGAGTTCCTGTGCTTCATCTTGACCCAGAACGACACGGTGTCCGTGGACGAGATCAAGCAGATCATGGGCAACTTCACCGAGCTGGACGTGACCAAGAACGGGCTGCTGGAGCAGTCCGACGTGGATGAGTGGCTGAGGTGGGGGAGGAAGGGGAAGACACACCGTGGCTCCCTGCACCAGTTTCTGGTAAGGACACCAAAGGGAGATAGCGCAATTCTCAGGGTCCAAATCCTATAAGAGACCTACACTACCTGACTACCTGATTAATCTTGTTATTGTTGATTGCGACTCGTTACTATGCGGGTCAAACCCATTGTGAGAGGGACTGTTGATTTTGGCGGTCGAAGTCCACGAGCCAACCCCCACCACAATCGCAAACCCAAGCGTTTCCACCAATAGAACTTTCGTTAAACTCGCTTGCATGCACCTGTGACCTGGTGTTGCGACCTTCCGCTTGCGGAGGCGTGTTTGGATCGGTCGTTTTTTCACCCCTCCAAACCAAAAAGCCCCTGGCACGTCGGGCCTGTCCCTTCCAACGCCCGGGAGGCGCGGCTCCTGCAACCCGAAGGGCTTCTCCCCCCGGCGACTGCGGCGCCTCACGCAGAGCGCCTCCTTCCACAACAACTCCTTGCCCCCGGAGAACGCGAACGCGGCCCAGTGAGGTGCCTGAGGGAGGGGGGAAGCTGTGGCAGCTGGAGGTGGGAATGAGCCCGAAGCCGATATTTTGTCTTCGGTTTGGGTAAGAATGTGAGCCAGGACATCGGACGGGGTTGGCTGATTTGGGTAGCAGATTGATCGGTATCGGTATGTTTCGCCGTCTGCCCACAACATCTGCTGAAGGCACACATGAAGGGAATGCCACATCAGCAACAGGGCATGTCACAGAGAATCCTCGCTCGTACCAGACGGATCGTTAGAACATCATGGGGGACACGGCGAGCAGAACATTAACCGTGCCCCCCCGTTTTTGGAAAAGTCATTTCGAGCATAGCACCTAGAACATTGGAGACCTGGCCAACCAGTAAATGAAGACATGTTAGCGACGCAGAGCATCGACATGGACTGACTCATCTGGGTATTAACTTGATATTGGCATTTAGTTTTGCCAGCATACTATTGCCAGTACTTGACTTGCATTGCCAGCACTAGAATTTTATGTTCTATCTGGCCCTGGTGCTTTGGTACGAATTCAAGTCCTTCAAATCTGGCATGCTTGGCCTCCCCCCCACATGTCAATGCCACTTGTGACGGGGCACAAAAAGGGGGCTCGCGTTGACATTCTAGCTCTTGGATACTTGCAACAGTGGCCTGTTTTTGTTTATGATGTTCTAGCTGATAGCAATACCAATTGTTCTAGCCTCGTTTGGAACTTATCGATGTTCTAACTGTTAGCAATACCAATTGTTCTAGCCTCGTTTGGAGCTTATCGATGTTCTAACTGTTAGCAATACCAGTTGATCTAACTTCGTTTGGAACTTATCAATGTTCTATCTGTGTGTCTGTCACTATATCGTGCCGTATCGTGAGCACAGTCCCATTCTTGCAGAGCATTGATTGTCAAACAGCATCCTTTGTCTGTCTCCGTGCCTTTCATTTGCTCCTCACAACGGCTGCTGACTCTGGTTGCCATCACAGGATACCCAAAAGCAGATTACCACACACACACACACATTCGTACAGCGTGTTGCTATTATTCATGCCTCACTCACTTCTCAAGCTCACTTCTGCATCCCGAGCGTGTCTTTACTAAGCCATCAACAGGAACAAACGATCAGCTGGGCAACCCGATTCCAGGCCAATGACCGCAAAGTCTGGGTCTCTGAGGGGCAGATGGCTCTCGCATCCATCTCGTCCGAATGGGACGGTCAGCGAGCCTTATCCATTTTCCCACATGAGGATTTCGGGTATTTCTTTCAGGTACCCTTTTGGCGGTTGCTTGTGAGAGCCAGGAGCCACAGAAAGCGGCCCCAGTTTGGGGGTTCATCGGGGAGGCGGACCCAGTTTTCGGAGATGAGGCACGCTGGTTTCTTCCAGGTTTTCCTTTGGAAGCTGGGCTGGGTGATTTTCATGCCCGAGACGCGAGACTTTCGTGATGTCTTTGTGCCGCTGGTCCGAACGTGGGGCAAGCGCGCCTGACCAGTTAGCTTGAAGAAGGGCTAGCTCTAAAAGTGGGATGGACTCGACCAAGGTGCTCCAAGAAAGCAACCCAGAGGTGACGTACTGTCCAAGGATCCCGCCCAAGCATACGCTTTTGCCAAGGGAGCCATGCGGAATGGAATTTGTTCGGAGAAGATTGCTTTCCGTGACCCCAGAAGACCAAAAGGCTGAGAAGCCTGATAGCGCTGGAGGATGTGAAAGCCTCCTCCCCGCGAAGTGGGGCTTTTTGCCGACCCGGCCAGTGTTTAACGTTGCTTTTAAGCTAACACCCGCCCTGGGAAATCCCAGCGGAGCGACTGATTGATTTAGGCTTTGCCGCCAGCACGCGGCAAAGGCGACACGAGGGAAAAGATGCAGAGCTGGGAGTTGGGAAAGGGGATGTCAAGGAGGGCCTAGCATAGGGCTAAACTCATCATGTTGCGGTTATGGGTACTTGAAAACCACAAGTAGTCATGGTGTAGGTTATAGAAATAAACGATCAGTAACTATCTTACTCCGTATACTAACTTCGAGACGCTTCTTAAACTTCTTCCCATGGAAGGGCAAGCACCCTCATAGGTCCTAAGTTCGTGTCAGACAGCGGCAAGGCACAAGGAGTACGTTGGTTTGACTGTTTTGATTGCAGACAATAGCGGCGCAAAGCAAGAATCGCCCTCGGGCGGTTTTTCTCTATCGTTGGCCAGGGTCCTTGCACTGTTTCAGATGCAGAGAAGCGGTTGTTTTTGCAGAAAAAGCCCTCATATCAGGTCAAAGCAGACCAGCGTGGTGCGGAGGGAAGCGGTCAAGATTCACGTCAGTCGATCAGGGCGAGTGGAGTGCCCACACATCCAGTGGGGCACTTGGCCCATGTTCGACTCACCTTTGATTGATCTGCGCCTTGTGACAGATTCATAAGAACTCTTTCCAAGGTTTTAAGAATCCTGTCCGGGGGGGTTGGTCCTTTGGCCTTTGGCTTCCTAGCTTCGCATCAGCTTCTCCTGCTCTCGGCAAACCTGAGGTGCCAACAGCCCTTCCATGGCAGTGAGGGCGCTTCACTGCGCTTTTCTCCACCTCCATGGCCCGCAATGAGTTCAAGCGAATTGGTTGCTTGTCCCGACAGTGGGGGAGTGCCAAGAAAAGAGCTGCATTGCGCGCTTCGGGGGCTGCGAGTGGCTCAAAAGATGCTCTGCGATTTTCTTCCTGGCCGAAAGGCCTTGCCCTTCAAGTTTTTAGTCACCAGCCAGCGTGGCGCTGGCTGGGGCTGGAGCGATGCCAGCACTTTGCCGAGAAAAGAGGGGGCGATGGGCCGTGCACTAAGCACGTTTTGATATGAGCAGGTGCTCCTAATTGACGATACAGGTGTGGAAGGGAGTGGGCTGTGGTCATGAAAATTGAAAATCACAGCACGGCCAAGCAGAATGAGCCTGTGGCAGGCCAAGAAGCGGCGCGGGGCCCGGCCAAGCGTCTAAGCAGTCTGGGTGAGTGCGCACGCGGGGTGTCAATGGTTTGGCTCCCAGGATTTGGGTCTATCTCAAGAAAGGGGACCTCCCTCCAAAATGATTGGCTTCTCTCTGGTTTCCCTTTGATGTAGGTATGTTTTTTGATCTACCTTTGGATTACCTTTGGATTAGCTTTGGCTTTCCCTTCAAACCACTCCAAAAAGGGTACCCTCAACAAAAAGACACAGGTCCAGCGTGGCCTGCCCCGCCGAGGTCCCAGGCGGCTGCCTGGCGCGAGCGCGAGGAGAGAGTGCAGCTCGTGCCTACAGAAAGTGCTACGGCCGCTCATTTCGAGCTTGAAACTGTCTTCAAGATCGGCCAAAACTGCGTATTCATGTGGAATGTCGGGTGGCAATCCTGGACCGTTTAAAAAAAAAAAAAACCTGCTGCAGGGTTCTGGAGCACATACGTGATGGCAACTATGATCCTGGGTTGCCGCTCAGTATATTTCGAACGCCTTCCACACCTTCATTTGGATGAAGGCTTTTTTAGGTCCCCTGTTGGGATTCGTTGACTAAGGACACGGGTGGGGGGTCCTGGCTGGGGTCGGCCAGGAGGTTGAGGCGCCCATGTGCGCCTGCCTCCCCCGCAGCTGCTGCCCAGTGCTGGCCTGAGGAATGGGGTTTGCTTCGCACGGCGCACGCCGGCGAACGGCGGAGTCCAGCGTAGGGACCTCAATCCCCGTGTGGCTGTGGGTCAAAAAAGGGTAAACCCAAAATGGGTTGCCTTGGCAAATGGAACCAAGGACTAGAACCTGTGGTTTTTCTGGTGGTTGAACTTTGACCTTAATCCCCGTGTGAACAACATGTCCTACACCTGCCACACAAAAATCCAAGACACTTCCAAGAATCCCTTCTGAGAAGGGAACAGCCCCAAAATGGTTGGTACTTGCATCAATCCAGCCATGTCTACCAAAGGGGAAAGGTCAAGGGCAGGATTGTGCCACAAAAGTCTTGCAGGTCGATTTTTGAATGACTTTTCTATGCATGCGTGACACCTACAGTAGCACAGGGGAGCTTCAGATCTAGGGAGATCCTTCCAAAATGATTTGTGTCCTTTCAGTTTTCTTTTCCAATTCAAAACGAATCCCTCACTTTGGCATATGGGGCTTGATCAAAATTACTGACCCCCAAATTAACTTTTCCCATGTGGGACACATGATCTTTTTCGTGGTTTATGGTCATCCTATGTGAAGGACCTTGTGATCAACCCCTATATACACATATTTAATATGACAGTCTTGATGACCCTTGACCGCCCTGGCCACTTTCCGTTCCAAAGGCCCTACGGCGGCGGCGGTTCCTTGTGCGGGCGCGGTGGCCCGGTGGGGCCTGACAGAGGCCGTGTCCCTACGAGGAGTACCCTTTCGGTTAATCAAGGGAAATCAACGGGGTACCCGTTTTTTGCGCCCCTAAGTTTGGATTCACCCACATAGTTGTATGTGTGTGCGTGTGGGCTCTCACGTTGCCACGACTCGTGCCAGATACCGTGTCTCTTGCCTCAGCCCTTCAAGACTCCTAGAATTCTAAGAGCCTTTCCTAGGGGCGTGGGGGAAAGAGGGGGGGCTAGTATCTTTTTCGTTTTTTTTTCCCCAAGTCTCTGCCTCGAGGGGGGCATCGTCGTGGCGGTGACGCTGGCGGTGCTCAGCGGCGTGCTGGTCCGCGCGCTGTGGCCTGCGCCGGCGCAGGTCTCGGCGCCCTCCTCCTGCGGGGTGGCGCGGAACTCCACCACCACCTGCCCGGCGCCCGAGAGCCGAGAGACGTGGGGCCCGGACTCGAAATTCGCGGGAAGGCGCCGCCTAAGGGCCCCTGAAAGGCAGTGGCGTTCCGATAGCCAGCAGAACTTTTCGGCAGTTGGCAAGAGGAGAATGAGAGAGTCCGGAGGTGACAAAGAGCCTCACACATGACAATCAGATTCAGATGAGGCGGTTTGTTTAAGGCATTGCGAGTTTACATGTCAGATTGATTCACAGCATGGAATGCACCACGGCCTGCAAACATGTCATCGAGCCACCATTCTTGGCAAGACGAGGAATCCAGGCATTGTTGCCATTGTCATTTGGGTCTCAACTTGCTATTTTTGAGTGTCATAGGATTCAAAAGGCACATGCCGCGAGAGCCCAGTTCTTTCCATGCTGGGCGTCGGTTTGTAGGTTTTGCCACTGGTCCGACTTGCCTTTGCGCCTCTTTTCCCTCGCCGGGCACCATGACGAGCCACTGGTTGGGACACTGAGGTGTGCCCTGGCAACTAGCAGGCACCCACCTCTTTGACAAGACAGGCGCGACCCATGGCAAGAGAAAGGGCAACCCCCCAGACATACTCAAATGGTAGCTCAAATGGAGGTGGCTGTAGTCCTGGTGTGCCTCGGGGGATCTTCAGCCCAACGCTCTTTGGGGACGAAGCCTGAGCGATACTTGGCTTCAAAACAAAGCGCGTTGCACGCCTCTTCACGGCAAGCTTGTGTGCCATGTGCACTGTGCCTTTTTGCTGCAAGTCCGTTGTTAGTTCGGGGAGGGTACAGGGCCCACCCCAACTCCCCATTTCAAATCAACGAGCTCACCCACTGTGTATCCTATGATCGCTCGCCAGGGGAGCTGGAGATGGACTTAGCCAACACCCTGGAGGATCGCGGCCCCGCGTCATCGATCGGGTGTAAGAGGTGCCCGCAGAGGCGCAGAAAACGGTCCATTTCTTTCTCACTTGATTCAAGAGTTTCATCCCTAAAAGGGGAACTGTTGATTGAATCTGCAGATGTTTGTTTGTTTGTTTGTTTGTTTGTTTGTTTGTTTGTTTGTTGTTTTTCGGGTTGAGACGTCCTGGCGATGGCAGGACTGCTGTGGCGGCTGCGACGGGATCGCCGAGTGCCAGGTGCCCCCACTCACGGGGGGCAGGGATCCCTGGGTGAGCCTTTGTTATGTCTGGCTGCTCCAACCTGACGAGGTCAGGATCAGTTGGGTTAACCAAGGTTTCCTCCATTTCCCTTTCCGGAACCTCCAAAAGTGGCTGTTTCAACTGACACCACCAGTAAATTGCGACCTAAATCCAGTGACCCCCTGTCTTCTGTGATACCAGGGAACCTCCTTCCGTAGCCCCCACTGGCAAGGCCTGGAGCTGTCATGATTTTGACTGTTGGGGTTAAACTTAGGCTCCTTGCGAAATCTACAAGAGTAAGGAGACATCCAGTCATAGGTGTCCTTCTTTTGGTTAGTTTGGAAAGAAATATAGATGGGTTCCACTGGTTTTGATTGGTTTACTAACCTGAGCGACGCCAGGCATGGATCTTCGAGCGGGTGGCCAAGCGTGGGGTGGCCAAGCCGGGGGGACGTGGTGACATGGCTCGTGCTTTTTTAGGGGACCCCCAAAATGGGCTTCGGTCTTCCTTTTGGACCTCCTTGAAACCACAAACAGAAAGGTCCCCCCGAAAACACACACACACACAATAAAATACAAAGAAGACACATATGCATAGGCGTTGGAACGATGGGAGCATTTTGTTGTTTGCTCTAAAAGAACACACACACACACACAGTGACTGGTGACAGCTTGTTTCAAAATTGGCTTTGGTGAATCTTCAAGGGTTGGGTTGTGAGGCTGCTTTGGTGGGTCGTGGAGAGCCCTTGTGGTGCTTGAAGCTGCCAGTGCTTGATGCCTGCTTGCCGGCTCTGCAGGAAAAACGAAGGCAAGTGGCAAGCCTTTGCTCGGCTGAGCACATAAAGCATTGGACCCAGCTGTGGCACATTCACCTAGCACATCTGCCGCCTGGGAGAACGACGGGTAGGTGTTTTGCCCTTAGACAGTAGTGCAGAGGTGCATCTTGCCAAGGGATGTTCGGACTTTAGTTTTTTGCCAACTAGTGGGTTTTCCGCATTAAACCGCTAGAAGTTAGTCACTTTTGGCAGGGGAGCAGAAAGCAACCGAGGAGTAGGATTGGATGGGGCAACCAGCACCTCCCTCCGTGCTTTTGGGTGAGCACCAGCTGCCACCCGAGGCTGCCGCTGGATCCGCTTTGAGGACAAGGTGTGCGAGAGGAACCCCGAAAATCTTGGCCCGGGCCCGGGCGAACCACGAGGCGCAGTCAACAGATGCAGCCTATGGTCCATTTGGGAGGGACATAGAAAGCTAACTCACCAAATCTTCCACCAAACCAGGGGACTCACCCATCTTCCCAGTTCGACAGATTCGAGGCATGGTGAGAAGATCGGTTCTTTGTGCTTTCAGCTTTGTCAAAAATCGATCAACCGCTTCTAAAGGGAACCACTGGACCCTGTCTGGCCCATGGTGCATGCCCGAGAGCAGTGATTGATCCGTTTTGCCGAGGCTGCCGGTGCCTCACCCACTGGGGCACTGCCCGGTTCCCAGCGCGAAGGGGTTTTGGGGGCGGCCAGAGCAGCATTTCTGGCACCAGAGTGTGTGGGTTTCCCATCATGTTGCGCGTCAGGTAGTCACTTGAAACAAACCTGCTGGGATGGTGCCTGTTGGGAAACGCGATGAGAACTCAAAGGAAGCTTCTTTGGATATACTTCGAAAGACAGCGAACCGCTTCCTGAGGGCAAGGGAAGGATGAGGGATGTCAAAAACGAGGCCTTGCGACGTGCGGAAGACTTGATGCAAGGACTTCTCCTTCAGGTCCAACTCCGTGGCTCCGAAAGATTGTAGAACCTGAACAGCGCAACACATGTCCTCCAGGGCTCACTGGAATTCCCCTTTCAAAGTTTCCTCAATATACTGGTTTCCATTGAAACGATCACCACTTTTGGAAGTTCCACCAAGAAGGACAGGGCGGAAACCCCTGAACAACGGCGCTACCCCGCCGCCCCCCTCTCTCCCCTCCACCTCCACCTCCGTCTCGCTGGCCTTGGCCCAAATCGCCGAGGCCTTCGGCTTCAAAGCCAAGTCCAACCTCGTGTGGCTGACGGCCACCTAGGGAAAGCTGCCCAAGGCAACCTTTTTCCCCTGCGCCCGTCGGTCTGTCGCAGCGGGGTGGGCTTTGGCTGGACACATGTTTCAGTGAGGCTCATTTTCCGTGGAAGGAAAGCTGGGCCGCAACTGGAGTTGTTTTTTCTTCTTTTTTTTCTAGCAGCTTTCCACTCTGCTGCGCGTCTCCGGATGCATCGTAGGCGTGAAGCGCAGACCTGTAGTCCTGTTTCAGACTTGGACTTCACGATATCTGGATTGAACCAGTTGGTGCCCGAGCACCACCAGGCTGCCAAAGGGGCCCAAGACGTGTGATAACCCCTGAAGTGTGCGAAAGTGTCGCTGTTGCTTCCAACGGTTGCGAAGTGAACACTTGGCAACCAGGAATTCGGCCGTTCGAGTATGAGGCTGATTATTGATATGGGTGTGGCTCAAAATTAAACAGGAGGGGTTACGCAGGTTTTAGTCCATGTTTCCACTTGCCAGGGTTCCATTTTGGTACTGGTTTTTTGAGCCACAGCCATATTTGGCATTGGATCGATTTGTCTCGCATCTGCCTCATGCCCTTAGGAGCTCCAATCGCTTTCGGCTGAGCTCTTTGTAGCAGTTGGACAAAACTGGGAGCGACTGGCAAGCGGTTGTTGGCAGAGCCAGGGCCCTTGAACCAGTGGCTGAGTTGAAGAAGGGTTGTACACAACGTCAAGCTGAACCGTAGCAGGTTAAACAATGCTGGAGCAGATGGTTAGCTCTGTTCAGGTGAGGGCATGTGCCACCGCAAGGGGATGCATGTTCCCTTTGACACATGTCCAATGGTCCTTTGAAGGGGGGGGGCTTTGGGTCTGGTGTCATTTGTGCCGCGCGCAAAGGAGTCCCCCCAAAAAAGGTTGTCTTTTGCCAACCTTTACGTGGTGTCAGAATAACAAAGGTGGCTGTCGAGGGACAGAACTCACCAATGACCAACCCCCTGACAACGCGCACAGGTTCTGCGAGGCTTCTGCAATGTTGGCACTTGACGTCTCTGGGCTTACTCGAGATGAGCCTGGAATGTACGAGCATAGGAGTCGGAGCCGATCAGATATGAGCAAGGGGGGGGGGGGGGGCAGAGGTTTCGGCGGCAATCGGTATATGTTGGGCTGGGCTGGTGATGCAGAACCAACAGCTGCAGCTTTGAGACCAGAAAGTGAGTTGCCATGTTCAGCCTTTGCTGTACTCCCTACTCCAATAGCCCTCATGTGCAGCACGCATCCCTTCCTGAACCATTCCAAATCGCTGGATGTTTGGTAAGCCCCTCCCAACGCTGAGCCACCCAGCCACCCCCATCCCTTCAACCTCCCGCGCCGCGATGGCGCTGCGGGCGTCTGCGTACCGCACGGCCTCTGGCGCAGAGGTGGGAGCCGAGAGACGCGGCTGGACCCCTCCTGGCTTGGCCGGTTGAACCTTTCTGGTCTGTAGGTTTGGGGCCGAGAGAGGCGTTTGGACCTCGTGTTGGATGTGGCCATGGTTCCTGGTAAAAGGGGTCCCTGTCCTCCATGTCGATAAGGGAAGCAACGCATTTGAACGTGGCTCATCCACCTACAGTGCGCCCACCATGCTTCATGTGGAAACAATTTCGGAAAGGACAAGCGAGCCAAAACTTGCAAAGAACTGCGCATCAATCACTCGGTTGTGGCAACCCCTTATCCGGATTTTAGACAATCATGGCAAGAGTTTTCGCCCATTGTCCACAGATTCGGAGTTTCGACCATGGCATGTTCCGTGAGGTTGCGGTTTCGCTGCAAGTGGTGGCTGAGCGGCGGGCGCCGAGCGATCTCTGCTTGGTCATCGACGCTCTGCTGCAATCCCCAAGTATAGGAGGGGGGGGTGCGGCATCATGATGTACAGTTCGGGATTCCAAAGTCTTCCTCCGGTGGCTGGCGGGGTTTGCGCAAGTCACAGCCATCGCCAGGGTTTGATAACATAAGATGTCTCCCTGCTTGTTCAAAGCACGCCTCGGGCCCTTTGCCCCTGATCTCGAACCACGGGTGGAGGATTGCAGGTGGGTCTTCTCGCGTTGAATGGGGTTCCAAGCCAACTCACTCCCAGTCCACTGTCACAGCCTGGATACTGTTTTGAAGGTTAAGGTGGAACCCCAGAAAGGGGCCTCCAAGAAAGGATTTGTTCAGGGCTCTTCATTTTAATTTCCACGTCGAGTGCAAGCAGAACGTAGGAGCCGAGCTGGACCGTCACGCTCGTCTTCCCGACCGGCTGACCGCAGAAAGGGTTTCATGACTGCTGTCCGACAACTAAACCGCTTGCCTTGGCATCGCATGCCCAACATCAAAGAGGATTCAATGAATGTATAAACTGCACTCAACCATCAAACCTGTGCTGGTTTTCTCTAGACCAAGCGATCCGCACTACAAGAGGCTCAAACCGATGCCAACCGGATATTCACAAGGGGAACACAAAAGGGGAAGCAAAACGGACACCAATCTGCTGGGGGGGTTTGAGGTACCCTTAAGGACTGTGTCTCAGCTGAGGATGTGTCGGGCTCTATGCAGCTGCCCGCCATCTTGAAGGACCGGGAGGCCAATGCGGAGCTGCCTCTCGGACTGAGGGTTGGGGAGTTGGGGTGGGGGCGGGGGAGGGATGGGGTGAGGCTGGGGTGGGGGGGGGGGGTGGGGTGAGGATGGGGTGGTCTTGGACGTGCCTTTTGTGGGCTTGTTTTTTCTTGGGAGGCCAAAAGCAAAAGGGAGGACTTTCCACTTTTTGGGTTCCCTTCGTAGACAAACCCAGATGTTTCGGAGGCTCTTTTGCAAGGGCCATGGTTTGTGAACGAGGGTCATTCGTTTACTTAGCGTCGACGATGCGCATGCTTTGCCCAAACCGGTGAGCTCGCTGGTTGAACGCAAGTATCTTACTGTTGTGCGTTGAGCCCTCAGCTGCGACTGGTTGTCAGATGCGCAATACTTAGGAGTATCTTGGACATTGTTGTGCACAGCTGCCGTTCGGTGGTCCACACCTTGTCTGCCGAGGACGGACTGCACTGCTCACTGGAGGGCGGTCGTCATTTCTTACTGGGCGTGAGTCTATGGAACAACCCACATTCTCCTTCTTACACTGTGCGGTATTTGTGCCTGCTTGTCGCTGTGCTGGGCATGTTGCCATCTTCAAATTGGCCACCCACGGCCCCTGATTCCAAGCAACTGCCGTTTCGCATGCGCGGCTTTCTGCTCTCCTTCGCAGAGTGCGTCTTCCAAAGTCCTTCCGGGTTTGGGGAAAGCTCAAGGAAGCCGACGCCGATGTTTGGGGAATCTGATTCCGAATGCCTCACGTCTTTACAATCTCACTTTCGATGACTTCCCTGGATTCGAGCATAGACTCCCTAATGTAGATTTGTCGGGGAGGATCCACCCCATATGAGGAGACCTCCTGCCACCCCCCGGTGGACCTCACTTGGAGACCAATGGCTCACTGAAGCGATGGAGAAGAGAGACTAGAGACCAACGGCTCAAAAGCGGTGCGGCGCCGCCAGGACACCCTGGGCATCGTGACCTACTCGGACCAGGCGGCGGTGGTCCTGGAGCCCACCGCCATGAGCGAGCCCGGCAAGGCGCGGGCGGAGGAGGCCCTGCGCCCTGCCGGAGAAAGGGGCGGAGGCGCCCGGAGTTCCTGGGCGCTTTTGGGGTGAGGCTCTGAGTTCCTGGGCTTGGACGGGTGATTTGGACTGTAAGAGGGGCTGGGGGTAAAGTCAAGTGGAGTGGGTGGTGTCCCTTTGCCACTTGCAGAGCGGCTTCGATGGTCGCGGGTTAATGGGGCCTGGTTTGACTTTTTGGGAAGACCATCTCGGCTGGGATTAGACAAGGAGTTTCGGGCTTTGGCCGATCTACTCGAGCAGCGAGTTCTCAAAATACGTTTTCGCGGTGTCTCGCTTTGAGCCACCATTTCGAGGGGTCATCTTGAGGATATAACCTTGCTGGCCCCAGGAGAGGAAGGGAAGCAGGTGCGCTGGCGGCTCGTTGATTTGTGTTTGGTTTATCCATGTCCCTCGAAAACAGGAGGGAGGGGGGGGGGCGGCGAAGTTGACAGGTTCTTCGGGGAGACTGGACGGACACAGCCATTTGGTGGGTGCGGGGGGGGGGGGGGGTTGAAGCCTGTGGTTTCTTCAAAGACTACCGGGCCCAGAAAAAGGTTCCTTTTGCTCGATCCCAGAACGTATGCTCGTGAAATTGGGTGGTGGCTCGGTGAGAGTGTTTTGGGCTTGTGAAACGACTAGGCACATGTTTATGTGCTTTTCTATACTAGGGGACTGGACACTAAAGCAAGCCGGAGTCAAACCGCTGCTAAGTAATGTTCATGAGAGTTGCTCTTTGATCCACCGGGAAAGGCCATGTAATTTGATGATGGCTTCGTTTACCTTTTCCAATAATTGTTAATTATGACTGGTGCCAATGTCAAACCCCCGAAAGCTCCCATCCAGAAAGCACAGTGACTCAGTCGCAGTTGAGATGCGGATGGGTGGCACTTGCCAAGGCAAAAGCTGCGGGCAGATGGCCAAACCAACCTTTGGCGGCTCGGTCATTGAGTCACTGCAGGCGAGTTGCTTGGCGGAGTGCCGTTGTCCGAGGAACAAACATAATAACGGTTTGTTTCCAGACTTTGGGGACATGTGAGTTTAGAAGAGGCATTGTTGTTTTTTTCTCTCCCTCTCTGTCTGAGTGGAAGCGCATACACGAGGAAGGTGCCCTATGCGCGCGCGGCTCATCTTCAGAAGACTGAGGCCCAAAGTTTGGTCTAAAGTTGGGGTTTTCGGTGCACAGCAAGGCCCAGCCGACGATCCGGCCAGGTCTGCTAGTCTTGGAATGGCCCGGCTTTTCACTTCGTGTTATTTGGGGGTGTCTGTTTTTTGAGGGTACCCATTTTTTGGTAGGTTTTGAAGGGACACCAAAAGGACAACCACCATTCCCCTCAACAAAAGGCACAAATTTGGTCATTCTCGATTTCTCGTTTGTCAAAAGAGTTGAGGCCTTCCGGGCAGTGACGCCCTAGGAAGGGTTTCCCCGATCCAACTGATAGGCTCGGCTTCTTTCAGAGGGGTTTTGTATCCCACAACATCAAGTGCCCAGGCTCCAGACGGGAATTCGTGTTCCAAAGAGAGTCGGAGGCTGAGCGCCTTGTCTCCCTGGACCTTACAAGGATGGTGCGGTGTGATTTCGCTGTCGAAATGGGTTGGTTTGTTTGCAAGCTAGGATGTAATCCCGCAGCTACTCGCTGTACCATCATTTCACCGCCACTTTTTGGTGGACACTCCAGTGTGTGCCCATAGCTTCCAGGTCGCATTCCCCAAATCTCCACTGGTCTTCATTTTTTGGACGAAAGCTTCCATACTTAAGATCCAACTACCAAAACAACAAAACCACGGTGCACACCCGTGTTTCTTTTTGCCCACGGCCCCTGCCTGGTCCGGGCGAGCTTCGTCCCGCGCTTCTTCTCAAGGCGGCCGACAGACCGCGACCGAGGCAAGGCCTGGAGACGGCGCTGGACCTGCTGCGGCGCTCTCCGCGGCCGGGGGCGCTGGGCTCGGCGCTGCTTCTCACCGATGGAGCGAGCTGCGAGGGGCTTTGGGGCTTGCGGTCGCCATGCCGGCGGGCGGGAACCAAAGGATTGCCAAGCTTTTTGGGGGAAGTGAAGGTATTCCTTCAACTTCCAAAGGCAGCTGGTGAGACAGTGGAATATCATTTTGTAGAGGGGTTTGGGAAGACCTGTCACGGCAAGAGAGTGAAACAAGGGGTCAACGGAGCTAGCGCCAAGATTCACCAAACATCAGAATGGGGCTGATTTGATCATCATTTCTGTGAGCCTGCTTTCCCTGCCATTTTTGAACTCGCATCGGCATGTTGCGGTGCCCCTGAACTGGGAAGTTTGAACATCGTCACTCCGAAGAATCGAACGTGTGACTGTGCTGATCCAAATCTTAGGTGTGAATCTGAGGGTTAGACACGTTGCGGACCTGGAGTAACGATCCTCCCAGACTTTATATCTAAAGCTTCACGAATCCCAGTTCGCGGCGCGTAGGAAAGCCCAACGTCGAGCCCACCGGCGGACACTTGGCGGCCCTGCAAAGGTATAAGGCGGGCCTTTGACTTTAGCTGAATTGGGCGGAAGCTGTAGATAGCTTTGGCTTTTCTTTGGAATTACGTCGTTGGCGCTTGCCACAAGCGGCCACTTTGCACGTAGGATGTAAGCTTTGTGCTTTTGCTTCTTCTTTCTGGGGCGTCGCTCTCAGGCAGCCGCGGTTTGGAAGGCCCAGGCCTAACAGCCCAGGCCAATCGACAAAGGCATTTCTAGCAGCGGATCAGCCTCTCACTGGCGATTACAAGGGCCACAGAGCAGAGGGGAGCTGCCGTGTGGAGACTTGTTTCGGTAGAAGCTGCTGTGGCGAGATGTTTGGGCTAGGCCTTGCTCCAAGACACCGGGTATCCCCAACCACCCACAAGTCTCCAAACACAGGGAGCCGTTTCCGCGGAAAAGAAAACACACATTCCAGGAACACTTGGCACCCCGACCCTCAAGGCGGTCGCAACACCTTTGGTTGGTTTTTTGAAGGGAAACCAAAAGGAAAGCCACCATGTTGGGTATCCCCTCAAAAAAAGACACCCATATTCGCCATGCAATCGTCGCCCAACCCACCCGTCCCGTCCGTGGGGAGGAGCAGCACGGGTTGCCCTGCACGCTGCATACCTTCGGCTTCGGCAGCGACCTGGACTCTGAGCTGCTGGACCAGTTGGCGGCCGCTGCCGGGGGAGTGGCCTGACCTTGGAGGGTGGGCGGAACAGGTTGTTGGTCTCCCCTTGCTGGGTGTGCCTTTTTTAAGGGGCCCCGCAAACTGGTTTGTTTTCTTTTGGGGTTCCCTTTAAACCACCCAGAAAGGGGTGCCCCCAAAAAACGACGCACCCTGCTGCTCCTTACGTTTGGAAGCTCCACCGTTGCAAGCAGGAAGCAGTGGAAGTGGCCTGCAGTTTTCCAGCTTGCTTGTGGTTGATTGGTTGGCTACAAGTGTGCCGTGTGCACGTGACGTGTTGACGCCATACAAGCGCAACTGATGTCCAAGCCAACGCCTACCATTCCCTTGCCGTCAATGTTGGATCACACGTAGTACTTTCAACTCCACTCCAGAACTAGAAATTGCTGGGCCAACAAGCTTCTTATGTGCTCCCCACAACTGGTAATGAACTGGCTACGGCTACAACTTCGCCATTCAATAGAGATAGCCTTCTCGCCAAGCGGATGCTAACCCCCATGCACGTTGATCCCCACCGGGTGCCCTACCAATTGGCAGTCAGGTTAGCCCCAGAAAAGGCCCGCTTCTGAAAACTAGGGACTGCAAAGACCTGGGTTGACCATTTGGTTTCCCTTCAAGCACTAAGAGTTGGCTTTCAACAGTAGGAAACATGGGTATGAACAACTATTGGTTGGTGGACGGACATCCTCATGTAAATGGTTTCCCACCACAAGGTCCCCCAATTCGATCCCAACTGGAAACCCAAAGGAACCCAAAGAAACTTCGCTCACAACCATGTCTTTCTCCAGACCCCAATTTGGGGAAACCACCTTTGTAACATCTGACCTTTCCCCCCTCAATCTTCGGAAACCATATGGGCCCCCCTCTTAGTCTCCTTCTCACTGCCTGAGTTCCTGGACTTCATACTTTTTGGGAAGGCCATTGTTGCATACAAGCAATTTAGCCCAGCTTTTCGGGGGAAAAAACAGATGACCCGGGTAAATGGGAAAAACACATCTAAGCGAGTGCCATCTATGTTTAATCAAACTAAACTAAAAAGGGCACCTATGGTCATAACCTTGGGTATTAGGTTGTTCAAGCCACTTAGTTAGTATGTAGGTTCTAACCTTGGGTGTATGTGAGGCACATTTGGAGTTAGTTCTGTCA
Organism: Effrenium voratum; assembly: GCA_963377175.1. Lineage (NCBI taxonomy): Eukaryota > Dinophyceae > Suessiales > Symbiodiniaceae > Effrenium > Effrenium voratum. The sequence continues at coordinate 1,116,379 of CAUJNA010000902.1, read as the reverse complement.
TAATCTTCATAGTCTTGATTGGGACCTACTTACTAAGTGAGTTGAGTTGAAAGTCTCACTTCCTGAGTGGAAAGCAACACTTACCCAGCTACCTACCCACCAGCTTCCAAACCATCCAATCGGACCTCAACTCCGCGCCACCCGCGCCACCCGCGCGGACCTGCGCCTCGCGGTGCCACCGGCCCAGAGGTCTACGTCTTCATCCCGGACGCCGGCTTCGTGGGCACCGCGCTGGTGAACTGCACCGCCGCGGCCGTCACGGCCGCGGGGCGGAACCTGCGGCTCTCGGTGGCCGCGGCGCCGAATGTGGCGCTGAAGGGCTGCGTGGGGCGCGCCCGGCGCGGTTTGGTGGGAGGGGGTGGGGCTGGTCTTGTGGTTGGGATTTTTCGGCCTTTGTTCGTTGGTTTGGTTTGTGGTTTGGTGGGTGGGTTGGCTGGTTGGTTTGTTTGGTTTGGTTGGGCTTCGTTCTAGTTGGTCCGCGGGGCTTTGTGCAAGCGGGGGATTTTGCCACAAAAGAAGAAATCTTATCCTTTGTGGAGGGTTGTTTGCTGCTGTTGGTTCCGGAAGATTCGAGCTGCAAAAGGATCAGATCACTTGCTCAAGGAGCTTGCTGAGAGAACTCGCACGCAGAAGCTTGCTCACGAAAATTCGTAGAGAAACCTGACGCGGAGGCTTTGCTTGGAGAACTTGCCTTTGATTACGACTCGGTCAATCATGGTTTCGGGCCACCTGACTTCTTTTTTTTTTTTGGGGGGGGGGCGGTTCTTCGTTGTCGGGCTTACACGTCTTGGGTGGCTGAGTCGTTGTGGCGGCTTTGGGGCGCTGCGGTCTGTGTGCTCGTGGGACCGGGCTGGATGCTGGGATGTTAGCAGAAAGCGCCCCGTTGGCATCCACAGCACCGCTTCTTGGGTCGCACTGCCAGGTACGAGCTGGGGCCGTGCTTGGAGCTGGGATCGGTGCAGCTGGGTCAAAGCAAGGCCTGGGAAAGGGGCCTGGAGAGAAATCCGTGGGAGGATGACCTGGATGAATCAGATGTGCCTTGATGGGAACGGAACATGGGGGCGGGCATCAAGGAGCGCGAGGCAAATGAGAGAGCTTCCCACAAAGAAGCTTGGCTTTGGGGATTTCCGTTGGTCGCATTTGTCCATATCAGAGAGGTCGTTTCGGAGGTGGGAAAGCTTGGCGATGTGTTGGGAAGTCGCTGTCTCAGTCAGATCCTTGCTGCCAAATATGTTTCATCAGAAGGTTTGCAGGGCCAAGCAGTTGCTGGAGCACCGGGGCCCATGCCACAGTCTCCAGAAGTTTGGCTCGAGCAGAACGGGCCAGGTTCATTTGCATTTTGGCAGCATGTTGGTGTAAGAGCCAAACTGCCGGATTCTATCACAGATGGCTACCACAGGCAAGGATGTTCTGGTGGGTCGTTTCGGCGGAATTCGTTCCTGCAGGTCTGCTGCCCAAGTTTGATTTGGTACTTAGCCACTGAAAGACTCCCTACTTCGATATCCCAGGAGGTTCAGCCCCTTTCACAAGTCAAGCGGGGCCCCCGGGCAGCTTTCAGTGGATTCAAAGCTTTACACGTGTGTGGCCGGAGCGCGCGCCTGGCGCGCCTGGCGCGCCCGACCGGCGATGCGGCGAAGAGATGTGGAAGCTCTTCCTGGACCGCTGCGAGCGGGAGAGGACTTGGGGGGGCGGGGGTTCCCTTGTGATCTTTTTAGTAGAGAAGGTCAGAGAGGGGGAGGGGGGTTCCACGACGATTCTTCAGTTGCAACGAGCACACTGGTGGTAACAACCAAATTATGCGGAAATTGTCCTTGTCCGCGACCTCAAGGAGGTTTCTACGCTTTGGGAGGGTCCTTTAAGTTCCCACAAGACGATGTTCAAATTGGTCGCCGGCGGATATTTTCAGTTGACCCAGGGTGGGATCAAGTCGGCAATCCTTTGAACACCATCATTGGCGGTGACCTGGCCCTTTCCGGGCTGCGCCAATCTGGTTGGCTAAAGTTTGCAAAAGAGAGCTGGTTTGGCGAAGTCTACATTCTATCTCTACTACCGCCAAGATTCAACCAAGACTCTGACAAAAGCTGAGTACAGGAATTTGTAAATCCTTGGCAGAAATCTCAGGGCAAGGTGTGCTGCTCCCCATGAGGGGCTGCCTTGGGGGGATAGCCTTGCAACCTTGCAGGATCGGCGGCGTGGCAGAAATCATCGACTACCGGGTTGCCCCACCACGCCGCTCAGTTCAATGATGGGAGCCGTGCTGCCGATTCAAGGAGTGTTGCTTTGCCATTTCTGGGAAACTATGTTTTTGTTTTGTGTGTGTGTGTGTTCCAAACTGGGGGAACCCTTTAAAAGCAAGCCCAAATATATAGGGTACCCGCAAAAAGGGACCCTATGTTCCACTCAGAAGCTTGGCACTTTTGGCAGTTATGTTCATGCCCTGAGAGCCATGACCCACCAAGGCCGGACCAGCTTCCAGCAGCTGCTCCAGCGCTCCACCCGCCTCGCCGGGCGCCTGGCGCCCCTGGCGCCGGCGGCGCAGCCGGAGGGTACTGTGGGTCTGTGCGGGGTGGGCGGCGACTCGGCGCCTTGGCAGGGTGGGAGGGGGACCAGGGGAGGGTGCGAAGGCGGGAATACAATCAAAACACCAGGCCCTCCAGGAAACTTTGTTTCCGGCCCACCAGCGTGTTTTCGGCTAGATGAAGGGACTGGGACAGTCGAGTCCCAACCAGAGGTGCGGCATGGTGTTGGGTCGACTTCTTTGGTAGCTTTTGATTGCGACTCAGGAGGCAAGCCCATGGATTGATGTTGATGAAAGGATGCAGCCTCCCATTTGCTGCAAGACAGCAATACGGCAGCGAATTTGGAAGGAAATTTGGAACCCAGACAGGCCATGTGGAAGCTGCCACATGGGATCTGAAGACTGATGAAATCTGTGGGGACAGGTTTGGTTGCCTTTGCCGTTCCGTCGCCTGCATTTGCTGGCCTTTGCCTGGCAACAAACAAAGACATCATCAAGCCCCGTCTTTGTCATTCTGCCCAGACATGACTGCAAAGCAAACAATCAAACAATCACAACCGACATCTCCAATCCGCATCGCCTATCTCCGAAGCTTGCCACGACTACTCCTCCCCACCTCACAACCAACCAACACACCACACACCAACCAAGCGCCTGACCAACTACCCAACGAACTAACTAAGGCATCAGCCACCCAACCACCCACCCAACCACCCACATACCCAAACAACCAGCCACTCAACTAACCAACCAACCAACCAACCAACCAACCAACCAACCAACCAACCAACCAACCAAGCAAGCAAGCAAGCAAGCAAGCAAGCAAGCAAGCAAGCAAGCAAGCAAGCAAGCAAGCAAGCAAGCAAGCAAGCAAGCAACCAACCAACCAACCAACCAACCAACCAACCAACCAACCAACCAACAAACAACATATCCACCTAGCCTAAGCCTTCAGCTTCTCCATCTTCCCCACCGCAAAAGGCGCTGGCGGCTCTGCTGGCGTGCCTTCAGCTGGCGGTGCCCTACACGCCGCTGGGCGCAGAGGCGCCCTCCGGGCGCCTGGCGGCGCCAGAGGCGCGCCTGGCGGCGCTCATAGACCTGGCGCAGGCGGGGAGCTGAGCCAGGGACTCCCAAGGAAGAATCAGGGTGTGTGTGTGTGTGTATCTTCACATGTATATGTACACATAATATAAATATATATATATATATATATATTTATACATATAGATACAAGTATGTTTCTGTAGATACATGTATATATATATATATACATATATATATATATATATGTCTGTATATGTCTATGTATATGTATATGTATATGTAGATATAATACGTGCAGCTAACAAACTCTGGTTTCTGATGATTCCCCGGTTAATGCCAACAAACACTAGTTTCCCATGGAATCGTCCATCCAGAGTAGCATTCTATGGTTCATGAGATTCAGCAGAAGGCAACCTTGTCATCAGAGAAATCGAGGAAGCGCTCAACTCTTCTCTCATGGCAGGTCTGGGCTGTGCTTTGCAGTGCGGACCTGGTCGCGCAAGTGCAGTCGGCTTGGAGGCTGGCACGATTTGTGCGGTCCAAATCTTGCTGCCCAGCGGCACACCAGTTGTTCTGCCATCAGCTGCTGTTAAAGCCAGTGTGTCTGAGCACTTCGGCAAGCGTGCCTGCTCCGGTGCCGAGCATCCAGCACTCTCACAACGTTCAGCATTCCCGGCACACAACATCCAGTCTCCAGCATCCCAGCATTCCCATCATGATTTCTAGCGCCCATCATATTGATTCACAGCTGAAAATTGGCGCCACATGTTGCAGGCCGGAGGCAGTCCTCAACGTCGACGCCGACTTCCCTGAGGCGCCGAGCCTCGGGTGCGGGGCGCCGCCCGAGAGCTCGGGGGTGCTCTATGTGCTGTTCACCTCGGGCTCCACTGGACAACCCAAGGCGCAGTTGCGAGGGCGGGAGGTCTTTGGTGTTTGGAAGGTGGAGTGAAAGGTTGACCCAAAGACGTCTTTCCGAAAAGAAGCGGGTAACCTGACTGATGAGGAAGCAAGAAGCTGGACTTTAATGTTTGAATCAACGACAATACATTTACATGCTGAACAAAAGATGGTGAAGAGCATAGAGACCATACTGGCAACTATTTCCCCAACCCGCCGCTTCCCTGATTTAGAGCAAGTAATTGCGAGTTCCAACCTTCAAGCTTTGTGGACTCCAAGGCATGCTTTCCCGTTTCGGCAGTATTCACGGTTTTGCCTGTGATGCAGACTCGACTCTCTTGCCTTCCCCTCCCTTCTACACTGCAACATTGGGCCAGCCACCAGTTGAAACCTCTGTAACACTTTTGTTTCAACCGCATCACGCCCAAACGATCCCCTGTTCATAAAAAAGCCAACAACAGGAGTTTCTACAGGAAATTCGCCAACTTCCACCAAAATCAGGGATTTCCAGTAGAATGTCCTGTAGGTTTTGTGAGACGGGTGGTTCAAAGCGCGGTGGTTCTACGCCCTTCGCCCGGAGGGCGTGGAAGGCACGGAGGCGGCCACTTTGAACCGCCTGCGCTGGCAGTGGCGGCGCTTCCCCTGGGCCGTTGGAGAGGCGGGGGGTGGGGGCAGGCGCTCCGAGCCGTAGGATCAAAACCCTGGGATCTGGAAAATTGTGGGGAGAACGTTGGTGTGGTTTGGTTGGGTGCACAGGGTAGATGGGTTGGTGAACGGTTTCGTTTGGTTTACCTTTCATTAGGCACAAGGTCTTCGGCACAATGCAACACCATGCCAGCAGGGGTAGCGCATGGACAGGGAACGGGATAAGCGTGAGCGATTGGCTCATGGACTCGCGGGGGAAGGTACAAGGGCCGCGCTTGGACCACGACCTGGGCCAACGGTTGTCAGCATGTTAGATATTTGCTTTTCATTCAGCTATCGTAGAAGTTGACGAAAGCCCGACGGAGCAAGAAAGCTTTTTAAGCCTAGATTCACTTGGTCCCCTTCACCAGCAAGCCGATATCCATCCCGTCGAACAGGGCCTTCAGAGCAAACCCTGAAAGACTTAACTCCGAAGTGTTGGGTCGAACACCGACATGTCGCGTGCGTTGACGTCAGGTGGCCGTTGCTCGGACGCCTCTTACGTTTGTGGACCACGTGGCCGAGATCTTCGGGGCGCTTCTAGCGGAAGGAGGCAGAGCTGGCATCCAGGGCCCAAGGAATCGGATGGTTTTGGCGGAATTTCCTATTTACGGCTTTGAGTTTGGCGGTTCCCTAGATTTTTGACCCCGTTGATGCGAGCCAAGTGCAGCCTGATGCTTGATACTTGGACATGGGTCATAACGTATGCCTCCATTTTGGGGGGGGTGAACACCCATGTACCACCTAGTTTGATGTTCACCAGGGGCTTCCTGGGTTTTGACCCACAGCCAAATAGGCACGGAGCTTTGCCCGGGGCCGGTGGTGCGCCAGGCCCTTCCTTGGCGCTGGCGGATGCGGGGCTCCAGGGCCTGCGCTGCCTCCAAGACTTCGAGTCCACACGGCTGGTGCTGACGCCCACGCTGCTCAGCGCCGCGTTGCGCCTCGGCGGAGGTGCTTGTGCAAGCTGAACTTGAGTGGAGTTTGGTGGAAGTTGACACTTGGACCCTCCAACAATCCTGGAAGCTGACAAGAGGGTGTTGGAAGACGAAAGCTTTTCTTTTGGGAAACCCCAAAAGGTCTGCCTCCGTGGTTGTTGGAAGGAGGGTAGAGTTCCAATCAAGGGAACGGCATATTTTCACCGTGAGGTCCAGCTGGACACAGGTCATCAATCATCAACTTTTCAATCAAGGGGTGTTCAAGAGCCGTTTTTGAGATCCCAATAGTTCAAGGAAGACGCACACCTTTGCAACAAAGCAAGCACTTGGTAATATCCTTGCCCGTGTCTGATGTTCCCAGGGCTCACGATGTTTGGCTGCAACATTGCAAGCCCATACCAAAACCAGGGTCATAAAGTTGCTCGCATCCTGCGGTTGCTAAGAGGCAAGCCTGCTTGTTGCTGAGCCGTGCTGTAATTTCAATGTCGATACAAGGGTACCTTTGGGTTGCTGCAATTTCACGCAACCCACTCCACCCAGTGGCAGGAATCTGTCAGCACTTGGTCTTCCCATGTGCAGTTTTAAGCAACCGCTCGTTTTGCGGGGCATCTTGGATCGCAAAGCGCTTCGCCTCAGGGCAGAGGATGTCTGGCAGTCCGTGCAGCTGCTCACATGCTCCGGGGAGGTGCTGAGCAGGAGCGAAGGGCTGCTGGTGGAACGGTATTTGCTTGAGTTGGAAGAAGCGGCTGCTTGGGTTGGAAAGCAAGAATTATATATAAAGCTCTTTGCAAGGGTGTGGCAAAAACCATTAGCAGAGTTCTTGTCAAAGGCAATGGTTGCGGGAGGCTCGAAGCAGCTGCGATGATGCCTGTGGGAAAGCTGTCCAAGTGGGGTGTGCGTTATCCCTCTTGACCCCAAGCCTCAGGAGTCTTCTCGAGAAAGCACGCCGCAAATTGCCAGAGACTTGCAGGCCAGGGCACTCCGCGCCGGGCTCTGTTGCTTTGCCTACATCCTGGGTTCACGGGGTGGTTGAATCAGCACAGAATCTACCCGGCGATGATGTACATCTATTTGATTTGTCTGAATCGTCCGCTTGTCCAGTTGAAGAAACACATCACCAGTGCACGCCATCATGACTCAGCAACTTGCAATCCTTTGGTTCGAGTCTGCCGTTTGGGATTCGCATGCTGGAATTGAAGGGCTCAAGCTGTTAGCGTCACAGGCGCTGGCCCAAGATCATGATGCTAGGGGGGTGCTGGCATCGTTTCTTGCAACCTGAGCGACTTCGGCCTCATGCGCTTGCTGCATCCTTTAGCTGGCCAGCTTGGGCACAGTGGCAGAGAAGGTTCCAGTCAGAACTCTGCTCCGGCGCTTGGCAAGTGAGTTCCATGGGTCGGGTAAAGACTCTCCGAGGTCTTATTCACGAAGGGAGCATGTGCTCTCATGGCTACAGAAAGGCACGTATTCAGGGCAAGCTGTATTTTGTTCACCGCTTGGTGGCTAGGGCTTTTCACGGAAGTCCTCCCACCTTGCAGCACACACAAGTGAACCACCTAGATGGCGATTCAGCAAACAACAGAGCTGATAATTTGGAGTATGTCACCCCATCTGAAAATAGCAAGCACGCTCACGCAACAATCAGATGGAGAAAATCAGGCCCGGCAAAACCGGTTCGGTGTCGGCTTATTGGCGCAGTGCAGTGGTCAACCTTCCCATCTCAAACCGAGGCAGCTCGTGTGCTTGGGCTGCACGTAGGCTCTGTGAGCAAATGCTGCCGCGGGCTCCAGCAGCAAGTGAACGGCTATGAGTTTGGGTTTGCCAAGCCAGCGTCACTGCCTGGCGAGCTGTGTCAAGCAGCCAGATATCCGGGCATTCCCCAGACAATCTCAAACTGGCAGGTGAGCAGCTTTGGCCGAGTCCAGACTTCTGTTGGGCACATAACGCTTGGGTCACTCAACAGGGCCAGGTATCGAGTGGTGCGACATCGGAATCCAAACGGAGTTTACTGCGGCTTTCAGGTCCACAGATTAGTCGCTGCGACTTTCTGGGGTCAACCTCGCACCGCAGATTTGCAAGTAAACCACTTGGACGGCGAGCGATCAAACAACCGCTTGGAGAATTTGGAGTACGCCACGCGAGCGCAAAACATGCAGCATGCATATGCCCGATCGGACAGGCAGATTTTCAGGCCTAAGGGATGGAAGGCTGTCTTTGCGCGCGAACTTGGCAGTTGCCCCACCTGGACCTACTTCGAGTCTGTATCAGCTGCAAGTGTGCACACCGGCATTGATGGCAGCCTGATTGCCAAGATTTGTCGTGGTGAAGTTAGCTTCCCCAAACGCTGGGAGTTCAAATATGAGGCCGCCACGCAACTGCCCCACGAGCAGTGGCGCGATGTCGTTCTTGATTGGTCCATTTTGCCTTCAACTAAAAGCCCACCTGTTGCGATGGTGAGAAACCCAACAATTGCGTCCTGAATAAGCATGCTGGTTTAAAGGGAACCTGCAAGAGGCTGTGAAGCAATGGTGGTTTAGCATGTTTAAACATATTGTTGGCCCATCCCTGCTCTCGACCCCCGCAACCAAGCGGCAAAGCTGCTGAGCATGCCAATGACCTGCACTTCATGATGCAAAAGAGAGCCTGTCAAAAGGCGTTCTCGTGTTCAAGTCTCTTGAGGACAAACTGACATTTCACTGGCATTGCGCTTCGAGGATAATTGTTCAAGACAGGCGTTGGGGCAGAGCACATCCATCTGATTTCTAGCCATGAGACTTATGTCGATTGCTTTCGGTGCCCGGTCATCAGTTGCGTCAGGGACAGAGCTGCATAGGTTGTTTGCAAACTCGTTGTGGCCTGGCTTGAGAGCCAACTCTTCTGTGACTCTTTCTCACACTCAGCCAAGGCAGACAGATCCACGGGCCAAATTGTGAATAGCTGCAAAACAAAGACAGCTTACCACTCTGTTTTGCACAAGCTTGTCACCTTCCGACAGTGGTGCTGCATCGGGCCCCCAACATGGACCCTCGTATTTTGGACATCCGCAAAGCGAAGTCAATCTAAACCATCAAACAAAAAACAACGCTGCTCTCCGATGGATTGCTGGGTTGATGTGTTGGAGAGGGGGGGCGTTTGCAGCGAGGATCCTGAACATCTACGGCGCCACGGAGGTGGCGGGTGACGCCACCTGCGCGGAGCTGCCGCGGGACGACGAGGCGGGGCTGCCGGTGGTGTGCTGCGGGCGGGCCATCGACAACACGGAGGTGGAGGTGAGGGCGGAGGAGAGCGAGGAGGCCTGGGATGGGGTTGGTGAAAGGAGGGGGCGGCGCGGGAGGGGGAAGAAACACATGCAGGAAGTGCAAGAATTGGTGTGGTTCAAAAGAGGTGTTGAATCTGGCATGTTTGCCTTCTGTACATCCGTGCTAGGGAACACATGCCTTTACATTGACCGCTTTCAACACTGCAGGAGCGACAGCGGAAACACCGGATTGTGGCAATGGCAGTCGAGTTGGTAGTGCAGCTCCTCCTAACTCCTGAAAGGATACATTTGAGGCTTCACAGGCATCTTCTCCATCCAGAAGCAAAACCACTGTCGGACAGATGTGGGTAGGTTTATTCCGATGTCTGTGGTCCAGCCTCATGAGCCATTGGGCAGAGAAATGCTGCTATCGGTCACTTCATGCACAGACCAATCACGAGTCCACCTGCGCCCGAAGGTTGGGACAAGAGCCCTGCGCTCCTATTCTTTGCCCCAGGTGTATTCTTGGGTTTCAAAATGGGATGTTGATTCGCGATGCAGCAACCGGGCCCCGTTTTCCAAAGCTAGATTGTTTTTTGCTGACACAGATGCATAGCTGTTTGGGCAGCCGGATGATTAATTGTAGTGTCTTGAATTGAATGCCAACACACCAACGCACGCCACTTCTGCGTGCCACTAACCCAAGTCTCTAAAACAATCCTGCAGCAGCACATATCCAAAGATTCCTACAAACCACCACCCATCCAAAGTACGGTGACTCGTTTCGCGGTGCGCGCCCAGGGGGAGGTCTACATCTCCGGCGCCTGCCTCTGCCGCGGCTACTTCCGCGACCTGGAGGCCACCTCCGCCGCCTTCGGCGGCGGAAGCGGCGCGAAGCGCGCCTTCCGGAGCTTCGACCTGGGCCGGTGGCAGGCGGGAGGCGGGAGGCGGGGGTGGTGTGGAGGCAGAGGTTTGGCGGCGGTCGCAGGTGGCGGGAGGTTTGGGGGCGTCAAATTGTGACGCATGTGGAACATGATGAAAGATAGGGGTTTGAGCAGCGAGAGCGGTCGACATGTGCTACTTAGCGACTGCATGCGCATTTTTCGGAGATCTGTCGATCTGTCAATGTGCCTTGACCGTTGCGCTTTTGGTTTGTACTTGTAGGGGGATCTGGGGGATGAGTGGAGATTATTTTTTTGTTTGGACAGTCTTCTTTGTTTGCCTCAAGGTGAAACGATGGGTCGTTCACATTGCCGAAACCGTAACAACAGCATGACTAGCAGGTCAGTGAGTTTTTAGTGCGGCCTCGCCTTCAGCGTTTTATGTTCTTAGTTTTTTTGTGCTTGCATGTCGGTGACGTGTGAAGCGAACGGAGGTCGGATGCCTTGCCATCAGTCAATATGTGGAGGTAGGGGCATACGCGTAATCTAAGTCTTTACTGTAATAGCCTGAGCGGCACCGCTGCTAACTCGCTGAATGGCTTGTGGAATAATGTCCAGAGTGTATGATACTGTCCTCAGCACTGAAGTGCCTGTCCTGGCTGATGAATCAGGGTGTTGATGCAGCACGGAAGGCGTGTTTTTTTCTCAGTCATTTGTTTTCAGGGCTTTCTCAGTGTTGCCATTGTCGGCAGCTTTTGACAGTGAAGTGGACATTGGGAGGCAGGTTCTTGCCATGTTTGTTGCCGCCAAAGTGCTGACTGCAACCGCTGACGCACACTGTTCGCACAGCACCAGCAACCAACTAAGCAACTTTGACTGATTCAATTCTAGCCTGACGAGGATCATCTTGCTTTATGTAGCCTCTATTTGCGTGGAAAGTAGAGCTATGCGATGCTGGCATCGCTGCGGGCCATTTCTGCGACTTTGGCCCTTTGTCCCGCCACAGGTTTCCTCGCTTCACTTGGCCGGCCAGGTCCGACTTTTGTTTGATGTTCATGCTGGAAGTTGGGAGGTGAGCTCTTTGGGTCGGGTAAAGACACTCCGTGGGATCATTCACCATGGAAGCACAAATTCCCACGGATACAAGAGAGCCAAGATTCAAGGGAAGGAATACCTGGTGCACCGCTTGGTGGCAAGGGCCTTTCTTGGCCCACCGCCGTCCACCTCTCATACACATGTCAACCACTTTGACGGTGACAAGGCAAACAATGCTGTCAACAACTTGGAGTACGTCACGCCATCTGAAAATCAAAGGCACGCCTGGGTGACAAGAGGGCGCAGAGATGAAGGATCAGCACTGCAGGTTCGTTGCCGGCCTGTCAGAGGGGGGCCATGGTCGACGTTTGCTTCTCAAACTGCTGCTGCACGAGTGCTGGGGTTGCCTCGGTCCAGCATAAGCAACTGCTGTCGCAAAAGAATGTCGCATGTGGGCGGCTATGAGTTTGAGTATGCTGGGTCAATGTCATTGAGCGGAGAGGTATGGCAAGCAGCCCGGTACCCTGGCATGGATAGCACCATATTGAACTGGCAGGTAAGCAGCCATGGCCGAGTCATGACTACCTCCGGGCGCATCACTTATGGATGTCTTCATCCAGCAGGGTACTTCAGGTTGAGTTGCCCTGCACGCGCAGATGCCAAGCTGAAAGCATTTCAGGTGCATCGCTTGGTTGCAGCCACCTTCCTAGGACAACCATACACTGCAGAGTTGCAGGTGAATCACCTGGATGGCAATCCAGAAAACAATCATATTAAAAACTTGGAGTATGCAACGGCAGCACAAAACGTTCTGCATGCATACAAAAGGGCTGACTCCATAATCAGCCGGCCGAATTCTCGGAAGCCCGTGCTTGCCCGCAAGGTTGACGGTCTTTCGGGCTGGATGTGTTTTGACTCAGTATCGGCAGCGGCTGTGCATACTGGAGCAACCCGCAGCGCAGTTGCAGCAGTGCGCAATGGAAGACGTAAGCATGCCAACAAATGGGAGTTCAAGCATGTGGTCAATGAGGATCTTCCTGGTGAGAAATGGCTAAAAGTGATCCTAGACTGGTCGTGCGACCATTCTGAGCACGATGCCAGCGCTTCTCCATTGTCGAATGTTGCAGGCCAAAGTTCTGTCGCTGCATTCGCGCATGCTGCACCAGGCTCGGCTGTTTAATGCACGGCGAGACTGTTGAAGATGCTAATGACACGAACTAAATGATGGGATGATCCGTTGCAAGAAAGTGCGAAATTGTCAAGGCTTTGCGCAATCATGTTAGAGGTAAGTATTTTTAATCCCGTATCATCTCATGCATTTGGCACCTGCAGTCTGGTTTGTGAGCTCCTCTTTATATACTATTTAGGGCTTACGCCCCGTTTCCAGACTTCTTGAACCAGCAGTGACTTTGGGCCAGTTCTGCGAGCTCCACGAGCCCAACACATTGCATGCCTTTCTGGTGAGCTCAAATTCGTGCATGGATTGCGGAACGCTAGGGTATACTTCTCCAAGCTCCTCCACTCAAGATGTCCTTATACCTGGTCAACACTCGCGGCTTCATGGTGGTACCAAGAGCACTCTTAAGTTGCTTAGTGTTTTATTGAACATATTCTTGTCCATGCTGGTAGGGGCACAGAAGACGCAAGTGCATCTTTCTGGATGGGCCGCGCTGCCCGCCCCGCGCAGGCGACGAAGGGCGGAAAGAGCCTGGTGATCCTGGGCCGGTGCAACCAGCTGGTGAAGGCATGTGTGTGCCGTGTGTTTGTTCTGTCCGCTGGTATGAGGCCGGCTTTGGTTCTATGCATTTGTGTGTTGGTCGGCTTGCAGGCCTGTTTGTAAGGGTCATGACATGAGAGGCTCAAATCACAAACGTTCGGTTCCTCCTGGGCAAAGAAGGGTTTGAGCCCAGTAAAAAGAAGTGCCTAAGGTCAAGTCCTTTCCAGCGACTGTCCAAAAATGGAGCCCTTCGCAAAAGGGGAACTCCACAAGAAAAGGACATCCTCCGCGCTCATCAACCAGGGCTTGCTCAACTATGGATCCCCCATTGAGTAGCTGAAATCACTAAACCAACCGTTAGAACCATGCACATTACGTGGAGTTTCTTCATTCCTGACTTGCAACCACTCAGGAATCAACCGTACCCCACGATTCCAGGTCTTTCTAGCGGGGGTGGGGGGGGGTTGCTGTAACCTGCGATTTGTTTGCACGACGAGGTGCGGGGCCAGCGGGTGGCCCTGTCCTTCGTCGAGGAGTCGCTGTGCTCGGAGCAGCTGGCGGCGGCCTTGGGGCGCCAAAGCGCAGGCGGGGGGGCGTGTGGGAAGACCCCCGCTGGTCGTGTGGGGCCGGCTTTGGCTAGGTGCGGATTGATGGCTTTGCTGCAAGATGTAGAAAGCAAAGATGTCAGTGGAATTGTCCTTGGTCTATGTATAATGTAACCAAGGATTGGTTTCTTCCTGTTCACTCCTTGCGCTTCGTGTTTTCATTGATGGTCTGCGAAAGTTTATTCCGGGACTCCACCCACGACACCTCGGCCCCGCCGGCGAGGCCCCGTCTTCTCGGAGGCCGTGTGCGTCGTTACCCGCGAGGGCGCGCTGGTGGCGGCAGTCATTTTGGCGCCGGCCTGGCGGGAGGTTGCCCTGGCAGATGTGAGGCGCGTGGGGGGGGGCCCGGTGGAGCAAGTTGTGATAGGTTCTTCAGTCACTTTTTGGTGGGGTGCACGTGTTTCAGCCAGGTGCGGACCGGAATCATGTTTAGCAGCTAGACCGAACTTAGAGGAAGCGTTGGACAGCGTTGTTTTGCGTTTGTAGGGACAATGGAGAGAAGCCCTAAACACCTGGCACGGACCAACCACACGCTGCCAGTGAGAAGCTATTCATTCCTTTCAGAAGTGGCAATCTTTTTGTTGGCAAATGGATTGTACCCACTGTTTAGCCTTTGACTTGGCCAGGGCCAAGCAAACACACGTGACACATGGGTGCATATGCTTGGAAATCTTCCCAGCCGCTTTGGGGCCCTTGTTTTGACTGGTCTTATCACAGTCAGAGTTCCTATTTGCGGGTGGCACAAACTGCTAATGGGAAACCCATGGGGCCAGAGAATACCATCGGGAACTCGTCAAAACTTCGAATTCGGTCAAACAAAATTGTCAAAACTCGGGATGTTGCCCACGTTCAAGGCCACCCAAATTCCCCCCCGGCTTCACATGTCTCATCCACCTCTCACCCATCCGCACGACGACCGCAGGCGCTGCCTGGGGCAGCAGCTGCCGGGCGCGGCGGTGCCGGCGCTGCGCGCCGTGGCGGCGCTGCCGCGGCTGGGCGCGGGGAAGGTGGACCGCCGGGCGGCGCGAGACTTGGCCGAGGCCTGGGTGGGGGGTAGGTGGGTCAGGCGGGGTCAGGCAGGGTCAGGTGGATCGGCCTTGGTTTTGATGGGCAAGATTTCTTTTTTGGAGTTGGTCTTCAGTTTTGCGGGTCGTTGGTGGAGGCCGTCCATGTGAGTTTGAATTGACTGCCACTGTAGTGATGTGCACTCGTCCCTGGACTTCCTCTTTCAAGTCAGGGTGAGCATCGGCTTTTTGGACGATTCGGAGTGCAGAGGATGGATACTGTACATCAATTGTGGTTGTGGATGGTTCTCCATACTTGACCAAACTGAGACCGTGAGCGATTGGGAATGGGCTTTCAAAGGCACACCAACAGGTAGCCAGGGTCCGACTTAGACACCAACTGCGGCAAAACGGGCTTGGTGCTCAGAGGTCACTGTGAAAGGGAATTAAAGAGGGAATTAAAGCCTTTGTGTTCCGCACCTCTGTTGGATCACCTTGGACGACTTTTCATGCCGCACTGGAGGTGCTGCATTCTCGCCTCAACAGAGTGCCACACCAAGCCCAAAAATGGAGCACCCCCGTGGCGCCTCGTTTTGTGAGGAGCCTGGGGCGACCCTGTCGGACCTGCCGTTGGCAGCTGGCCCGGAGGATCTGCGCGAGCTCTGGCAGGCCTGCCTGCCGCTGAAGGTGGAGGCGCGAGTTTGCATTGGTCGCAGGCAACTGGGAAATGCCGCAGGGCCAAAGTTGAGTGGTTGCATAGGGTAAATGTACTGGGTTGGTTCTTGCCTGGACCTAGAAACTTTTGACCTCTTGGAGAATGATGGTTTCTGTTGTGGTCGGTTTTTCGTTTCCCCCCCCAGAAGCAGGGGGATGCCGCTTGGATTCATTTTTGATTCCAGTCTCCTGTTGCTGTATGTTCTTTTTGAGGGCTGTACATGCAATTCTTAGATATCCACCCATTCACTGGGACCCAGATGTCTTGCCGGATTCAACATGCTTCTCCATGTGTTGTGTGCGCTTGCCTGTGGCCAAGATCCGTCTTTGTCGTTCTTCGTCAAATCAGGCGCTGCTTGAAGAAGTTGTTGTTCTATTGTATCCAATCCGCCAAAATGCACAGTTTTCCATTCAAGTGAGGTATATATCTTTGCTTCAGCATCTTCTGCCAACACTTCAAAGTGCCATTCCCAGAGTGCCAGGGTCGTTTCTTTTTGCATTTTGGAGGTTTCGGATTTTGGTCGCCCATCCCAGTTGCAAGTTTCCTTTTGGGCGGCGCGAGAACCATTCGGTTTTGTTTATCTCCCCAGGACTGGAACTGCTCCTTCGCGGATGCTGGGGGCGACTCGGCGGGCGTGATGAAGCTCGCGTCGCTGCCGCTCGGCTTCGGGGCGTTGGGCTTTGGGGCAGCGTCACTGGGCTTGGGACACCTGTGGCAAACTTCTCGGACACGTCTTGACGGTGGCGCTGGTCTTGACGGGAAATTTGGTGCAGACAACATTTACATGCGCCCAGGTAAGGCATGCCTGCTTGCAAGGACTATGGGCTGGTGCGGTGATACCTACGTATTCTGCTTGCTTGAATCGGCTCTATTGCGTGCGAACCATTTTGGTAGCACATTCATTTTGTTGCATTGGGCCTTGCTGCTCGGCAGTGGCAACAGGGATGGGTTTGGTCGGTCTGTCAGTTGGTCCGTCCCGTCAGTCGGTCGATCGCTGGCTTGGTTGGTTGATTGGTTGGTTGGGTGGTTGGACGGTCGCTGGGTTGCTTAGTGGCTTTGTTGGTTGACTGGTTTGGTTTTGTCGGTTTTGGGGGGTCTGTGGGTTTGCGAGAGCCAGGCTGCGGCAGAAGATGGGCGTGGACTACGACGCCGTGATGGCGGCCGCTGCAGAGTCCTTTGCCGCGCTGGCGCGTCTGTGCGAGGCTGCCGCCAAGGCGAGGCTGCGGGTGCGGGGGGGGGGGGGTTCGGGCGAGGAAACATGGAAGCTTTCCGTTATTGAATACGTTTTCTTGCTTTTCCCTGTTGGCTTTGTAGAGGGCGGTTGTCATAAGTGGTAAATTTGGGGAACTTTGAGATATTGAGTTGTTTGCTTTGTTTTTCCTGGTGGTCATTTGGACCGGGGTGGTCATAAGTGGCAATTTTGTTTGTCATTGAGACTGTTTCCGTTGGGGCACCCGCCTCAGGCACCCCACGAACTTCAGGCAGCTGAAGCTCCGGCCCGGAAGGCAAGGCACTGCACCAAGGCTTCAACTTGAAAATGGGGCAAACCTGAAAGAAGGGTATGAATCTTAGTTGGGAGCCCTTTAGTGGACTTAATTCACATGGCTGGTGGTTTCCAGCCGTCCCCTTAGGTTTCGGGTTTTTAGGTTTTGGTGGGAGTTTCCATTTAACCCGCTAAAAGTTAAACTTTAGCTGGGGAGCTGAGGACATCCGTGATGGGGTCCACCCACCATTGTTGCGGCTGTTCCCAACTAGAACTCATAGGCATGTAAAGTTTGACCCTTGGAACCACCCGTTTTAGGGGGACACAGTTTTTGGTCTTGTCTCCAAGTGTGAGAAACCTTGGAGTGGATGGTTTCCCCCTTGTTTCTGTTTGCAACACCCGGAAGAAGGGTGCCCAAAGAACGTACACTCCAAACACTATCCAACATAGTTGGCGGACACAGTATATATGTATGCGATAAAATGTGGATCTAGGGGGGTGGCCACATATATATATATATATACACACATACATACATATCGTTAGGACAATACGATCAGCTCCTTTGGCTTTTGCCGGCGCAACGGTGCTGAGTTGGCCAGGCAGTAGACATGGTGGGAGGAGCATCGTGAGCCGCCTCGGAAACATGTCTATAAGATCACCACGCATCAAACACACGATTTGCTCTACTGTTTGCGAAGACGAATGTCAGATTAGCAGGGGCTGCTCGGATTTGATTGATCATGCCGTCTGGTCGGCGACCACTTTTGTAAACACATCAAGTCGTACATACAGAAAGGTAGAACCCCTTGCAAACGTTGGATTTTTAGCGCACGCAGCTTTCAACCAACTTGCCAGCCCTGGAGGGACATGTGGGTTGCCACGTAAGAAACCGTCAAAATGTCCACGATGTTGTGGAAGCGGCCAAACGAGAGGAGCTCTGAATTTCTTTCCGGCGTCCCCTTCGCTCGCTCCCGCAGGCTGCACGCCGGGGCCCCAGCCCACGCCCGGGCCCAGACGTGCGCGCGGCGCCCGCCTGGCTTGCCCGGGGCGGCACCTGCCGGGCTGCGGGGCCAGTGAGCGAGGTCAGCCTCAGCTGGCGTGCAGACGCCTGGCTGCGGTGTTTGCAAGCCAAGCAATGGCGACCTGTCTTGGATGTCCTTAAAGCAGCACAAGGGTTGCACCAAGCAATCATTTTTAGGGTCCCCCGTTTTTGGAAGCACGACGATTTACGGCTGTTGACAAGGAATGAAACGCATGAGGAGCAGCCGAATGGATGCTTTGGATTCGCTGGATGTGGAGGGCTCGCTTGCCATGTTTCAGCAGGTGCCCGGCCTGGAATCAGGACCTGCACCAGTGCGTGGACGCCTCTCCTTTGCTGGTCCCTGGCGAGCGCTGGCGCCTGCTCTTCGGCTGCGCAAGTCCCGGAAAAAACTCGAGACAAGCGGAACTTGCTGGTTCCCCTCGCAAAAAAGAGGCACCACCACCAGGAAGACGCTTTTTCGTTGCTTCCGAGTGTCCCCCGGTGGGTGGGCATACGCAGGCATGCTAGTTTCTATATAGTGCAGTTAAATACAAACGTGCAGAAACAAGTGTTTCAAGGAGTTTGGATGGGCTTTTGGTGCTTCCTTTGATTGGGTATCCTTCTTGGATGGGTTTGAAGGGACCATCAATGGCAAACTGACCATCGCCTGCTCCGATTCCTATTTGGTTGTCAGCACCGGGGCGCCACTTTGTCGGGGGTCCATTTTTGGAGGGACAGCCAACAAAAAAGCAAAGCAGTTAGAGGAGTCTGGTCCACCCGGTGCTGATTCGCCATGGCCGAGTGGGTTGCCTGAGGCTGATCGGATCCCACTCACACGAGCTGGCCTGCTTTGATGCGGTAGCCTGGCGGGAGGTGGTTTGCAGGTCCTTGTTGTTTTGTTTTTGATGCATTCCCTCCCCATCCAGGCACCTCTTTTTGTGAGCAACCCTCTCGTACTTGCCTACTTTTGGAGACAGAATTCAAGAATCACACACACAAAGAACACACCCACATTCGCATCTTGCATTTTGTCCAACCCATACCTGTACACAACAACCACATTCTCACATCCCCAACCAACAGCCGCCCAACTGCCGAATCAGCCCACCCTTTGTCCTAGCTCCGCTTCTGCGCCGACTGAGGACACCGGGACGGAGCTGTGGCGTGTGACCCTCACGGACCGCCTGGAGGGCGCCTGCGCATGGGGTTTGGGGCCGGAGGAGGAGGCGTGCGCCTTTGCGGCCGGTGCCTCGGCGTGAGAGGGACCGCTGAGTGGCCCGGAGGATGCAGCCTGCAAACGGACGCATCGGTTGACGTTACTGGAAGAGTGCGGGATTCCCTACCTGGAAGTTCGGGATATGTCGGACTCGCTCCGCGGCAAGGGTGGCAAAAGGATCACCCTGGTTTTGCGGCGGATTCGTGTCGGAGTTTGCTGGATGCCCTTCTTACCTTCAAGCCATTTCTGAGATGATGGCACATCTATCAGTTTCATCCAAACATATAGAGTCTTTGACAGGCTGTGGGACGTTCAGGTTACTTGGTGAACCCTATCTATTCAAGCATGAATCAACTGCGGCTTGGGATTGGCCTGCCCGAGCCGCACGTTGGCCGCCTCTCTTTGAGGCTACGACGGGAAGATGCACTGCGTCTCGGTGGCGAGTGGGGCGCTTCGCTGGTCGCAGCTGGTGGCGCCAGAGGACCAGGACCGGGACACGGAGGTGAAGAGTGCGCCGGTGGTGGCAGGGCGAGTGGTGCTCACAGGCGCTGGTGGGAAATCTTCGGAAGTGCTGGGGTTCCCAAGAGGACTTTTGGGGTGAGGGTCATTTTGAATATGTCACTCTTCCTTGCTGCTGATGCAGCTCTTTTTCCACCTTCCGGCTCTTTTTCCTGCTTGACGCAGGGCCTAGGTGTGCCACTGATCAAAGGCCGCTGCAAGACAGGTAGGGCTGTCCTTGCGATGCCTCCTCAACCCAAGGGCCAAATCGTTCAGCCCACTTCTCGGTTGTAACACTTGCCCTTTTGCCGGGCAGCGAGAGATACTTATGATTGAGCAACCACAGTGAGGAACCGGGCAGGCGCTAGACTGATTTGTGAGAGCAGGGTTCGCAGTTGCAAGAAGGAACAGTTTCACTCAACATCGCTTCTTCTCAAACTACTTTCCGTGGTTAGGTGGTGCGACATGGATGTCGTCTGTGGTGTTTTTCCATGTGCGACCCCCAGAATGCCGCCTGTCGCAGGCACGCACGGGGGCAGCGTGGCGGGCCTGTGCTGCCGCAGCGGGCGGCGGCTCTGGCGGGTGCCGGCGTCCGGGGCCGTCTTCGCCCCGGTGCTGGTGGCGGCGGAGCACATGCGCCGCGGTGTTGCAATGCGGGGGAGCCGTACTGTGGATGGACGAAATCCTGCACCACCACAGGAGAATCAACATTTCCGGGTTTCTTAGGTGGTGCAGGATTTCGTTCATCCGCAGTATGGCTGTGGCTCAATGTACCCAAAATGGTACCTTGTTATATGGAAACTAAGACCAAAACCTGCGTAGTTAATTCCGAGCCACACCCATATATGGCTAATGTTGTCTCAAGAATCAGTCCAATGGTGGCAATGGCGAACATGTTGTGACCCCTGATGTTGACCTCATATGATTTTCAACCCCAGTCTATTCATAGGGGGGGTGGTTTTGGCCCCTCCAACAGTGCCCACCAAACCCAGGGACACCCCCGTCTTGACAAGCTGGGGATTTTTCAAACGGGGTCAACATTATGTCTCGAGAATCTTCACCCAAAGCGAAAGGAAGGAGTAGGTCTCAAAATATGGATTTCTTGGGATGCTCCAAAAAGGAAACCCAAGAAGGAAACCATCCTCCTGGAATGGTCCGCAATTCAGGGAAACACACAAACAAATCTCCCCACAATAGGCAAATGCACCAAAGAAGAGGAAATGCGGGCGTGGTTGGTACGATTC
The DNA here is from genome assembly GCA_963377175.1 of Effrenium voratum. Classification (NCBI taxonomy): domain Eukaryota; class Dinophyceae; order Suessiales; family Symbiodiniaceae; genus Effrenium; species Effrenium voratum. The sequence continues at coordinate 1,095,644 of CAUJNA010000902.1, read as the reverse complement.
GGTGCCCGCTACCATTCTCACAGATGGAGCTAAACTTCCTCGCCCTGCCGTTATTCTCTTGTGCAAGTTTATTATGTTGGGCAGTTGCAACAAGCATATTATGTGGATGCCCAGGTATGTCTGCACAACTACCGGGCAGTCGTTGAGCAAGTTCCACTTCGCCGGCGGTGTCACTTGGCAGCCCAGAGCCCTGGGCATGTTGTTCCACCCACGAGACCAGTGCCAAGGTCCTGACATTTTAGCCCGGATGTTGGCAGTGTACCTCATGTTATGTTTTGCGCATCCACACACCACTTGAGAGCGGTGAGCGATTCTCGTCCTGTGCCACTGCCGAGTTTTGCCATCTCTGTTGGGCCCACCTACAGCACACGTCTGGATTTGGGCCACCTACTAAAATTGAATTCAGGTTCGAGCAAGGGTATCGTAATTCAATGCCACTTGAAGCTGCGAACGACAACACCAACAGGAATTTTGTAAGTAGGAGAGGTCTCTGCCTCGCGGCGAGGCAGGATTGCAGGTGACAGGTGAAATTTGAGGCTCCAGGGCAGGCGCTTCCACTTGATTCAGACGTTCCCAAGTGGTCCATTTCTTTGACCCGACTCGAGCACTCCAGGGGAATCGATCACATTGTTTGGGGGCAATAATAGCGACCTCACAAGGCCGCATACAAAGAGACAACCAGAGACCTCAAGGTGGTATGCGTCCTCACTCATGAAGGTTTCTGCCACAGGCCACCCTGATCTTAGGTTGAATTATAGCTCATCCAGATGGTTTTCGCATGCCTTGACTGTTCCCAGCCGATCCATTCGGCACGAGGACTTCGCAGAGCGCCCCCGGCACCAGCGCTCCCGGCGCCTCGCCGCGCCCATCTTCGCGGCGCCGCTGCCGCTTTCGGCGTCCGAGGCGGCCCAGGCGGCCGCGCTGGTGCTGTCGGTGGAGGGCCTGCTGCGGCGGGTGGAGCTAGAGGCGTGGGGGGGGCGATCCTGAGGTTAGTGCTGGGTTCACCAACTTTGAGTCAGAGAGCCATCTAATTGAGCAACTTGAGCGGAGCAGAGACGGGGTTTGGTCACGTGAGATTTTGAGGTGCTGTGGTTCGCATGTTTGGGCAAGCAACACAACAGACGCAAACTGAAACTGGGCCCTCAGCAGGTCAAACGTTTCTTTCGTGAACTCATAGTACACTCATACGCACTGCCTCGGGGACCACAATTTGTGAGAGGACAAATCAAGCTCGGCCACCGAGCTTTGACATGGGCTCCTAACCCGCCACTCTCCCCTGCGCCTGACGCAGGAGCTGACGGACTTGTGGGTGCGGCAGCTGCCGGGGCACTGCTTCGGCACGCCCTGCAACTGGGATTGAGAGGTGGGGGGGGGGGAGTGAGGTGGGATGGGGTGGGTGGGGCGGGATGGGGGGGGGGAGGGATGGGGGGGGGGAGGGATGGGGGTGGGATGGGCTGGTGTGAGGGGTGTTGTGGGGCACCAGCGGTCTTGGGATGGAAGGGGTCTGGATCATAGAAATTGCAGCGGGGCCGACCTTCAATACTTGAGGTCTTTGCCATGCTGAGAACTTGGCGTTCGTGGGCACGCACGGAGAGCAAGTGCTGCTTGGGATCGCAAGTCGCGCCATGTCGGGCCCAACTATCTGGATGATCTTTAGCGCTTTCTAGTTGAGATGTTCAATCATCATGGCCATCTGGGCAATGCCGTGTGGCAAAGTTTGTGAGTGGTTTGTGTCGGCTGAACCAACCCTACAGATTTCAGTGAGTTTCCGGCACGGTGTGCGGCGCAGCGAAGGCTATGCATCGACCTTGCTGATGGTGCCATCAGGTGGCAAGTTTCCATCGGCGACGTGGTGTATGGCTCGCCGTTTCTGGTCGAGTCCTCACGGAATCCGGCCCTGTGCATAGCGACTCGAAGGGGGAAGCTCTTCTTCTTAGATGCCCGTGACGGCAGTGCCATTTCAACCTCCGCCCAGCTGGAAGGCGAGGTCTTTTCTTCACCTGTGGCCTGGTGCAGCGCGCTCGTTTTGCGTGTTGCCGTGGGGTGCCGCGACAACCATGTGTATTGTTTTGCGCTGGGACAAGATGAAAAAGTGAGCAGCGAGACAGGCTTTGTAGATGGGGAAGGGCCGCGGTTACAACAAGAGAAGGTTGCTATGAATCAGACCATTGCTCTTGTGTATGTATTCTGTTGCCACGGGCATTGTCGTCTTTCAAGTTGACATGACCGGTTGGGAAATCCTACAGCTGAATCTGCAGAAGATCACCTGTGGGTCTGGAGCATGTCATGATTTCGATTGGACATAGGAGAACAGATCAACAACGGCTAAAGAGAGGCTCCCCAAGTACACCACCGCCGTTCACCACCGCTAGCAAGGAATCTGCCAAGTCTGATCCTTGTCAGGCCAGGCCGTCGTTTAGCGATTGCGGCATTTTGTTTGCTTCGGTGGGAGGGGGGATTCTTGACAGCCATGTACAAGAGGGAGCAACGTCTTGTCCGCCATCCTTTTCTTGTGCTGCGCCACGGAGCGTATTTTTGCACTGGCCGCAAGCCCCCTCCCCGATTTTGTTTCCAATGTCCCTTTTTTGATCGGTCGAACGCTATAAGAAACCATGGCAGAGTCACCCAGCGGCTGGAGGTCAAAGCGGCCCCCCTTGGCAGGATGTGGTCATCGACCTGGAGTGCGACCTCCCAGTCGGCAGCAAGCTGCGCTTGGCTCAGTGGGGGCTGGTGGAGCGCCTCTAGGGACCCATGTGAAGGGTGTCTCGAAAATAGCGAACCGCACTTTGATGGCTGTTGAGTGGTGCTTGAAGTGAAATCAATCTACAGGTCTTCTAGGCACCAAAGCTGCCGGTGCTTGGCATGACTGGCGTAGGGAACTGCAACTGACTTTGGGCTGGTTTCCTGTGTGCATCGATTTGGGCGGGCCCTTTCTGCACCTTCAAGCAACCAAACCAGTATGTCAACTGTTTCTTTCATTCATGGCCACTGACCGAGCCATTCGGTTTGTCCGATTCGGATTCGGAATTTGCTTTGCGTCTATTGAACTTCTTGGGCTCCTTAGAAGCCCTTGGCGGAGTTTCTCTCTGCTGGCAATGCAGCAGAGAGAAGGACCTGAGAACCTGAGCTGGACTGATGAGCGTCTTGCCGAAGCCTGGGTCACGAACCGGGGAACAAAACGCCAACGTTGACACAGGCAATATTGTAGCGGAGCAAGGAATCTGAGTCATCAACCACTTCATTTGGCTATGAATTTGGATGGGAGTGCTCCCGGGTCATCGCTGAACATGCCAAACTCACTTCCAATTCATTCGCTTGTGGAACTTTCTTCCAATGTTCCTCATGAGCAGCGTGTACACACTCGGCTTGCAGGATCATGCCCCTGTTGAGTCCTGAACAGCTTATTTCTCAACACTACTGATGCGTTGCCACCTCGTTCCCGGTTGGACCATCCCTAGCGGCTGGCATCGAGCCCGGAACTTGCGGCCAGAAGGCCCCGCCCCAGCACCTTTTCTTATTCTTCCCCAGCTTGAGTGGATTTCCCAGGCAACAAGACGCCCCCTTTCTCCCGCGCGGCTGCGCTTCCCTTGGATTCTCCTCCCATGGCCTGCGACCGGATCCCATGGCCCAGAACCCCAAAAAAACGCGGTGGAAGCGCCGGGACGCGCCGCAGGCTGGACCTTTCCGCGACCTTCACCGGGCCGCTGGGCCTCCAAACCCTGCAGGCACGGCCCCCCCCCCCCCCCCGACCTCCCCGGCTGCGCCTGGGGACAAGCGGGACACCCCAGGAACAACAGTGGGTTTGACGCGCGTCAAAAAGGCTGGGCGGGGTTTTGGGACGGGAAAAATCGAAACAAAGGACGGGCCCTGCTTGTGATTGCTGTTGACTTTGGATGAAAGCACAGGTCACGAGGATTCTTTGTTGTACCCTCAAACATGGTTGGTGGGTAAATGAATCCAATCATGTGGATGATGTTCACCAAGACATCCCAGTCATATGTCTTACCCACATGTCAGACAGGGTCAACATTATCATGGTGCAGATTTACATGAACGTATCAATTTTACAGCAAAAGTCTCACTAGAAAGAAATGACAGCGATTTGGGGATGTGTGACTTTGCGTGTCAGTATGCAGAATCTTGTTTTCGCACCGTTACAGCCCCATCTGCTCCAGACTCCCAGAGTTTGACTTAGCCATGGAGCTGCGGCCGTCCCCGGTAGGCGGAGGCCTTGCTGCAGGAGGCCGCCCCTTCCGCGGAGTGCGTCTTCCAGCGTGCGCCTCAAACAAAACGGGGGCTGGGTGAATGGGGGGTTTGCCGGACTTTACAGGACTTGGTGGCTCCCAGCCACCCCCTTGGCCTTTCAGCTTTTTAGGGTTTAGTGGTAGTTTCTGCGTAACCCACTAAAAGTTAAACTTTTAGCAGGGGATCTGAGGGCAGCCCAGAGGAAGTTCTTTCGCCTTGGCCTTTTGGGGTTTCCTTAGTTTAGGGCTTCTGCCCACAAGTCATTGGTACTTGTTGCAGGGGTCGATTTTTTGGTCAAGCTGCGAAGTTGAGATGTATGTGGAAGGACCGCATGACCTTTCGTTGAGCACATGAGTCACGCTTGTGCTTTAGGTGTGGTAAAGTAATGGAAGTGATGGTGGTAGCATGTTGATGGCACTGCTCAGCCAGCAAAGGGATGGTGTGGGTTTGTCTTGAAAATTAGGGAGCCCCAAAATTGATTATGATGGGTTTCCCTTTGGTTTCTCTTTGAATGAATGAGCCTCTCCACCGATGGGTTTCCTTTTGGTTTCTCTAGCCAAGGTGAAAAGGGTAGACAGATGTCTCACTTGCCCAAAGCGAATCGACCTTTGGACCTTTTGGTTTCCCCTTGGTCCACCTCGGCCCTGGCCCTTCTTGGAGTAACTTCCCCATTCTTTCCATGGATCCTTCTTTCTAGAAAATCACCAAACATATTGGGGAAATGGCGATCGGTGGCTGAAAAGAACCATGGCTGAAAAGAATGGAAAAGGAATCAACCCCTAGAATAATGCATGGGTGCGTCTTATAAGACAATCTGGGTGCGTCGTATGAATCAACCCCAAAAAGCCCTTCTGACCATTCCTCCCCCAGACGTCCCTTTCGGGGTCACCGAGCGCGCCGCGTTTCTCGTGGCCCCAGGCGCTGGCGGCTGCGCCTCGCGGAGCTGCTGCGAGAGCTGCTGCGCCGGGGCGAGGCGCGCGCTCGATGACTCGCTCGCCCCGTGGGGGCACGTGGCATGTGGCACGTGGCTCGGGTTCGCATGGCTTTGCTAGTTGGTGACCGGTTGGTGACCGGTTGGTGACGGGTTGGTGACCGGTTGGTGGTTGATTGTGGTTGTGGAGCTGGTTGTGGCTAAGGTTTGGTTGCGGTGAAGGTTCTGGTTCAATGTGATGGGGTGGCACTATGATACATTCCCGCAGAGTATCACATCGGCACCAAATGCGCGATATCAAGGTGGTCACTGGTTTTCTGGGCTGCTCTTGGCTCAGTTGTTTGTTTTCCTTGCGGCTTACCTTTGAAGCCAACCTCCAGCGGGTTCCCCAGAAAAAGAAAAGGAAACACATCGAGTCCCGTGCCCTAAAGATTTGAAGGACTTGGTGATGAGCTTGACTTGGCTGCGAGTTCCCAGGCAGACTTTGAAAAGTAGGGGAGCTAAAACATCAACGATGCCCTGCGAGTTTTCCTTGGAAGCACCACTCAAATGGGGGGTTTCTCTGTTTGAAACACCCACCAGAAGGGTAACGTCTGCTAACCGACGAGCCTGATGGACTCTCCTGCCAGGCTCGACTGAAGGAGGCTCAGGATCTCGCCGCGGGCTGATCGCTGAGCCGTGCGAGTGGTTTCCGTCCAGAATCCATCTATGGTCCGTTTGGGAGGGACATGGGTCAATAGTAGGGGCACCGGAGATGTGTATCGTGGCACATCAGTCAAAACCAAAGCCTTGTTCTGGTCCGTCCAAGAAGAAGATCCGCAGGAACCAAGCGTTTGGAGGGTTCAGAAGGTTTGGCACACTCCCATCCGCACCTGAGGACGAGCCATGCGGCTGAGATATGCTGGAGAAATGTGGGGGTTGGTCTATATTCCTGGCCCGCAAATCACCATGGGAAACTTTTCCCATTTCATCTTTTTGTGGTTTTCCCCAAGGCCATCCCATGTTCAAGAGACCTTTTGATCAACAAAGACTTTCTTGTGCCTTGGCGCTGCTTGCGTGAGCACGGATTTCAACCATGTGTTTCTCCATGGCCAACGTCCAGCCTATGCGCATTTCGGAAGCTGTCCACAAGAAACGCCCAAGCCAAGTTTCTCAATCTTCACGCTGAGGTGCAGGAGTTTCTGAAGGAGCTGAGGCTAGCTCGGCAAGAAGGCAGGGGATTCTGGCAGGCATCCCATTTGGGTTGTTCCAATCTGGGAGTTTAAGGGAAAAGCGAACATGCAAGGACGCGTCTTTAGGGGTCCCATTATTTGAAGACACCCAAGCGAGAAAGGGTCAATTGGCCACCTTAACCAGCGACCACCAATTGGCCCTTTCGCGTGCCTCACACGGTCCCTGTTTGGGACTGGTTTCACGGCAGATATTGGCCATTCCATTGTGATAAAAATCGGTGTCTCTGTTTGAATAGGCTTCATGTGAATCCCGGAACCTTACTAGATAGCTTGGCTTTTGGTAGCAAAAAGGTCACGTGTGTTGATTTTCGCCAGGTGTTTCTGTTTTTCTCGACCTTAAGGCAGCATGGACAGCTGCAGAAGCCACATCGGCCTGTCCGCTCAGTCCCGCTGCTGGAGGGCCTGCTGGAGGATGCTGGCAGCTCAGGCACCGCATTGAAGCTCGAGATGCCTCTGACGTCAGGGTGGAGGCTGCGGGTTTGGGATACGTCTTAGAGTGGGTTGCAACACTTGCCCTGTGAAACAGCGATATGTCAAAGTTGTGAATGCCCACCATGCACGCAGCTTGCGGCTATCCGCGCAAGGCTGACACTTAGACATCGAGAGGTGCAGTGAGATCCCTTTCAGAATTAGGCAGACCTCACAGTCGACCTGCTTGTGGTCTGGGGCTCCTATGTACGGTTCATGTGACCGGGGGGATGACAGGGACCATGGTGGAGCATGTTCACAGAGATTGTGCCCGGCGAGGTGAGGATTCCGGGTGTTCGGGGGTTGGACGTGTTTTCACGAGCTAAGTTCGGTGGTGGTGTTCCAAAATCCCAAAATCCAACACCACTGGCCAGAAGCCATCCATGGGACACCCAAACGAAGGGCTCCAAAGCCACCGCCCCCGCGATTTCCCAGGTGCAGGGCCAGGTTGCGGAGGCGGTCTCCCGGCAGGACAGCGATCGAAGAGTTGGGTTTGACGATTTGGGGTTCAGCGGTTCTCGACCAGAAAGGCCAGGGGTACAGAGCAAAGAAGGGCCGTACTGCAATTTACGTGTATTGGGTTTTATTGAATCCAACATGAAAACCATATCTATATACATGTATATATATATATATGTGTATGCATAAATAATAAACCCAATGTTGTTGTTTGTCGAACAGGAGATGACTCATTGGTTTTGAGAGGCGCGGCGAGTCGCGGGGCGTATTTGCGTTGCATAGCTACAAGATGGCGTTACATGACGCCTGAACTGGTGGGTTTTTACTACGTCAATATTTTGTCTGCGAGGGACCAGTGATCATCAAACGGGCGATTATTGACTTGCCGGGGCTATGTTGTCCTGTTGCCTGCTTGTCGACCCATTCAGAGTTAGAGACAGCGCACATGGTGTGTGCAGTGTGTGAAGCCTGGCTGGTTTTGACATTTTTCAACCAAGGGATGGCGTGCAGATGGAACGTAGGGATCCCTCGGCGGCCGCGCAGGACTGGTATACGCTGGACCCTCAGAAGAGCTGGATTATCATCCCTGCAAGGAAATCCATAGTCTTAACAAAACGCGAGTGTTCCTTCTTTGCTGTTTATGGTCCTTTCTTCCCCTTCTTCATGTATCATTGACACGGTCTGTTGCAGCACCTAACTTCGGTACGCCGTGAAGACGTGAAGTGGCCATAGAAGGCGCCGGCCACACGCTGACCGCTGCATTTCGTCTCAGGTCTTGGGGCGCGCACTACCTGCGCTCGCTGTCCCGCGCCCACCTGTCGCAAGTGTGCAACAACTTCAAGGCGCGGGGGACGCGTCGGCGCAAGTTGTGCGCGCGGCTTCCAAAGGGCACGTGCCGGAATCGGCACGTGGCAGGCCTTCGTGTGTGAAGGGAGTTTGGAGAGTTCTCACTCCAATCTTGCAACCGATATTTGTGATGGGTATTAGATAAGTGCATCAAGATGTTCCTTTAGGAATCCTAGAAAGCGCCACAAAGCTGTGAGAAGGACACATCCGAATCTCTCGCGGTTGTTCGTGCTTCCTTCAGGGAGTCTCCGTTTCGTTCCTTCACACCAGGACCCTGGTGTGCAGGGATACGGGGGTGAGCTCTTTCAGGATGCACGGGCCTTGGATGGGCTCAGTTGTCCCGGTCACAGTGGGAAGGCCCACTTGTTTCCAGGAGTTTCTGAACAAGAGGAGACTTGGACAATCTGAACCAAATATTTTCTGAACTTGTTTTCCATTTTCCAAGTTTGGCATATTTTGGAAGAGACGGGATTTGACTCTGCCATTCGATGGAGATTGTGTTGCACAAAAGGCCGCCAGATTCTTGATGTGGACTCTTGAAACACGTTTCTCTCCCAGACAAAAAGCCCGGACAAGCTCCTCTTTTCTTTGGACTCTTCTGCGCGTCCTGGTCCTGGTGCCTATTTTTTCCTACACCACCACCCCCCCCTTTTTTTTCCGGTCACCCCCCCCTTTTTCCCATGCCCTTGTTCCCTTGGAGACGAGGACGTCGTGGGACGGCGCGTGAGGTCCGGGACGTGGCGGACGAGATCTTCCTAAAGCTTCCGCCGCCCAACCCGGCGGTGCGCAGCGGCGCCCGAAGCCCCAGAGCCGGTGAATCCGGGGGAATCTGAGTGGCGCCGGAGGTGGCATCCGTTGCCGAGTTTGTTTTTGTTGGCTTATGTGGATAGAGTGTATATAATATTAATGTATACATATATATATATATACAACTAGTGACATATATATATAGATACATATATATATATATATGTATATGTCAACGGGGAAACCCCGCAATGCATTCCGGTGGCCTTGCCGGTTTCTTGTGAAATGGGTGTGTCTTTGTGCAGGGCACCCTGGTAGTGTTAAAGGGACACCATGAAAATCAGCTTGGGGGATCCTCCTAGTTGGCAAGAAGATCCCTTCAATCCAGTTGCTGTGCAGGCTGACCCACATCCTTTCTCGGAACGCAATCGAAGCCATGGAGTTGATCCAACAAGTCAGAACAGCAGTGCTATGTGTCACACGCAGTTGCGGATCTTTGCGGCTTTTGGCTACTGTCGGAGGGGCTTCTCAACGCTTTCTGCAAGACAGCAGGGGCGGGGGTAATTAAGGGGCGGGGGTTAGGTAGACAGATTCCGATTGTTTGCTTCTCAAAATACGGGACCCTGGCTTGTTTTCGTGTTTGCTTTTGGTTTTCTTTTGAAACAATCCAGACAAGGTGTCCACGGGAGTGACTCTAGAGGTGCTCTCAGTTCACTGCAATTCCCCCGGATTTGACTTAGTGCCCAGTGTCTCAGACGGCGTGCTGCTTTTATGGCTGTACCCTTCCCGTGCTCATGTACATTTCTCTGCAGAAAATGGGCAAACCTGCAGGCAACATGGGTTGCTTCTGAGAACCATGGGTGAAGAGAACGGGGGTCAAACCTTGGAGTGCAGTTTTCCGTGTTGGCACTTGCTATCGGGCATCACCAGCCAAACCAGGGTGAAGTTGAGAAACCTCATCATGCAAGTGAGCCAGCCAGAAACTCCGGACAACAGATGTTCGTTCCCCAGCAAGTGTTGGACGATCTGGTCTCACTTGGATTTGGTCTCACGTGGTTTATGTTGGTCTTCCGTCTTTCTCAAACATTGGGATAATTTTGGTTTCCTTTTGGTTTCCCTTGAAACCATCCAGCTTGTTGGGTTCCCTATTCTGTCGGTTTTTGTTGGTCTTCCAGTTGGTGTCTTTCTCAAATTGGGTAAAGGTGGTGTCCTTTCGGTTTCCCTTCAAAACCATCAAAATTGGGGTAGGTGGTTTCCCTTCAAAACCATCCGACTTGCTGGGCCCACCAGTTCTGAGAGCCCCCCGGTTTCGTTTCCTTCCCTTGGCTTCCCTTCACCGCCTTTGATCCAACGAAGCGCTCAGATGGAGATGTTGATGGCCATGGGCTTCCCGGAAGTTGAGGCGCGGGGGGCGCGCGTGTGACGTGGGCGGCGCGGGGCTTTTGGTTCTGGAGGAGGGTTGCCTCTTTTTTTTTTTTCGGGTTTTTGCTCTCAGGGTTAGAGGGAAACAGAAAGGTTTGGAGGGGTTCTCAAAAGATCACTTTTGGGGTAATTCTGTGGTCCTCTAAACCCTTTGAAGGGTACAGGATGTCACTTTGATGGATGTAGTTGGAGGGGGGACATCCTGGCGCTGTCTGTTGGATCCTTTGGATTTGGGTAGATTCTTTTGTTGCCGAGGGTTGGCTCACTTGCTTCCTTCCTGCGACTTTAAGCAGAAACTCGAGGTCTGCTGGAAGTTTGGCAGACACTTTGTTTCTTCGCTGGGGCTTTTCAGCTTAGCCGGTATTTGCTTCTTCGATCCATCCGTGCGGACAGATGACCGGAAGCGATACCGTTGATGGTGATGCTGCTCATTTCTGACTCATCACTTTTAGACAAGTCGACATCTTCAACAACACCAATCATGCGGCGATACCCGTGGCCGTTGCTAGATGTTGTGGATCTGTATGACAAACAATTGCACATTGGCACAATATTGAACTGATCCCTGCAGTACAAGAGCTCAGGCCGTGCTGAGCATGTCGCAATGCTGCTAGTGTCAGGCTATCAATTCTTCGCTTTTTGATCGGACACTGCATCCCTTAGGCGAAGGCGAGACCATTGGCAAGGCCTTGAGAAGGTGTTGGCAGGTCGGCCAAGGTTTGTTGAGTCCTCGCAATTTGGGTGCTCAAGAGAACGGGGCCTGCTGTCCCCCGGCTAATAGATGTTGAGCCACACCCATCTGGATTCGCTTGCCCGAATCCCTCGATGCATCGGGAATGTGGCTGTGAGAAAATCACCCATGGCCACGTGCATTTCACTTTTCTCGCGCCGGCAAGGTTCTGGTCAGTGCCGATAGTTCGCACTCGAAGAGTCCCCTTGCTTTTTCCGGCAGGTGACACGGGCACTGGATTTCGCGCACAACGACGTTGAGACTGCCGCGACTTATTTGATGGAAGGCGCGGCTGCAGGGACCTGACCTTCAAGCCTTCTGGTGTTTGTTTTGAAGGGGTGCCCGGTTGTCGATGGCTTTAAAGGGAAGCCGAGGACATCCACCTGTTGTGATCCTTGTCTTTCTTGGGGTTCCTTTTGGGGGCGCGGAATGGTACTGGCAGGGTATGACAGTTCAGGCTGAAGCTGGGGCACAGAGGATCGAATTGGCTGGCACTGCCAACGAGGGAGCCTATTTCTTTATCACTTCACCGCGCATTTTTCGGGATCCCCTCTCAAATTGCCCCCTCCACCCGCCCCCCCCCACCCCCACCCCTCCACCCCCCCACCCCCCCACCCCCCCACCCCCTTCCCCACCCGCCCTTCCCCACCCGCCCCTCACCCCCCCAACCCTCCCTGCCCTGCCTACTCCCCCCCCCCCCACCCCCTCCCACCCCCCTTCCCCCGTTTCGCCACTCACCGCCATCTTGATTTCTGTCCAGGCTTCCCTGCTCGTCGCCCACCAGCACCCGGTGCCTGAGTTTCAGGGTGTCAGAGTTTTCCTTCCGTCTGTTGAAAAGAAGCTGCTGATTTCCAGCCTGGGATTTCCTTCTGGGCCAAGCCATCGGCAGACAACACAGAGGTCTGATTGGCATTGCATATGCAGCTCTTACCGGCACATATGTCCCCAGAAAACAGGGCCACTACTGGAGCAAGCCATTCTTCATACTTGAGCCACGCTGCGGATGAACCAACTCCTGCACCTAAGAAGCCCTCTCCAACGGAATACCACACAACGGGATGGTGTCAACCATGGTTTCTTAGGTGGTGCGAACGTGTTTCGTCCATCCACAGCAGCACAGCCCTTTTGCATTCTGAGGTGCCGTTCGCCCGGGGAGGCGGGAGATGCTGACGGATGGGGCTCATGAACTGATGTCAGGCACTCTGTGTGTCTATAATATATATATATATGTATATATATATGTATATAGATATATAGATATATGATATATGATATATATATATATTATACGTGTATATATGTGTATATATATATATATACACATGTGGGAATCATGGGGCTGAAAGCCCACGTTTGCCTTTTTTGCATCGTGATCGACGTGGCCAGCCGGCCCGAGGTGTTCAGGTCTTTAAGACCATGGTCACATGGCCTGCATGCATTTTAACATGTTTCTTACTTTGCATTCGCATATCGCAAAAGGGGCCGCCAGTGCGCTTTCGCACTGGTAGCGGAGCTTGCTCGGCGGCCCGCGCCATGGCCGGTGGGGATGCCGTTCCATCCCCAGTTTGATGTTTGATCCGGAGATTGATGACGAGGAGATGAACGCGGAGCAGAAGGCGATGGAGCGAGCCGCCAAGCGGTTACGCGTTGAGGAGCGGCCAGATCCTGGACAAGGGAGTGCGTCCTTCGCCATGAGGTTTTCGAGGAGCCCTACTTCTTCGAGGGCCAGGCGAGTGCCAACTGCGCGCGGAACCAGACAGCCTCTCAGGAGGTGGGCGTCGAGCAGGAGGACTTCTTGTTTGGTGTCAAGCGCAATGACTTCTGGGACAGGTATGTGGCCTTGACGGAAGGCGAGCACGCTCTCGCGACAACATCGGCAGGAAGGAGCTGACGCTTCATGATCTACCAGCAGAACAGCAACAGCTTTTCAATGGTCCAGGTGGTTCCGACGAGAAGGAGTGGAAGGCCTGCGTCCAGATGAGAGCCAGGACATCCGCCAGAACAAGCGCGAGCTCATCATCCCGACAAGATGGGTGAGAACTAACAAGAACGAGAACATCCACAACGCCGACAAGTCCCGACTGGTGGTTCAAGGGTTCAAGACAGGCCCCTTGGGCAGTACAGAAGGGATCATGCAGTTCATCCTGCAGTCCAAGAAGGACATCAAGAATGCCTACTTCTTTGGAAAGGATGTTGGAAGGGAAGTTCTTGCAACTTCTTCATATTCAGGGCGTAGTTGGCCACGTTCTGCTTCACCTCGAAGATGGAATTCTTCACATGGTTGGTGGCGAACTCCAGTGCTTTGGACGAACGTGCGAAGGCCTTGTCGAAGTAATCGCCAGCGACGCCACCCTCGAGGTCGTCCACATGTGTGACGAGGATGCCCTTCAGCTCCTGTTTAACCCGCAGGTAGAACAGGGCACTTGGAGAAGCCGTAGATGGCAAAGAAATTCAGGAAAAAGGCCTGGTAGTCCACCACGAGGTTGCTCCAAGTGGAGTTGGAGGCGAAGCTCACGGATGAGAAGAAGCAGCTCGAGAGTTTGGCTGGAGAGCTGAACTGGATTGTGCGGCAGCTGTGGTGCGATCTGGCTTACGAGAATGCTTGATGCTGACCCCTGCGTGGCAAACCTTGTGAGACTCAGGCAGTGCTCACACAGGTCAAGCGGGCGGCCAACTTTCGGATGCGCTACTGGCCAGATGTGGATCGTTCTAATCCACTTAGCAGACTCTGGGGCTTTGCTCAGGGAGCCTGTCAGGAAACCCAACGCGCATGTGAGGTGGATTGATCGGGAGCAGAATATGGCTGACGTCTTGACCGAGGCGAATCGCGACAAGACTGGCCTGAAGACATTTCTTCGTGAAGGCCATCTTTGCCTGGTCCAGACGGAGGCCAACAAGCAGAGCGAGGAGCTGAAGAGAGCTCAACGTTGCCGAGCAGACCCCCGAAGGAAGCACTTCGAGGGCAACGGTGTGCTGCAAGGCGGGAGCAGCTGGCGCAGGAGGTGGCAGCGGAAGGCTCCGACAGCAGCCAGGTCCACGACGACAAAGAAAAATAATGAGTGCTGACATCAGCATCGTGATCGCCGTGGCCAGCCGGCCCGAGGTGTTCAGGTGTTTAAGACCATACACGCACATCAGCAGCAGCAACATTTCAACACGTTTCTTACTTTGCATGCGCGTATCGCAAAAGGAGCCGCCAGTGCGCTTCGCATGTACATGCTTATATTATACGCAGGTATACTGTGATGTGTACACACTACACACATACACATGCATGCTCATGTCATACATACGCGGATAGATAGATACATAGACTAACAGATAGATTCAGCGATACATAGATACATAGACACATAGACACACACATACATATATATATATATATATTTAAACACATATTCATTCATAAATACATAGATTCATAGATGCGTAGATGCATAGACACGTAGATACATAGATACGTTAAAGACATAGATGCATAGAGATAGATATGTAGATGCATAGTCATAGATACATCAAGCTACGTAGGTACGTAGATACATATACGTTGATACACCGAGATGCGGACATGTAGATATATAGACACATAGAGGCCAGATACATGCAGTAGATACATAGATACGCCGAGATACATACAAGCACACACACACACATATATATATATAGATGTAGACGCAGAAGTAACATATTGCAAGCATACATATAGCGCTACATATGTACATGTATACATCTATACACCTGACATACATGACAAATGTGCTTTGCGAGCACACGAGTGCGCCCCAATTTCCTGAATGGGATGGCTAGCTTAGCGTAGGTCGGCGCCGGCGGTGGACATGTCCCACTACTATGATGCCTCAGGCGCGGAAATTTCCAAGCTGAAATGCCCGGCAGATTGATATGGAACCCTTTTCCACGTAAAGGAATCTGTGCCATCTACTGCCACCCTGGTTTGATCACTGGTTTTTGAGGATTCTTTTTTTTGGATACCCTTGGATTCTTCGGGGCTCCATGTGGATGTGTAAAGGAGAAGGTCGCTTTGAGGGGAGATGCAAGTTTGGAAATTATGGCAGCTGAAAGAAGGGCGCAAGACAATCCATGGTCCCCTGCCCGCTTTGCTTTGTTGGAAGAGTGTCATCCATGATACTTGTTTGACCAGGGTTTCCCACAAGACAGGCCAAACCAGAGTCACATTTGACATTTCCCATGGCCACCGACGGGCAATCGCATTTTGCCACTGAAAGTTAAGGCTGACTCAAACAGTTTCTTAAACATGTTTGGCTGGAGTGATGCTTTCCATGGCAAGCAACTGCGTCCCATACAGACCGCCCTGACTGAAGGTGCAACATAGTTCATAAAAGCGGTCAATATTGGAAGCTTGCACCCAACCAGAGCGGCAAACCCCTCGCAACCTACTACTACTTGCTCCCTTGCCAATGACTTGCTCAAACAGCAGACTTGTTCGAACAGGGATGGCTGAAAGATCGGATGGGTCAACATGAGGTCGGTCCAACAACACTGGCGACGGAAAGACAAGGTTGGTCACAAACCGAGGTGGGCGAGCATTGTTATGGTCTCAGAACGGCTTTGCTCAAGCACAAGACGCATGAGGAACCAAGTTGAAGAGGCAAGATCATTCATTTGCGGACAATCAAACTTTGCTTTGGATGTTGGGCATTTTTATATTCGGTAGATTAAGCAACAAGTTGGCCTCAACCGCATCTTCCGTTGAATACTTAGTCCAGATTGGACAAGGGCTACCATACTTTTGATGAAGCACACTTTGAAAGGAACTATATGCAACGACTTTAAATAGAGACTTTTATTCACTGGATCTTCCCCGAACTTTTCTTGTGTGTGTCTTGCCAGTGGCGGTGATCGCAGGTGGCTGACCTGGACAGTGCCTTTGTGGTGACAATATGCCACAACGCTGAAGTCAGCGCGGGGTGACCGGATAGCCAGTCTTAAAGGAGCCTTTTTTGCAGTCTGGCTGGATCACGCTGTGGGCAATGCCCACGAACCAGACTTGGGCTTTCTCGAAGTCCGCTAGTGGGCCTGCAACGAGAGGGGGACATACCGACGACTGATAGATTAAACTGACCTTGAAGGGTTTGGATTGGCAATCCCACTTCTAGATTCCGGATTCCTTTTGAATTGAGACTGAGATAGATTCAGATTACGTGAGCAACTGCCACGCCACCACGCCAGCTATCCAGCCCTTGCGGTCAGGTTCCCGGCTGTGATGCAAGGCCCTCCCTGAAAGGGGGAGTGGCCGCTCTTGGTGGCTGGCGTGAAGAGAAGTGAGGGGGGCGAGGGCATGGTTGGGGCAGGTCCTTCTGTGTTAGTCGCCTCCGAAGTCAGAAACCCCCGGTTCAGAGAAGTGCGTCGATTTGGCCTTTTCTGCGAGGTTTTCTTTACGATCAGCCCAGAGGTATCCTGCGGTTCTTGTAAGGCTTACGTGTAGGAAGGCTTACGTGTAGCAAGGCTACTGTGTAGCAAGGCTTATGTGTGGCAAGGCTTATGTGTAGCAAGGCTACTGTGTAGCAAGGCTACTGTGTAGCAAGGCTTGCATGTAGCAAGGCTTACATGTAGCAAGGCTAATGTGTAGCAAGGCTTATGGGGGGTGTCTACTTCAGACAATTGAAACAAGCAAAGCATCTCAGCTAAAATGGCACCACAGCCCCGGCATGTTCAGACCACAGGAAGCTGCCTTGCCGCAGGGTCTCAAGCATCGGGCAGAAGCAGTGACATGGACCCAGCCGAGGTATGTCATTGCCCCGAACAATGGCCCCATGACCTCGCAGTTTTCTGAGATGATTTCTCAGTTTTTTTTGGAGCTGTGGGCATATTTCATGGACTCCAAGCTGCAACTTTCCACTGGGGAAAATCTCTATGGACTCCTCGCAGCGCCCGAAATTTCTCGCCCGCCGGGGGGCGCCGGGCGGCCTCGCATGGCGGCCCCGCCGAAGCGGCACTTCCGGCGACCCACGGCGCCGGTGGTGCAGGATGAGTTCAGCCCAGAGGCGTCCTCTTGGGGGAGGGCCTCCTTGGGGTTGCTGAACTTTGAACTTTTGGGGACGCTTTTTGGAGGTATCAAGACTTTTCCACTTCAAAATGTGAGGGCCCCACCAGCCCACCGCTTTTTCTGCGACTTGGCTTCCGGCTTTCGATTTCTTCCCGCGCCTTTTTCGCAAGGCTAGATCGCCTGGCCGGCACCCAGGGGTCACACGCCGTCCTTAGACGACCCCATGGCGTTTCCAGTGGCATGGCCACTGGTGGGTGCAAGAAGGGACCCTGGCGTTTGCAGCATGTATCTGCTGCATGGGAAGGATCTAAATCCCATCTTTCGAAGCGGCCCGTTGGTAGCGGCGCAGATTTGGATTGCCACGCACCGCCGCAAGAGAGGTTCAATCCGGGCCAAGTTCTGGTTGCGCACTCTGCCCTTTTGCCTTCTGCCAGAGGAATCGGCGGATGAATCAGCCAACCTTCCCCAGTTGCCCAGTGGCACCCCTTTTTTCCTTTTTTTCTTTGGGATCTTCATGGTGGCCCTTTTGGTTCAACGTTCCACACTTCTTTTTTGTGGAGTGTCTTCCATCCATTTTGGTGAGCCAAACATGGACGGGTTTTTCCCAACCAACAAATGCAGCCAACCCTCACTGGCTTTGGCCATGGGCCCCGGAAGGTGCCGCTGACCTGGAAGCGGCAGACGCGCAAGGCGCGTTGCCAGTTGCCGGTGCCTTCCGAGGGCGGGCTTCGGGGTTGGCCACGTGTTGGAACGCGCTAGAGCGCCCGGCAAGCCGACGCTGCTCGGTCACCAAAGGTGCCTGACTGAGAATGGTTTTTAGAGGACTCTTGCTCAGGGTGCTCTCACGCGTGCTTTTTAGGAGGGCGTGACCGACAAGTTTGGAGCTGTTGCAGGGGGATTCTCCCAGTTCAACGGCCTCATCTTGATTTCCCTTCAAAGGTGAGGAGGGATTCTTTGATACAGATCTTGCCTTACCCTGGTCATGACAATCCAGGGCGCGCCGTTGACCTTTGTTGGGGGCGCTGCTCCCACGTTCAATTGGAAACACTTGTTGCGGAGTTGAGTAAGTTTAGCTCTACTCATGGTTTAAGCGGGATCATAGTCATGGCTTGCTTCCCACTCATGTGACGCTGCGTCCAAAATGTGTGGTGTCGTTTTCTTTGTGACGACACAACAACTTGCCCCTGTGCACCAGGCAGCTGCATGTTAGCTGAACTGGCAGAACATGTGGACCGAACACATGTTGTTTCGATTCAGACACCAATCAAAGGTGATGTCTGAAATTCTAAATACACATGTAGTGAACGGACCCTCCCATTGTGCATGGGTCTGAGTTGAGATGGTCATAAACCCTTCCACTATCTTGTTTGTCATTGGGATTCAGATCCAGCGTTCCCGGACCATTCTTGATAGGAGTTTCGACCATGGTACATGAAAGCCGTGTTGCCAGCTCTTCTGAGCTGCGATAAAGCTTTGCTGGGAGAATGCCGGATTGCATCGTTTTTCATGCGAACTGATACTCATCGAAACCTGTGACCCAACCAGGGGGGGCAGTGCGGCTCTTGGCGCTTGGTAGCAGGCGCCAGACAGGTTGTTCACATGGTAAGGGGACTTTGTTTGCCAATTCTTTTTGACAAGCAAAAAAAGAGCGTGTTGTCTCGCGCCACCCAAATACCATGGGCCATTCGCCTGGCGATTCAGCAGCTTGGTGAGATTCAACCCTTAGAGCATAGCTCCAGTGGCCCATGTACTTCAGCAGACGCTTGAAACCATCCCACTGAATTCCAGGTGCAAATACAAAGTATGAAGCCATTTGTAAGATGTGAGAGGCCTGGTGTTTTGTCTGGATCTTCAGGTTGTTGCGGCCGGCGAGCGTGATTCCCACGATGCACATGATCTTCAGGCGCCGAAGCTGCCACAGCTCAACAAGATGCGAATCACCCTGGGCAACCAGCGCCGGGGACCCCCAGAATCCTAGGGTTTTCACCCCCCCCCCCCCCTCCCAGCTCCCACCTCTCTTTCGGGCACCTGGGCAGTTTTGGGCATGAGGGGCAGGCTGTGCCGTTTCTAGAGGCTGAATGCAGCCCCCTGGCGCCCCCGGAGTCATGGCTTCACTGTTGGAACAGAGCCACGGTTTGGCACCAAATAGCCATGGGTTCCTGGGTCGATACACCTGGCCTTCAGGTGCTTTTGCCCTTGGCATCCGATTGGCACGCTTCTTCTTGGTGCGAACGACTTGACCACCTGTTCAGTGGCTTGCTCCTCTGGCCTTCTTTCCGTCTTTCCCTTCTGGGCGGACTGAGATGGGCGTGATGGGCTCAGTGCCCCGGTCTGCTGATGCATGCCAAGCCTCCGGAGAAGTTGCCACGCTGAGGCCCACATGAGCAACTGCCAAAATGCTGGTTCACGTTCATTCTGGACATGTGTTCGCATTGGGGCCGCTGCTTTGATTCATAGCCGATCCAAGAATGCTCCGGCGGATTGGCGTGCGGTCAGACCCGACTTTGACACGCGCCTCTTAGGCCTACTGGGAGGAACGGGCTGGACGCCCCGAGGTGCGGACACCCTTGGTGCACGGAAGTGGAACGGGCCGTCGGGTGATTTGTGTTGTTTTTGCTTTGCGAATGCAACGGAGAGGAGCCAGCTTGTTGAGTTGAGGCTATGTCGGCAAAGATATTTTTCTTTCTTTCCTAGGTCAGGTTGACTTTTGGCAACCCGACAGGTTTCACAAAGGGAACCTCCCAAATGGCTTCCTTTTAGCTTCCCTTCCAAAAAGCATACCCTGAAGAAGGCTAATGGAACTGGCGGACCTCCCACACCCTCCAAGAAGCAGGTGAGGGCCATGCTAAAACGTTGGCCACGCCCCCGTTGGCCCCCCCCGTTCCCGTCCGCGTCAGCGGATGCGGCCGCGGCCCGGTGGCCAGGTACTCTCCTGGCAATTCCAGAGCTGGGCTCGGCCGAGGAGTCGGCCGCGGACTTGGCCCGGCGCCTGGTGGGGGAGATCCTGCCGAAGCGGGAGGCGGGGATAGATCCGATTGGAGGGGACCCGAAGAGGCAGCGACGGCGCCACGAAAGGAAACCGCAGTGGAAAACCAGAACGTTTGTGGGGCTTCATGTGCGGCGTACACCATTTCGCTTGTTGTTGACCGCTCTCAGGTTGCAACAAGTCCAAGTTTGGGGCAACTTTGACCTGGATTTGCATGATTACTTCCATTTGGAGAATCTTCTGGTGGGATCTGTGGCCCAGCCATCTCTGGAAGCCTTGCTTGGGTGTTGGGTGCTCCCAAAGCTGCAGACATATGGGTTTTTACAGAGGATTCTCGGCAGACACCAACGAAAAGGCTGTCTTTTATTCACGATGCGATGCGTAGAATGCGCACCAGATCAACCAAAAAGCTGATACTGTACTGGTTCATTTAGCTGCGCACCACACAGCTATGCGCGTATTCTCGGCCACGCCTGGCCTCGCCAACCCTGCGGTGTTTCCGAGTCCTGCCCCCTAGGCGGCTAACGCAGGATATCGGGTTTCCGCAGGATCTACTCAAGGAAGGCAACCAAGTAGAGGAGGATATCTGGCAATCCAGGCAGTGTGATGATTTGTGGTGTGACAACGCAACCACTGCAATGTAGTCGCCACGGCTGAAGAGCGCAGGCTATCTGTGTTCCCGTGGCTTGAGTATGCACTTGATCTATAAACAGCAAACAGGAGATATGCACCTTCCCCCGTCTAGTTTGGGACCTGGAAATGCCAGATCCAACAAATATATCACCACGCTTCCAACAGCAGGGAAACGGATCCCCAAAAAAGGGAGCCATGACAAGTCCCCGCTCAGTTTTGGTTGAACATTGATGGCCCTGTCTCTTTGCTTCTGTTTCACCTCGGATACCCAGCTACTGGCGTTCCTCCGTTTCCCCTTTGGGAACCTACAGCGGCGATGGATTCAAGTTGGATCAAACCCGCCTTCGCCGGGGGAAGTGCGGGGACCCCCCCGGGCGCTGAGCGGAGTCGCATGGCAGGAGGCGGAGTCGCCCTGGACTGACCTGGACGCGGTGCGTACGCATCAAAACAGCCCGGAGGAGCGGCTGAGGGGGGGGAAGTGGGGAGCGTTTTTTCCTCCGGAAAACGCCAAACGTGGTGTGTCGTCTTTTTTTTGGGGGGGGGGACCTTTTTTGGTGTGGGTTTTCAGAACAACCAGGAGGAACACCGAAGCCACTTTGGGGGGTCTCCTAACACCCATGTGACTTTCAGGACCCGGCAACTTCCAGTCCTCTTCTGTGTCTTGGAAGTTCTTGCCATGGTTTGCATTTGTCAGTGGTCGATTCCTTTCATTCCCTTTTTGGTGGTTTTAAGCATCACCTTTTCGGCCCAAACTGAGTGTCCCTTGGTGGGGGTGATGTTTTAAGAGGAAGTATAGGGAGCCCTGTTTGTTTGCATTTTTTGTTTCAAAGGGCCAATCCCCTATTCATGACATGATACTACTTTCTCATTTGGCCTTTCCGAGAAACACTAGTTTGTTTAACTCCGTGAATGTCCATGAGCTCCTCTGGCTCATCCAACAAAGAGAGACCTCACAAAGCTTGTGTCGCTATCTTCAGACAAGCCAAAAAATCACTTCGGCAGGAACTGAACATGCCAACCAACTCAAAACTCCAATGCATTTTTGTCCTGACATGTGTTTATTTGGGGATGTTCCTGTTGAGCGGCTCTCCAGATTCTGGCAGAGTTTTTGAAGGATTTCTTTGAGCCACATGAACCATACCTCCGGGTTGCACGCGACACCCAGCAGGCAATCCTGTGGTGTGTGTGAGGCCCCCAACACACAAAAACAAAACAGTCCCACTGCTCTATCACTAGCGAGCCGAGCGCTTGCGCTTGTGGCCAGGACCATCATTCGGCCATGGCGCAGGACCTCGCGTACCAGGTGCCGACAGCCCGGGTTGGCGGCAAATTGGGGCTTTCCCAACCTTTTTTTGAGGGCAAGGTACAGCACCTTATCACTTCATCCACTATGGATCTGCTATAGTGGATTGGAGTTGCTCATCACACCATGTCCGGTAGTCAGGCGCTCGTGCCAAATGTCAATGTTGCATGATGACTAAACAGATTGGACAGAGGAATGCTAGCAGAATTCGTTGAAGCAGATGTCAATGGGCTGGAGTCCCCGTGTTTGAAGCAGTCACCCGCTTTTCGTTACTAGCTTGCCGGCCATTGGTACACCCCTGAACTTATATACTGCCGTACAATTTTAAAGCCTCAGCAAGGGGAGCCAGCCTATTTATAACACCCGTTGATAAAGTCTTTGACCCCAGTCCACGATGCGAGGTTCCCCTCGAGTTTCTTGATCTTTGTTTTTTTGGCAACTACATGTTCAGACTTTGCTTGGCTCATCTCAACCAGTGAGCATGAAAGGGCGCTTCAGCCATGGCAAAGATTCGTGAGGAGGCAAATGGGTGTGTCTTCTTGGGGGAACCCCTTTTGGCTGGTTTGTAGGGAACAGAAAAGGAACCTGATTTTTTATTGGGCTCCTCTTTTTTTTGATCCCCCCCCATTATGAAAAATCAATAAAACAATGGTTCCTTATTTTTGGGGACACACACACACACACCCACCTCATTTTGGGGCGACACACCGAAATGGCCTTTTCTTGGCGCGGCCCTCTTCAGGTGCTGCAGCAGGTGGAGCGCAGCAGCACACCGGGCTCCGAGGCTGCCCGGGGTGGAGGGACCTTTTTGATGTCGCACGAGACTTTTCTCACACGGGGCCCATTTCTTCTGAAGGTGGTGGAAACGCAAAGGACACCAACCACTTGGAGAGTCCTGAATGGCGAGAAGCGCCCAGTGGGCTGGTTGCGGATGCTAATGGAAGTGGCATCGTTTTAATAAAACAAACCTGCTCGAGGCTCTTGTTTTTTTAATCCTCCCTGCGCCGGGCTGCAGGTGTCGCTGGGCTCGCGGTCTGTCAGCTCCTCCCGCGCCCAGTCCTTGGCGTGGCGGATTTGCCGGGAAGGAGCGGCTGTGGTTTGGTGGACACTCCACTTGTCAAGCTTCTTGTTTGGGGTCTTTTTTGGTTTTGAGGTCCCTAGTTGGGAAGCGCCCGCAAGCTGTTGGTGGAAACGGAACGGTGAGTGGCAGGGGGAAGTGAGAAAGTTAGACTCACTGTTTGTCCTCAACATGGACACCCCATCCGCCACCATCACCACCACCACCACGACCGCCGCCACCACCACCACCACCACGACCGCCGCCACCACCACCACCACCACGACCGCCGCCGCCGCCGCCGCCGCCGCCGCCACCACCACCACCACCACCAACAACAACAACAACAACAACAACAACAACACCGCCAGGCATCGGCATCGGCATCGGCATCAGCACCAGCACCACCAGCACCACCCACGCTGGTGCCAACAGCACCAGCACCAGAACCAGCACGAGCATGATCATCATCAGCATCATCAGCATCATCAGCATCATCAGCATCATCAGCATCATCAGCATCATCAGCATCATCAGCATCATCAGCATCATCAGCATCATCAGCATCATCAGCATCATCAGCATCATCAGCATTGTCAGCATCATCAGCATTGTCAGCATCACTGTTTAGCCACTGCTGCAACGAGAGTCCAGTTGAAAAGCTATGGTGCAGGCTGGGTGTAGAATCAAAGCGCGATTCAGTGTCTAGGACTTGCTCCGAATTTCATTTGCGCTACACATGGGTAGTAAGCGCCAGTAAGACATCTAGATGGTTGGCTTTGGGAAGAGAGGTGACAACCATGCATCTGCATATGTGTGTATATATTTTTTATATAATATACGCATCTTGTTTCACTGTCAGCGTTCCGCTTTACACGTTTGTGTGAGCTCTTCAATCCCACTTCTGATGTATGACACAAGGCGCGTAGTGTATTCCATGGCGCTTCTACAGGTTCTGCGTTGAGGTTATACACGCCTGTGCTGTGCATGTACATTCACCTGATCGTGGCAATGCAAGGTGAGCTAGGCTTTGTTCACATGTTAAAAAAAGAACCACGCTTGGCTTCCAGGCCTATCAGGATCAACCTTTGTTGGCTGCAAGATTGCAACATGTGCAATTCCCTGATTATCCTATGCTCGCGGTGCGACCCGGGACGAACTTTTGAGGGGGAGCCTTGCACAGGAGCCCCCAGCTCTGCGGCCGAGCGGGTCTCCGTATGCAGCGGATCTGTGGCAGCGCGGCACATCGCCCAAGGAGACCCTTGGCGTGCACGATGTTTTTTTTCGGCGGATTCTTTGAGGGACCAAATTCTGGACGAACACGTGGCTAGGCTCCCAGGTATTCCGCGAGTTGCCTGGACAGCCCTGAAGGTCCAGATATTTGTAGCTTGTTTGAAAGGGCGTTTGGCCCATTCTGGTCGTTCCCTGGCAGTTGAGGAACTAGTCTCTGAACAACAGCGCACGCGCCCGTGCAGGTTTTCGAAATCATGTGTCATTTTGTGGTTGGTTGCCCTGGGAATTGAAGGAGAATGCGGCCGGTACCATATCTGGAGGATGCCCGCCGCTTTCAGTTTGTTCATGTGAAGATGCAATGACTTGCACGCCAAAGATGCTGTTTGACACCCAGCCATCAGAGCATTTCAGCTTCGCTCTTGATTCTGGATACCAAGCCATGCCAGATATAGCTTGAATTATCAAACTTTGACATGGAGGAAGTGTGCCATCTAGTTATATCTAGTTTCATCCAGCATTGAGTGGCATGCGGCTTTCTTGGCCTTTGCCCATCTGAGGCCATTGCTGCACATTTGCAGACTCGCAGTGAGGCTGACAGCCACATGGTGTCGGACCGCGGTTCCATGGCTGCACAATCCCTGGCTGCGAAGGCGATCAGGGCCACACAATTCACGTCCGGTGCTTCGAATGCTTCTGATGAGGATGTTGAGCAAGCACTCTCAGAGGCTCACGGCGGGCAGATTGCGGCACAAAGGGTTGCACGAGACGTGGTTATGTCCGCAAGTTCTCAGAAGGCACCATCGTCAGCAGAGCGCATGAGTCCAGATTCGGACCGACTGCATTCTGAACACACTGGCTCCGTTGTGGCACAGTCGCTTACCCGGCAAGTATTGGCATCGAAATTTGTTGGTTCCAGTTCAGCCTCAGAACCGCGGGAGAATGAAGTGGAGCCAGCCACATCGGATGTGTACGGAGGCTTTGCAGCACAAAAGGTTGCACGAGATGTGGTCATGTCGGCGAGTGCTCAGAAGGCACCATCGTCAGCAGAGCGCTTAAGTCCAGATTCGGACCGACTGAATTCCGAACACACTGGCTCTGTTGTGGCACAGTCGCTTACCCGGCAAGTATTGGCATCGAAATTTGTTGGTTCCAGTTCCGCCTCAGAACCGCGGGAGAATGAAGTGGAGCAAGCAACATCGGATGTGCACGGGCAGTTTGCGGCACAAAGGGTTGCACGAGATGTGGTCATGTCGGCAAGTGCTCAGGAGGCACCATCGTCAGCAGAGCGCTTAAGTCCAGATTCGGACCGACTGCATTCTGAACACACTGGCTCCGTTGTGGCACAGTCGATTACCCGGCAAGTATTGCAATCGAAATTTGTTGGTTCCAGTTCCGCCTCAGAACCGCGGGAGAATGAAGTGGAGCAAGCCACATCGGATGTGTACGGAGGCTTTGCAGCACAAAGGGTTGCACGAGATGTGGTCATGTCGGCAAGTGCTCAGGAGGCACCATCGTCAGCAGAGCGCTTGAGTCCAGATTCGGACCGACTGAATTCAGAACACACTGGCTCTGTTGTGGCACAGTCGCTTACCCGGCAAGTATTGGCATCGAAATTTGTTGGTTCCAGTTCCGCCTCAGAACCGCGGGAGAATGAAGTGGAGCAAGCCACATCGGATGTGTACGGAGGCTTTGCAGCACAAAGGGTTGCACGAGATGTGGTCATGTCGGCAAGTGCTCAGGAGGCACCATCGTCAGCAGAGCGCTTGAGTCCAGATTCGGACCGACTGAATTCCGAAGACACTGGCTCTGTTGTGGCACAGTCGCTTACCCGGCAAGTATTGGCATCGAAATTTGTTGGTTCCAGTTCCGCCTCAGAACCGCGGGATACCGACGTGGAGCAAGCAACATCGGATGTGCACGGGCAGTTTGCGGCACAAAGGGTTGCACGAGATGTGGTCATGGCTGCAAGTGCTCAGCAGGCACCATCGTCAGCAGAGCGCTTAAGTCCAGACTCGGACCGACTGCATTCCGAGAATTCGGAGTCAGCAGCGGCGCAGTCAATTGCCAGAAAAGCAATTGCCCCACATTTGGTCGACTCTGGTTCTGCCTCGGAACCCAGAAGCACAGTCGAGCAAGTGCCATCGGAGGAGGGATATGGCACAGCCCATGTTGCAAGGGATGTGGTACTGTCTGCCAGTTCTCAGCAGAAGCCCGCAGCTGTGTCTGGCCATGAGTGGCATCAGGAGTTGAGTGATAACGCGGAGTCAGTAGTGGCGCAGTCGATTGTTTTACAAGCGACTGAGCCACATGCAGTCGACTCTGGGTCTGCCTCACAACCCAGAAGTACCGTTGAGCAAGTCCCTTCGGAGGAGGGATATGGCACAGCGCATGTTGCAAGGGATGTGGTCATGTCTGCCAGTTCTCAGCAAGTGCCTGCAGCTGCGTCTGGCCTTGAGTGCCATCAGGAGCTGAGTGACAACACGGAGTCAGTAGTGGCACAGTCAATTG
The DNA here is from genome assembly GCA_963377175.1 of Effrenium voratum. Classification (NCBI taxonomy): domain Eukaryota; class Dinophyceae; order Suessiales; family Symbiodiniaceae; genus Effrenium; species Effrenium voratum. Next base: position 1,068,819 of record CAUJNA010000902.1, on the reverse strand, counting down.
CCAGACAAGCAATTGCACCACACTTGGTTGACTCTGGGTCTGCCTCACAACCCAGAAGCACAGTTGAGCAAGTGCAATCGGAGGGGGGATATGGCACAGCCCATGTTGCACGGGATGTGGTAATGTCTGCAAGTTCTCAGCAAGTGCCCGCAGCTGCTTCTGGCCATGAGTGGCATCAGGAGCTGAGTGACAACGCGGAGTCAGCAGTGGCACAGTCGACTGCCAGAAAAGCAATTGCACCACACCTGGTTGACTCCGGGTCTGCCTCACAACCCAGAAGCACAGTTGAGCAAGGCCCTTCGGAGGAGGGATATGGCACAGCGCATGTTGCAAGGGATGTGGTCATGTCTGCCAGTTCTCAGCAAGTACCCGCAGCTGCGTCTGGTCATGAGTGGCATCAGGAGCTGAGTGACAACGCGGAGTCAGTAGTGGCACAGTCAACTGCCAGAAAAGCAATTGCACCACACCTGGTTGACTCCGGGTCTGCCTCACAACCCAGAAGCACAGTTGAGCAAGGCCCTTCGGAGGAGGGATATGGCACAGCGCATGTTGCAAGGGATGTGGTCATGTCTGCCAGTTCTCAGCAAGTACCCGCAGCTGCGTCTGGCCTTGAGTGCCATCAGGAGCTGAGTGACAACACGGAGTCAGGAGCGGCACAGTCAATTGCCCGAGAAGCAATTGCACCACACTTGGTTGACTCTGGGTCTGCCTCACAACCCAGAAGCACAGTTGAGCAAGTCCCTTCGGAGGAGGGGTATGGCACAGCGCATGTTGCAAGGGATGTGGTCATGTCTGCCAGTTCTCAGCAGAAGCCCGCAGCTGTGTCTGGCCATGAGTGGCATCAGGAGCTGAGTGACAACGCCGAGTCAGTAGTGGCACAGTCGACTGCCAGAAACGCAATTGCACCACACTTGGCTGACTCTGGGTCTGCCTCACAACCCAGAAGCACAGTTGAGCAAGTCCCTTCGGAGGAGGGATATGGAACAGCGCAGGTTGCAAGGGATGTGGTCATGTCTGCCAGTTCTCAGCAAGTGCCCGCAGCTGGGTCTGGCCTTGAGTGCCATCAGGAGCTGAGTGACAACACGGAGTCAGGAGCGGCACAGTCAATTGCCCGACAAGCAATTGCACCACACTTGGCTGACTCTGGGTCTGCCTCACAACCCAGAAGCACAGTTGAGCAAGTGCAATCGGAGGGGGGATATGGCACAGCCCATGTTGCAAGGGATGTGGTCATGTCTGCAAGTTCTCAGCAATTGCCCGCAGCTGCGTCTGGCCATGAGTGGCATCAGGAGCTGAGTGACAACGAGGAGTCAGTAGTGGCACAGTCGACTGCCAGAAAAGCAATTGCACCACACCTGGCTGACTCTGGGTCTGCCTCACAACCCAAAAGCACAGTTGAGCAAGGTCCATCGGAGGAGGGATATGTCACAGCGCAGGTTGCAAGGGATGTGGTCATGTCTGCCAGCTCCCAGCAAGCCGCAGCAGCTGTGTCTGGCGATGATAGGCCACTTTGAGTGTGTGGGACCTCCTTGGATCACAATGCTTGAAAAGCTTGTCAGGATGATCTGTTTGCAATGCTTTCCAGCGTGGACGCTTTGAATGCGTTAGAGATGCCAGAGTGAGATTGTTTTGTGTTTTTGCCCGACCTCCGCCTGCACACGTGCCAAGAACATGTTGGTTGGATCCGGCCTTTGATCTGTTGGCTTGTTGAAGATTGTTTTGACACAGCCCAACCAAAGCGCAGGGTCCCCCCAAGTTGATGGCATGTGATGCCAATTTGTCATCCAGGCCCAAGTGATTCTCAGTCCTTTACAGTTGTTACGTACTGATGTGTATATATATATATGTATGCACACATATACATATGTATACACATACATACATTCGATAGTTGCGAGTGTAACTACTCAACAGGCAGCCACGGACTTACCTGAATGTGATGCCAGGGCAGGACAATGGCAGTTCCTATTGACGTCCAGGGCTATCAAGGAGAGACCAGCAGCTGACGCAATCTTGTTCTCATCGGATGTCTTCATAGGGTAATCTGTTTTTTCCTCGATTTGCAACCTGGCATCTTCACCTCGAACCCCGGCCCTAAAAAGGGTTCCCGCAGGCTTCTTCTCGCATGTGGACTTCCACGGCAAAAGGTGTCGGCAAGCGGCGGCTTTAGAGCAGCACTGGACCTCGCTGGAGCCAACCCAAGTGTGCAGAAGCGCAACACTTGGAGTTTTTTAGCCGAAGTTTCAATCATCGTTGTCACGTACCAGGATTGTATCATGTTATACCCTAAGCTAGAGATACACAACCATGTATGTTTCAATGTTTTTCTGTTGTTTTTCTTGCAGGGTTTTGCGAGCCCGGAGCTCCTGGCACAAACATGGAAGAGGAGCAAGAGGTAAGACACTTGCAAGAACCAACTGCGAAGGGTTCTCATCCCCTTTGTTATCCCCAAGTAAGAGCAGGGTTAAGGCGGAGGGCTCACTGGACCGGTGGAGGGGGGGGCATGAGTTTCCAAGCATCACACAGCATTTGCCCGCAAACAGGAGTTTTGGTAGTTGCTGAGGAGGACCACTCATAGCAGGTTGGGGCCTTGAAAGAATGTCCCGCACCCGAAAATAATGAGTTGTTTGTTTGTTTGTTTGTTTGTTTGTTTGTTTGTTTGTTTGTTGTTTTTCTTTTTGGTTGTTGTTTGTTTGTGTGTGCTCAGCTTTCTGGCGGGATCAAACAGGCTGGTTGCACCACTCCGAAATCAGGGTCAAGCGTTCATCACTTGTCGGGTTGGCTCTGGTGCACGCCGCCCCCTCAAGGGGGACGAGTCATTGCCCATTGCTCGCAGTTTTCTGCCAAAGGCAGACAGCAACCAAAGCTCCACAAAAAGGCGCGGCAAGCGATCTCCGGTGATAGCGAAGTACAACATATGAACTCTGGACAATAGTTCTACTGGGCGAGAAACTTGGGAGTTCGTTTCCATCAGCGCGTTTTAGACGAACGACAAGAATCAGTCAGTTGCCATAATAGTATCTTCTGCGGGGGCTTTTTGGCCTTGGCACCCCACCAATGACCGCAGAGTCAGCGGCGCTGGCTGCCTTGTGTGTTTCTCTGTACCCAGAGAAGTACCGTTTTCTTTGCGATTCCCTGAGGCTTGTTACCGCACCATCTAGGAAGGGATCGAACTTTGCCCAAGGAGCCCCCTTATCTCACTACGAATCGAGCGATTGATCAACCAGGGGTCAAGCCTTTCAGATTGTCTACAACCATCAACGTGGACAGGATGGCTTTTGAACATGGTGTCACTTCCAAAAAGAACCAGAGCGACGCTTGTCGTGCTTGCAGGGAGAATATCCAACTCACGCCGCAAATCCATGCAGTATGAACCTTGAAATTCCAGGCCCTTGCAGAGGACCCTGGACTTTCTGCAGCTTCCAAGCACATGTAGCCTCACTTCAATCGAACGCAAGAAAGCCAGTTTCATGCTGCGCTTGCCAGTTTCACGCTGCGCTCCCTGCAGCAAACGTAACACCGAAACTGCAAGGAAGGCTTTACCAGACTCCAAGCATCTTCACAGAAGCTTCCTTTTTGTCAACTTTCAGGGTTGAGCATGGACATCCTGGCGCAAGAAATCCGCTTTTGCCTGCCCGGAATGGCTCAGCCGTTGCAAGAGTGAGGCTAATGAAAAAAAGTGCCCAGAAATGCCCATTGTCCCAGGTGGATGGCACAGTTCCCTATTTTGGTTGAGTCATCCTCTTCACTTGCACACATAAATGGGATTGTGCCATGTACTTGCAGTGCAGACAAAATAAGATATTTCAGCGTGGCATGAGATGATGGCCAGTTGACATGCATGGGTCAATAACGTGTCATCTAAAGGGCGTTTTTTTAGCTCGAATCCGGGTACCCCAACTGGTGCGTCACAGCTAAACCTCCGCACGACAGCCACATCCAAACCAGCGGATTTGTCTAGAGCTAAGCCATAGGGCCAGTAGACAGCCGTTCTTCTGTCTCTCTCATTTCCACGCCCACATTTGTCTTTTTCAGAAGCCATGTCAGAGGACATAAAAGCAGCACCCATATGGATCACGCCTACTTTGGAGGGGCGTTCTCGGTTAAAAGAATCAAAGCGCCCGATGCCATGGACTCTGCTTACAGCTGGCAGTGTCAGCAGCTTTCGTCGCCTCCGCATCCCCGGCGCCTGCGGCGAAGGGGCGTTTGGGGTGGCTTTGGGGTGGCTTTGGGGTGGCTTTGGGGTGGCTTTGGGGTGGCTTTGGGGTGGCTTTGGGGTGGCTTTGGGGTGGCTTTGGGGTGGCTTTGGGGTGGCTTTGGGGTGGCTTTGGGGTGGCTTTGGGGTGGCTTTGGGGTGGCTTTGGGTGCCAGAGGCATCTTTTCGGACACCACGCAACTTGCCAAAGGACCAAGGATCTTCCAATGCCGAAGGAGCGAGTCTCGAGTTTCAGCTTTCTCGGAGAAAGGATCCTCCAAACCTTCCTGGGCCGAGAGCATTGGAGTTTTCAACTTGGGCCAAACATACTGTCAGCTTCTTAGGCTCCTCAGCCTACAGCTGAGTCGTGTGGCGCAGGACTCTTCGGTTGAGCTATTTCGCAGTTTGCAGGGGCGGTCAAGAGGAGGGTGCTTTGATGAGAATGGATAGAGTGTTTTTTTGCCACAAAGGGGCGTGTGCTTGATCACAGCTGCCTGTCCTTTTGCCCTCTCTGCCATTCCGATCTCTTGGGAGCCTTCTTGACCTTGAAAAACCATCTGTTTGACTGCCCGTGGGGTATGTGTTTTCCGCGTTCACAACCGAAGGGCAGTGCTGTTTCTCTGTTTGCCTGTCCGCCTGCTTGCATGCGCTTCTATACCTGGAAGGTTCTCTTTGAGCACATCACGACGCAGAGCTACAGATCACTCGGACCCGAGCCCCCCTCATCCTGGTGAGAAACCACCCGATTTTTTCCGCTTGCCAAAAACAAGAACCCTTGGAAATGGGGGGTGCTGCCGGAACCATAGGTGTCCCTTTTTGGTGGTTTTTTTGGTCGAAAATTAGAAGGCGATTCCTGGTTTACCTGGTGGTTTCATCATCTACCAGGGAACCCCATCTATTTCCCCGATGGAGACCAGTCTCGGTCGGCCCGAAAAGGACACCTATGGCTGGCACCCTTCCTTCGCCCGAGGCTGCTGCGGCACTTTAGGGACTTCGAGCACAGCCCCTCGCCGGTGCTGGCGCTCGGGAGCGGCTCAAAAGCCGCGGGGGCCGCTGGCGGGCCGATCCGAGATGGGGACCTGGCGCCTGAAGCCGCGTTTGCGGGGCTTCGGGGCGGTTGGGTCTTGGCACATCTCAACCAATGGCTGTCTGCCTGTTTTCAAGGGCGCTCTTTGCAGGTTGCTTTAAAGGGAAGCCAAAAAGGAAAGCCATTTTGAGGGTTCTCCTGTTTGGACACCAGAGATGTGCTTTGGGCGCATCTTGCCGTATCATTGTAGCTTAACTGGAGGGGAGAAGTTGCTTGTATGGTTGAGTGGCTTCGGGATTCTTTGTGAAACTTGTATGGCTCACATCTGTTCGCATGCAGCGCATGTCTTGTCGGAAAACAAACAAACATGTTTTGTTCTTCCTTTGGTCATGAACTTTTGTAGCCCCTGCAACTCTACAGGGAATATGAGGTTGGTTGTGGCTTGCCTTCTGATGGATGCTGCACCAACCAAGGCTTGTAATATTCTGTCAATTCACAGATTCGAAGTTTTGACCATCACACATTTGAGCAGCGCCGAGGTCATTGTAGTAGGCGGTTCACTGCCTTGTTTCAGGTGGTTTATGGTAAGTAAGGCCTAGACTAAGCATTGCTACCATGGTAGAGCCAAAAGTCCACGGGAACGCCGCCGCGGCTCATTTGAGGTCACATGCCAAGAAGCTTTGAGCATCACGCATATGAGCCCATAACATGGGGATCTCGTTTCTTGGCGCCGTTTTGTGATCTGTCTTTTTTCATGTGAGATATGTTTTAATGTTCCCCGATTGGTTTTGAAGGGAATCCATCACTTTGGGACATATTTTTGTCCAGGGGCTTAAGCAAATGGAAGCTTGGGCACCGGCTTCAGGTGGCGCTCTGCTTGACAGTCCGATGCCTTCAGCGCACCGGCGCGCTGCCGTTGCTGCGCCTGGATTTGTGCGGGGAGCTCATCACCTGCGAGGGCGCGCGCACCATCGCGGCTGTGCTGCAGGCGGCGGGGACGGCTCGTCCAAGTTGCCCCCCACAGCGCCTAAATGGCCCAAGAGCCCTGGGCAGGAGGGATGTTTCCGCGGTTGCCGCAACAAAACACGATCTATTTTAGCTTTTGGCCCAGTGGGGCTTAAAATAAGACATGATGTCCAAGCAAGACCCAGATCTTGTGTTTGAAACCAAACGGTTTTACCACCATTTTGAGGGGGGTTCCTTCAAAAAACAGGATAGGCCCCTATGCTGGCTGAGTGTCTTCGGTGGAAGCTTGAGGGCCCTGAGAAAGCTGGGCGAAGGAAAGCTTCCGGCGAGCTGGGGTCAATTTGGGTCTGACATTTTTTGGAGGGTACCCCCGTACCCCCTGTTGTGTGTGGTTTTAAAAGGAAACCAGAAGTAAAACCAACATACTGTGGGTTTGTTTGTGCTGCTTTGTGGCTTTCAAACCAGAAGGAAAACTGCCCATTGGGGAGGGACATACTGTGGATGGTTGCGAAATCCACTTCGCACCACGAAATGAAACCATGGTTGAAAGCACCACGTTTGTTGGTATTTGCAGGGGAATCCTCAGACACCAGGGTGTCTTAGGTGGTGCAGCATGTTCATCCTTCCCCGTTAAAAAACAGGCAGACCCATATGTGGTGGTCTCCCTTTTTAGAGCACAGTGGTTGCTTTTTGCTTCATTCCCCCTTTTTCCCAGCGTTCCCTTGTCCCCCAAAAAGCATCGGCCCCTGCCAAAGGAAAATGGGCTCCCCGGACTTCCAGGACTGCTATCCTGTTCTTGCAGGAAATGCGTGCTTTCTTCAGGTGCTCTCTGGCCATATCAGGTTGGAGAAAAGTGACACTTCAACAGACTTGGTCCTTGCGTAGCCCCCTGAATCGAAGGGCAATCTAAAAGGAACAAGGAGTCTGATGCCCTTTGATTCGTTGGGTTGAAATATGAAGATCTCAACCTGTGGTAATACATCAGTTGCGAAGGAAGCCAACAAAAGCGAAAAGGGACCCCATCGTGAACCCAAAAAGCCGGCAAACCCCATCGTGACCCTAGCAGAGAGATTTGGGGAGCTTGAAGGGGAAGGCAAAGGAGCCCAAATGGGAAGCCAAAAAGAGATTTGGTGCTCTTACTCCTCTTCTGGTGTCTAAAGCAACACAAAACAGCTCAAAACACGTGAAAGACCCCATCTTGACCCTCCTAGGTCCTATGTTTTCGCTTTGGACTCCACCGTGTTCCGGGCGCCCGTCCTTCGGCCCTCCGCCAGGTGAGCCCGGCGCTGGCGTCTTTGGCGCTGCGCCGCACCCACGTGGCGGACGCCGGCGCCGCCGCCATCGCCGCGGCGCTCAGCAGCTCGCAGCTGCTGGAGCTGGACCTCGGGGAGCGCCGCGGACGGCGAGCCAAAGGTAGGGGGTGGGGGGCGCCGGTTTTACAGGGCTCCTGAAGTGAATACATGATATATAAAAAATCTATGTGTATCAATCTACCTCTCTATCTATCTGTTTGTCTGTTTGTCTGTCTGTCTATCTATCTGTCTGTCTATCTATCTATCTATCTATCTACCCACCTATCTATCTATCTATATATCTAATCTAATCTAATCTAAATCTAATCTAATCTCATCTAGTCTAATCTCATCTCATCTCATCTCATCTCATCTAATCTAAATCTAATCTAATCTAATCCAATCTAATCTAATCCAATTTAATCCAATCTAAAATCTGAATACAATCTAATCTAATCTAATCTAAGTCTAATCTCATCTCATCTCATCTAATCTAATCTAAATCTAATCTAATCCAATCTAATCTAATCCAATTTAATCCAATCTAAATCTAATCTGAATATAATCTAATCTCATCAGATCTAATCTAAGTCTATTCTCATCTCATCTCATCTAATCTAATCTAAATCTAATCTATTCTAATCTCATCCAATCTAATCTAATCCAATTTAATCCAATCTAAATCTAATCTGAATATAATCTAATCTAATCTAATCTAAGTCTAATCTCATCTCATCTCATCTAATCTAATCTAAATCTAATCTAATCTAATCTAATCCAATCCAATTTAATCCAATCTAAATCTAATCTGAATCTAATCTAATCTAATCTAATCTAAGTCTAATCTCATCTCATCTAATCTAATCTAAATCTAATCTAATCTAATCTAATCCAATCCAATTTAATCCAATCTAAATCTAATCTGAATCTAATCTCATCTAATCCAATCTAATCTAAGTCTAATCTCATCTCATCTAATCTAATCTAAAGCTAATCTAATCTAATCTAATCTAGTCTAATCTATCTATCTAATGTATACACGTAGTACATGTATACACATCTTCATACACACTGGCTTCGGCCGCTTTACAGGGGCCTTGCTCCCTGAAGCCGAAGCTGCGTGAGGCCCAGCGATCTGAAGTCTTGGTGGCCTTGTCTCACACCAGGTGCAGTTACCTTTCTTAGAGTGAGATGATGTGAGGGGATCGTTACCGGACACCTGGACAGTTATCGAGTCCTAGAGTGACATGTAGCTTTAGGATTCAGCAACACCGTTTGCATGCGAAATGCGGAATGGATGTCTTGACAATAAACAGTTTGAACATCAGCTGCAACACAGCTGCAGTGACAGTGCCATGTTCATTCGCCATGCTCCCGGCTTATCCGTGCTGGCTTACTGTTGGATACTAGTAGCAAATCTCACCGGCCCAGTTTAATGTCCCATATGCATGCTCGAGATCATGCAATGCTGACTATTGCTGCACTTCTTTGAGGTTTCCAAGGATGTACCGGACACGGGCATGTGAACAAATCATTGCTGCTACCCTATGGTTGATTCGGGGCAGGACGTGGGGGCTACTCAACTTCACCAGGAAAGCCTAGCCGTTGGCAATCTGGGCCACAGCGGTTGCCCATCGCCCAGTTTGAACTGAGGTGCGCCGTCAGTGATGCCGGCTTGAGATATTTGGTCAGAGGCGCGGCGAGGCGTTGTCGGCTTGTGGCAAGAGGAGGTCGCCGATGAAGACTGTCACCTGTCAATTCTGGCTTGGCGATCTCCAGTTGGTCGCGCATTTAATCATTCGGGGAACCAAACATCCAGAAGGAAAATTGACATGGGCGCTGGCTGGGTGGCTTTCTTGAGATGACAGTCGCCTTCCGAAACCCTCCTGTCAGCTTCTAGGATTGTTTGAGTGAGCACAATCCTGTTCAGAAAGGGTTGCTGCTTGAACATTCGGCTATGCCAGTCAAAACTCATCGGAACCCACGATGCACACTGTTGGCTTTTTTCCTGACGAGCCATTCCCAAATTCGTCCCGACTCTAGCCGAAATTGACATGGAGTCCGCCCTCCTCAACAGCTCACTCGTAGAGGGTGGACGCCTTTGCAAGGTTCCGTCTTAGTTGCCAAGAGCAACTTCGGATTCATTGCAGATGAGTCTCTGAATTTCCAAGAACCTCGAATTCATCTCCACTTGCAGAGGGGGACGCCTTTGCTGTGATCCATGTTAGTTGCAAGATATTCATTGCAGGACTTTGGGCCCCTTGCAATGAGTTGATTCCCCGCAAGAAAGAAGTCGAGCCGCGCGCATTGCAGGTCCAAAGGTGCACGGGGCGCCGCCCCGGCTGGCCTCGCTGCTGCTGGATGGGAACGCCACCAGTGACGAGGGGGCCATTGAGGTCATCTCCTTCATAGAAGCTGTGCTTCAGTGCGGGGGGTAAAAGGGGGGGGGGGTGTCAGGGGGTGGGCGGGTCCAAGAAACCAGCGATTTGGGAGGACATTCTACCTGAAAATTGTCCAATCGTTCTATTTTTACTCCTTGTCTCTACGATGCACGTGCGACTCGCCGATCCCTTGTTAGAATCACGACTGACTCACGGCTACCGAGCGCCGATCTCTTTCCAGGCGTGTTGCCTGCAAAATTAAGCCCTATTAAGCCCAAATTGGCCCTTATTTTTCTTTGTTGGGGGGGGTTCAGGGGTGGGTGGGTTTGGAAACTATGATGTTATGCGAGCCGCGGCGGTTTAGAGCAGTAGACAACAACCCGGTGCTTTGAACTCAGCGCCAGCAACCCCAATCGGCAATCCAAACCACTGGACCCATCCAAAGCTCACATCATCCAGCTGCCGGAATGGTCTTCACTTATGGGGACCCAACAAAATGGATGGCTTCCTTTTGGTACTCCCTGTTAAAACCGCCCAGGGTTGCCGGCCATAGTTTCACAGGGAGAAGTCAACCTGTGCCGGCGGCAGCTTCCCAGGAAGGAGGCGCCTCGGCGATCTCTTGCGTCTCGGTGCATCCAGCGCCCCCCAGATTTCTATCACAGGAGCCGAGACTGCTGGGGAAAGAGTTGGGTGCGAAATTGGTTTCAACCACCAGAGCCTGGTAGGAGACAAATATGGTGTGTCTTCAATTGGATCTACATTCTTTTTTTTTGAAAACCAAAAGGACATCCACCATTTTTTGGGGGTCCCCTAGGAAGTATCACTCATATTTTAGGCAAGGGGTGTTTAATGGAACATGCTTAAACAGGCCTCGACCCAAGCCTGGTTGGAAGACATTCGAGCGTGGTGGTTGCATACAAATCCCCATGACAATGAGGTCGGCCAAAGAGGATCCCGAAGCAACATTCACACCCAATAGGAGCCCTTTTCTTGGATGCTTTGAAAGCCGAACCAAAGGGGAACCAACCACCTGGAAGGGTTCCTGATGTTGAGAACACCACGGGCCAAGATAGATATCGTTTTGGGTAAATGGAGGGTAACGGGGTTGTTCCTAACCACGTGTACACACGGCCGTCCATGTAGATCCATCTTTCCGCGACTCTGCAAAGCCTTTTGGTTTGGGGCGCAAGAAATCATGGACGGCGACAGCAAGGTCATGGGCGACAGCAGTCCGCGCGCTTTGATCCATACATGCGCAAAGCCTGGAACCGCCAGTTCTCTTTGCTGAAAAGATGTTTTGCCACCTTCAGTCGGTTTGGCTTCCCTGTGCGCTGAACCTCAACTGTCTCTATTTGGGGTCTCGTTCACTTGCAGTTTCCAAGCGGTAGCTCACGTATCAACCCGTGGCGCTGAACACACACACAAACGCACAATGATGTCGTTTTCGTACGTGGCGCCTTGGAGGCAACCTTTTGCTGAACTCGTGCAGAGTGGAGTGGAGCGGACTCATGCTGGCGTACATATCCACAGGAGAGCAGCAAGAGGCACACCGTTTCCTGGCACATCGCATAAAGCACCACCAGTGCAAGACCGGATCGCCGACCCGGCCAATTTTCTCTCTTTTGCGAGTGGGTCTCCGTTTGGAATCAGCAGATCAGAAGTGAAGGCACCTCTTGAGCTTTAATTTCAAAACCAATGTCTCCACAGCCACTGTAGGAAAGCTGAATACATTTGTCCATATACGAACCCCTGGTATGACCCCATCAGCTGTTGATTTCAATCCGGGACCCCCGTTCTGGCTCTCAACATTTACCATTGGGTTAATGGGCGCAACAAAAAAACAGGTTGGGGGATTGAAAAAGCCGCGTCCCCGAGTTGCAGTATGAGGGGCTAAACACGAACTAATAGTATACTCCTCCAATCACGGCTTGATATGGGTTAAGCGCCTTCTAGTACATAGTCATATAATATCCGGAGGCCTTTAAAGTACGAGGCTCTTTAGCCGCCCCGCAACCAACATGACACCGCCGAGTCCAGGAGGTGGAGGCAGCGCTGCAGGTGGCTTGCGAGCTGGCAGGGGTGCAGCTAGAGCGCAAGGGCCAGGCCAGCCCGGGGTCTGGGGGCCTTGGGCCCTTGAGCATGGGGCTGCTGTGGGTTGTTCTTTCGGAGGTTCTTGCGACAAAATGGCGTTGTTGCAACGCCAAGGGTGCCCGAAACTTGGGTTCCTTTCGGAGGTATGCCAATCCTTTTATGTCTGGTTTTGCAGTAGATGTTTGGCGCGAGGTAGAATGCCAGAGGCAGGTGCGGGCAAGTTGGTTGAGCTGCTTATGCCCCTACTCAATCCACCCAAACAGTCAGAGGTGTCAGCCCATTTTTGTCCAGGCAATGGTGGTTGTTACATGTGGGCCCAGTTGGTTCTTTGCCTTTGAAATTGATTTTTGGCCCGGGATGGGATGAGGGGATGAGGGGATGAGAGGATGAGGGGATGAGGGATGTATGGTGGACAGGCCAACGAATGCGTCACAGGTCATGAGCCTGGAGACCTTGGCCAGCCGATGTGGCCAGCCGCAGCGGCGGTTGGACCAGCAAAGTTTGATGGCCTCTCAGTGGAATTTGGGATGGGATGGGGTTGTGGTTCTGGGGTGGGCCGGGGATGCGGGACCAGACAAAAGGCAGCAACAGTGTTGAATGTTTCGGAGCAAACTGTCTGGGACCCATCAAATTCCATGAACGCGAGAATTGTCTTAAGATCTTTCTGAGAGAATGAGGAGACATTTTTGGACAAAGAGGAAGCACACATCCATCATCACCCAGTAGCATCACCACAGACCCAAAAGCTGGGGATGCAGAAGAGCGCATCACGCTGCAATCAGCACCGGGTGGTTTGGCACATTTTCCCCAAAAACACACGACGCACATGTTTCGAGCAGGTTCAGTTACGTCCTTCAGAAGTAAATTCAAAACAAACAACGATGTTTTTGAACATGTACTTCTGGGGAATCCATGCTACGTGTGCATTTGTAGATTCAGAACCCTATTTGAGGATGTCCCAGAGCGCGCCATAGCTCTAAACGAGCAAACACGGCCCTGAGTTAGGCGTGATGCAAGGGATGCAAGCACCTTGCTGGGGCAAAGCCCCCTGCAGGCCAACTCGAAATGCACAACATATCGAACAACTGCTGGTTTTGGGCGACTCCCAGAGTTTGAGCCCAAATGTGGGAATTGAAAGCCTTTGACTTTGACAAAAAATCTGAAGAAAAACAACTATTCAAAACTCACTAAAGGCTGCACTATCTACGCCCTTCTTGGCTGCGAAATGCTGCTTCGTCTCATGGCCCTTTTCACATTCGCCAATGATGAAGTCGTTTGTTAGCCTCTGTCCCTACAAATTCCATGCACTTGCGATGGTTTACGATGAAGGCAGGATCTCAGCTTCTCCTGAGGGCAGGTGCTGGCCCAAAGATCGCTCGTGCTAGGAATGTGTTTGCGTCGTAGCTCACATGTCGCCCTCCTTGCCATCTTTTGCAGCCAGATCAGGTTTCAGCTCGAAGCCTGTGCCACCTGGCAGGTGAGTTCCCTTGGTCGGGTCAAGACCCTTGGAGGTGTGATTCATCATGGGAGCACGGGCGATAATGGCTACAAAGTAGCAAACATCCAGGGCAAGTCCTATTTGGTGCACCGCGTAGTAGCAAGAGTCTTTCATGGACCACCTCCTACCCCTGACCACATACAAGTGAATCACCTGGACAGCAACCGGTTAAACAATAGGGCTGACAACTTGGAATATGTCACGCCATCTGAAAACACCAGACATGCACGCGCAGCAGGCAGCTGGACAAGAAACCGTGGCGCAGGAAAACCGATTCATTGTCGGCTCATCGGTACAGAGCAATGGTCATATTTTTCTTCTCAAGGAGCAGCAGCCCGCAGTCTCGGGCTGCATCAGCCTTCTGTGAGCAAGTGTTGCCGTGGACTGCAGCAGCATGTGAATGGCTACGAGTTTAGGCTAGCCAAACCTGCATCAATCGCTGGGGAGCTGTGGCAAGCAGCCAGGTATCCAGGCATGACTCAAGCCATCTCCAAGTGGCAGGTGAGCAGCTTTGGCCGAGTCAAGACCAAAAACGGGCGCATCACATTCGGATCTCTTAACGAGGCAGGGTATCTCGTCATTCGACGTCGGATGGAGCCAGCTGGGCCTTACAGCAAGTTTCGGGTGCATAGATTGGTAGCAGCAACTTTCCTCGGGCAGCCGAGCACACCAGATATCTTTGTCAACCACCTGGATGCTAATCGCTCAAACAACCAATTGAATAATTTGGAGTACGCGACGCCAGCTCAAAATGTTCAACATGCATATGCACTGTTGGCTGGAAGAGAAGGCAGACTGCCCAAGCGAGGGAACCCCGTTTGCGCGCGTGAAGTTGGCGGGCTGTCCACCTGGATCCATTTTGAGTCGTTATCAGCCGCCACTGCGCACACACGCGTTCGGGGCAGCAAGATTGCGCAGATCTGCCGTGGAGAGAGGAAGTGTGCCAACCACTGGCAGTTTAAGTATGCGGTCAACCAGAAGCTCCCCGGAGAGGAGTGGCAAGATGTCATTCTTGATTGGTCCTGTGCACGTGTGAAGAAAAGCCCTGCCCTGTAAAGGCCGCTTGCTAGCTTCACCACTGCTGTCAGATCAGGGGCACCACAGCCTTGCAGAAAGTTATGCGAGCGTGTCGCGCTTGACACCTTTGCTGTTCATTTTGGCTTGGGGTTCCATTTGCCCCGGGCTCTACAAGGGGGGCTACATGAGCCTCGCTTTGCCACACTCACACGATTCCAGAGTGCGCGGCTTGCTAATGTCATCCGCAGAACCTGCAGCCAGGCGGCGAAGCCGCCAAGGATGCCAATGACTCAACTTCGTTAATGGGTGTCGAAAACTGCTCACCTTCGAGCAGACCTCTGCACGTGCAAGGCGCTTTCTGCTTGAGGCTTGAATCTCAAAGGATGTTTGTTCGGAGGTTGGCATCCAACTTTTTGGTTTAGTGATGACTCAAAGCCAATCAATCAACTCTTATGAGGTTGTAAGTTCGGTCTGTGCACGATACCTACGTGTCTCCAACTTGTTGCCATATTTCCTTTCTGTTTGTGGCATCCAACATCTAATTCACTCTGAGGCTGCTCGGCCTACTGCACCCACTGCTCTGGCGGTGCCATCTGCACCGGGTACGCCCGGCACTCCGTCACGTGCGCGGAAGCAGGTGCCAGACGTGCCGCTTGGCATGTAAGGTGTCCAAAAATAGGATTTGCCCTCCCCCCCCCCCCCAAAGACATGTTTGCTTTGTTTTGCCTTTGAAACATTCCCAAAAAGGGTACCTTCCAAAAATGACAAGAAGAGGGAGCTGGGTCAATCTGTTCCAGTCCCTTCCACTTGAAGGTAGCGGGTATTATTTGTATATCCCTTCTTTTGTGGATCCTCACAAGGGGTGGGACGGACAGCGGCTTTCGGAAGTCAGAGGCGGCCACGCACTGCACGGATCAGAGACGCCAATGAGGAAGCAAATGAAGGACGCCGGGATATGGTATTGGAAGCACCTAGGCTGTGTTTGAAGGCAATTGGTTTCTGGGGAATCCTCCACGTCCCTGCTTCCTCCACATCCCCGCTAGTTCGATTCATTGAGTCTTGCGCCAATCCAAGTAAACTGGAACCTGACAGAAGGCCCCTTCTGATCTCGAGAAAGGACATGGCGGAGGGTCAAAGCAAGACCTATCAACCCGTTCCCGGCGCGGCCACCCGGCCACCCGGCCACCTGGCCACCTGGCCACCCCGACCGCGCCCATGCGCGCAGGCGGAGCAGCGGTCACCTGGCGTCCTGGATGGCTGGCACGGAGCGGGAGCTGCGGGAGATGAAGTGGCTCCTCAGCCCGGGGCCCCTGACATGGGAAGGGGTCTGGCAAGGCCCAAAGGATGGAGCCATAGGCGGATCAAGGGAAAGGCCTTCATAGGCGGATGGAGCCAAGGCCCAAATCAGAAAGGCCCAAGTCAGGGAAAGCCAAAAGGCGGAGAAATCCAAGAACAAGGTCGGACCTTTTGAAGGCCCCCCTCATCTTATTTCGACTCACATCGGGGGAGTTGGTGCTTTTGTGGGCCTGGCGATGAGGCTCCAGCACGGCGCGCCTGGATGGCCAACACCGGACCCTCCCGCTGAAAAAGGGAAGGCGGCAGCGCAGGTGGATTCGGGTGAAACCACTTTTTTGTGGGTTTTACAGGTACCCTGCTGCTGGACAAGCAGGGTCCACAAAAGCCACAACAAAATCAGACGCAGGGCTTATGGGATTGTGAACATGAGCAATCAAACAATTTCGACTTGGAGGTTTATGAACATGAGCCATCAAACCAGCCCCACTGGTGGCTGTGTGTCTCGGCGCATAGTTGGGTCTGCCTGAGGCTTGATGTAGCTTCAATAGCGTTTCAAGGAGCCCTTCTGGAAAGCATGTCAGCGTCGCAGTGTTTCATGCGCCATGTTCAACGTTCCCTAAGTGTTCCGTGGTTGCTTGTTGCTTCAAGAAACACTTCGCGATGGTTCCACGTTTCTCTGCTTCGACGCCGTGATGGGTTCTTCTGCTCCCGCTGATTCCATGCCATTGCAGGTGTCACCGCCACAACCTGGTACCTTGTCCCAGAAAGGAAAGGACGCCTAGTGCCACGGGGCTCCTTTGGTCAGGCGCCTTTTGAATATTTTCCTCCTCCACCTGAGCCCTTCGTACTTCACTTCGCCCTCCTCGCTCACCGCACTTTTTCTGGGCAGGTGCAATCCGTTCAGAGCGCTTCAACCACAACCCGCAGCCCGCAACCGCAACCGCACATCCACGCCCGCGACGCGCGCGCGCGCGCGCGCGCGTGTTTTCGAAGGGACCGGCCGGAGCGCAGGAAGCTGATGTCGGAGCTGGAGAAGCTGAGGACGCAGCTGGACTCCTGGGGTCAGAGCTCCGCCGAGCTCGAGGAGCCCCGCCTGGACCTGCTGGAGGCTGGCTGGGGGCGCGGGTGCGCGGGTGCGCGGGTGGCTTCCAAGGTTATGCTGAGCTGCGAACCTTCCCCGTTGAATTTTGCGACCGTCTTGGCACAAAACAAGAGGCGACATGCAGATCTGATTTCCGAGAGCTAAGCCGCCCACCTCTTTTTTGGTCTTTTAGGGTTTGGTACATCTCAGCTTCCTCTTCTGTTTCCCCCATAAATTCTCAGAGCGAGTGTTTCTTCCATGGTTTGGGATTTTGTGAACCATCCTTGTTCGAAAGTGTACAGATCTGAAACCAACATGCCACCCCCAAACCCCCAACCCCCCAAACCCCCAACCGTCCCAACCCCCCAACCGTCCCAAAGACTCAACCGTCCAAACCCCCCAACCACCAAGCCCAACCAAACCTACCCCAACGAGGCCCGTTTCGATGCGCTGGAGCAGCTGGTGGGCCGGGAGCAGTCGGAGTGTGCGCAGACGCCCGGCACGGCACGTGGCACGTGTCTGGCGGGTTGGGTTCGGGTTGGTTTGGTTTGGGTTGGTTTGTTTGTTTGGTTGGTTGGTTTGTTTGTTTGGTTTTTGAGCATTGGGCTCAGTTGTGCCATACTCAAAGCCTTGGCAATTGAAGGTTAGCTAGGAGTCCTTGGTTTGATTGTGACTGTCCTGAGTTTGTGAAGCAAACACTGGCAGAACAGTTGGTGGTTGGTGAGAAGATGTTCGGAACAAAACCGTGGAGTATCAAGCCGTTGTCCAGCTGTTGCAAAGCTGTTTAGTCAGCCAATATGCCAAAGTCAAAGTTGTGAACCGATCTGATCAAGCATCAGCCTTAATCCCTTGTCTTTGTCTTGTGCCGCTTCCTCCGGTGTAATTATATTGCTGTATTGGGGACGTTCAACTGGGTCGGTGATGTTTGCTTTTCTCTCGGTGCCCACTTTTTCTGCAAGGTCTGCCAGTCTGCCAAGTTGGCTCCAGCCGAGAAAGACGATGCTGAGCGTAGATCGGCATTGGATGGTGTCAGCAACCTTGATTGGACGGTCAAGCTGTCAGGGGTCCAGGGAACAAGTTTTTATGTTTTCGGTTTGTTTTGAGGCGCAATTTTCATATGCTTGGGGGTGTATATCAGAGCCCCTTCCCAGCAGCCGGTCGCTTGGGTCGCTTGTGCTTTCGGGCTCATTTCCTTTTTCGCTTGGTGTCGTTTTGCGCCCTCCGACTGGTTGATGTCATCTCCCGCTGCTTCCTTGCGCCTTGAACCGCCGAGGATGTGGCAGCTGGTGGAAGTCGCCGCGAGCGCCGGGAATTCCCGGGGCGCCTGAGGCGGCGGCGAGCGGCCGGCGGCCGGCTCTGTCAGCGAGTGGTGAGTGATGTCAGGGAATGGAGGATTAAGCCCGACGAAGGATTCAAGAAACTCATGGCAGACGAAGGCAAACACACATGTGCTATCTGCCGCCTCTATTGAAATATGATCTCCGGTGAGTGCCTTGTGGTTGTCATGTGCCCTGGATGCGGCGATTGGGCCTACTTCTTTTCAGTAGGCCCCATGACTCTCACGACCTCATCGGGCTTCGGATCGCCAATCCCGGCTATCGCTGTGGATGTATTGCATGGACCGCCAATGAACCTTTGGACAAAGCGCGTGGCTTTGCGGCATGAGAACAGGTATCCTTGTCGGGTTAGATTGGTGAGAATAGATGGCACTGGTTTCACTTTGGTCTAATTATTTACCAGTGTCGTACTGTTTGCAAAAGGACACTTAGCGGCGTGAGATTCCTTGATCAGTGGATCCTTGACAACAAGGCCTTGCAGGTCTTCCCATGGCGTGACTGCTGGAAGACGGAAGACATGTCTCACTTTTGCATTGGTGGGCATCAGAGGTTTGATTGGTTCGATCGGTCTTGGATTTTGCTTGTGTGCGGTGGTGCGCACAAGGTTTTCTGGAGGGAAATGCGCAAAGAGGTCCGCACTGGGCAGGATGACGGAGGGGCCTTGCAAACATGCAGTACAGAGGCTGTTGAGCGCTCGAGCCCAGAATGACGGACAGACCCAGACAAACCATGTACAGGTTTGCCAGCACTAGGATTGAGCTACAGATCTGACAGACGTCGATCTCACTTCTTCCGGCAAATGGCAGGCGAGCGTGAGCCTGTACCGCCGAAAAAACAACAATAAGGCAAGCACACACACACACACACACGCAGAGGCACCTGCAGCGCCCCTTGGCAGATCAACGGAAACCCCCGTGGACGCGAGACCGCGCCCAGTCGGCTCATGGCGATGCCACCGCCGGAGGTGCGGGAGGGGTGAGACTGAGCAAAGCAACCCGACTGAAATAGGGATTGAAGGCAACTTGAGCTGCCAGGGCGTGCGTTTGAGGGTTTGTTTGGCGGCGAAAGTTGGCCAACAGAACGAACTCCTTTGGCGATATGCATGTCAAAACATGTTGTGCTGAGTGGTGTTTGGACAAGCATGTTTGCTCATGCCTGCAGCCTGAGCAGAGAACGCGACGGCAGCAACCCAAAGAGGAACCGCAGGTGCATGCTTGTGCCCATTCCTGGTAAGCAACGGGAATCTGGTGGATTTTCGGTTGCATACACAATGCTGTTTGCTGACCGGCGATGGTTATAGTCTACAAGTGTAATGTCGGAAATTGTGGATTCCAACCAACCTCTTCTTGTATGTTAGAAGTTATTGTGCTTGCTCGAACTCCAGTTGCAGTTGCTACAGCTTTTCCGGCTGCGTGGGAACATCCATGGTAGGGGTTTCGCCTGCGCAAATCTACGACATCTCCGATTGGGTTTAAGATTTGCCGCGCTGATTCCTGGGCTTTCCCCGATCGGTCAGCTTTTTGCGATTCTTTACGCACCTACTGCTCTCTACCATAGGCGTTTGCTTGCGGTTTCTTGATGTTTGACACCTTCCAAACTGTCTGGGCCCTCTTTGGTTCTGGTTGCGTTTTCCACATGGCCCTGGATCAAAATCCCGTACCCCCCGAGAACATCCCAATCCCCACCAGAATAGGTTCTAAAATGGGTGGTGCACCTGCCCCGAAATGGTACCATTGGTTTTGACCCGCAGCCACATCTATGGGACCCTTTTGGTGCATTCTGCTTGGATGGATGTTAGGACTTTAACTTTTTGCCAACTAAATGGGTTTTCCATTAAACCACTAAAAGTTAAACTTTTAGCAGGGGAGCAGAAAGCAATAGAAAGAAGACTAGCAGCCCTTATTGGGGAAGGAACTCCTGTGGTCTTCCACGCCCCAGTTGCCAGGTGGGCGGCGGCAAGGCTGGGGAGGGTGAACTGCTCAAAGGGCTGCACAAAAGCTATGGGTTGCAGTTGGGTTCCAAACCGCCCCCGGCCAACCAACCAACCCAACCAACCGAACTAACCGAACCAAACTAACCAACCAACCCAACCAATCCAACCAACCAAGCCAACCAACCCAACCAACCAACCCCAATCCAACCAACCCCCCATGTTCAACTGGCTGAGACCTTTCAGACATTCCCTTCTTACACTTCCAGAAAACCCCATTCAGCCTTGCCTCTGCGCCAGGCTTTGCAGAATGAAACTGCACTGTCCCAAGACCTAACATGATAGAATCAAAGCCAGCCACTTTTTGCAAATTCCCATATTCTTTTCTTTCCCCATCGGGTCCTCCGAAAAGATCCCTTCAGCACAGATGGTGTTCCGGGTTTGGTTCATCCGCAGCGTACCCAGCGCGCTTTTCCTTCTGATGGCAACGGGAAAGTACCGCGGAGGTCGCGGTGCCGTCCTTGTCCACCCTGCTGGACCTGCGCCTGCCAGTGGTGGAGCTGGAGGCTTCGCAAAGCGAACTCGGCGACCGCAGCGGGGGGAAGGCTGTGAAGTGTCTCAGTGGCCGGGGTTTCCAACATATTGTCTATAGTTATGACGCATTGGATCGGTATATATATATATATTTGTACGGAGAACACGTACTTGACACATGAATCGATGTGTTATTTTCTCTTTGTTGTGGCCGGTTGAGCCAAAGGGGGGGAAGGGAAATTGGTCCTGTGTGGCATCACCTCCGAAGCATCATTGCCAAACGGCGTCGCTACGTCGCTGCGTCTTTCATTTTGGCTGATCTATTATCCAAGACCAGACACTAAATTTGGGCCAGAGGGGGAGATCATCCTGCACTCGCATGCGCACCATTGCATGAACAATGGTGCAGGGAGGACGGCCCTGGCCTAAAGCCAATCCACTTCACCGCTTCACTGGACCCTCCAGCATGTCTTTTTCCTTTTGGTTTCCTTTTGTTGACACCAGCCAAGAAGGGCACCCTTAAGAAGAGACTGACATATGTCACCCGGATCCCCGCATATTTTTGTGTCAGGCTGATCGGCTCCATGCGGCCGTGCCGGCACCTGAGTTCCCACGGGAACGACCGCGAGGTCCATTCTGCCGTGTATGTTTCGGTTCCCAAATCTGAATAGGCGCGGTGGATCTGGATAGGCGCGAGTTTGTTTTCCTTCTTCCAGGGGCCTGTGGGTGTCAGCAGGCTATGTACAAACCACTCCCACTTGTTCGGTGCCTCCCGAGCCCAGGTCGTGGCTCTACAAGACCGTGCAGAAGTTGCAGCAGCCGGGGCCTTTCCGATCTGCGAGGGTTGGGATGGGCATGACTCGGCTGCCTAAGAAGAGGACGTCAGATGCTGTCAGTTGCTGCAATATCATCATGTCCTATCATCGCATCTCTATCCATCTCTCCCAAGGCGGATTTTCGGACCCCCCCCCAACCCCCAATCAAGTTCCTCATTTTGCCCATCTCACAAGGGTTCCCCAATCAACCCCTCACCAGCGTCAGGGTTCAGTTCTTGGGTGGCGATGTCTTTGCTTCCCTCGCGACTTCGCCCCTCGGCCCAGCTCCCAGGCAGAGCGCGGAGACCGACGGCTCGGTGAAGCGCCTCCAGGATGGACAATCCCTTGTGGTTTGTCTGCGGGCTCACCTTTTTTGGTAGTAGTTTTAAAGGGAAATCGTTTTTGAGGGCTCACCTGTTTTGTTGGAGTTTGAAAGGGAAGCCAAGAGGAAAACCAGAATGTTTTTGGGGTCCCCGGATGAAAAGACACGCCCACTTGGACGCGGGCAAGTTAAGTGGTTAGCCAACTGGGTTATCCACTGACTGGGTTAACCCCACACGAGGGAATTATACGGGGGTGACCTAGGTTCCTGACAACTTACTTGGCCCAATGCGCAAGTAGGGCTCTCAAAATAGGTGTTTCTTTTGAAGGGGGTGCCACCATTTGGATGGTGCGGATCTCACTCAAATGGACCCAGTGTTGACATGCGAGACATCTTGAGAAGCCTCCACTCTGTGAGGCCGTCACCTCAAAATGCTTTTTCCGTCTCAACAAAAAACATGCCCATATGTCAAGGCCTCTCATGGGGTTGCGGGCAAATTGTAGCGAGCTCACAATTCGATCTGGCGTGCGATGGATTTCAGAAATTGTTGCCTGGTGTTCCTTCGTTCAGCTTGGCGATGACAATACTTCTCCAAATTGGGCCTCTCCAAATATGCCAATTCAGTGTGGACGCCTTTGTTTGACTTTCTCTCCACGGGGAGTACCAACCAACAAAGCGCTGTTTTTGCCATGGCAAGGCCACGTAACAGCCATATGGCAGTCTCACCTGGGTATTTTGAGGCACTGTTGCCTGTTAGCAGGCACGGCCTGAAGCTGAAAAAACACTGCAGGGTATCAGTCAACCCGTTGGCAATGAGCGCTGGAGCCGATTTTCTTCGCCTCGCTTGCTCAAAGAACAAATAGCAACCCAAAGCGACGGTTGGGGAAGACATCCAGATTTTAGGAGCTCACTACTAACTAGTAGCCACTCTAGGCATAGACGGGTCCACATGACAGGGCACGCCATCTTTGGTTGATGAGCTGCACGGAAGCCTGGGACTGGAGCTTCGACTGCTATTTGCGTTTCGCGCAAGGAGGTGCTTGGTGTCGTTTGCTGGTCCCAATGGGGAGGCACCAGCAACGTTTGGTGAAAGAAGTGCAAGGGTATTAAGTATCATCGGAATCCATTTCTCAATGGGTGTCCAAAAGCTCCCCATGATTCCCATGGATTCTGACAGCTCCGCAAGGAGTTTCACAGATGTTAGCTGATGTGCTCGGATTTTTCAGGGGATCCAACCAGAGGTGTAGAGAAGGGCTTCACCCGGAAACCCATCCCGGCAGAATGCGAGGGCCTTGCAATTCCAACATTCTTTTCCTGGTCAGGACTTGCTGTAAATCAGCCGTGTGGCCCACACCCTCTTTGATTTCAAACCCCACATTGTTTCCCTCCCTCCCTCCCTCCCTCCCTCCCTCCCTCTCCCTCCCTCCCTCCCTCCCTCCCTCCCTCCCTCCCTCCCTCCCATGGATTTGCTTGAATTTCCACGTGGATTCCCCCGAGTTCCCCCAAAATTGCCGCCCTCCCCGTGGATTTCCTCGGAGGTTCCATGGCCCCAAAATCGCCAGGAGCAGCTGGAGTCCGCGGAGCGCGCCGCTGAGCGCGCCGTGGCCAGCCCGGCGGGAGCCCTGGGGTTTGAGCGGCTGGGCCTGAGGCACTGGACATGCTTAGAACTTAGAATGTTATTTAGAATGCGTAGACATATTTAGACATGCTTAAGATGTTTAGACATGTTTAGACATGCCTAACATGTTTAGACATGTTTGGAGATGTTTAGACATGTTTAGACTGTTTCGAAACGATTTATGAAGACTCCCTTCAACGCAGGAAGGCAAGCTGGAAATACAAGCCGGAAAGACACAAACGTGGAATTGGGGATGCCAAAGGGTCAGCACCTCTTACAGCGATCAACGAACGCACGTGCCTCGGCCCCACTGTGACCTGCGACTCCATGGCCAGCTCTCCGAGGTGAAGCCGGGCGCTGACGGGTCTCAGGAGACGACTTCGCCCGAAGGGATGACCGGCGACCTGTGTACGCCACCTCTCAAGGGTTTGCCAGCTCTCCGAATGGGAGGTGAAGACAGAGAGCGTTGTTGGTTTGTTTCCGCTACGATGGGCGATGGATCGAACATGCATGGAATATTGGTGATGTTTCAATGGTGGAGTTCTTGCTTTGGTCTACGCCGTGACAGATTGGTTAGGTCCCTTCACTAGACCCGTTCTACATCATTTTCAGTTCAAAGATGGCCGAGAATGAACGAGGCCTCACCATCACATCGCCCTCTTGATATTTCGGGGGCGCCTTACATGGCTGCAATGACGAGTGAACCGTCTGGCAGACTTTGACAGATCGCTGCCAGGCCGCACTATTGCAGACACAAACCAAGCTGTCAAGCGACGCTTGGACCACTTGTCATCTGTTGAGAGCTTGAAATGCTGAGACTGGTCTTGGACATCCTGACCTCAGAGTACCCATTCAGCAACAGCGATGTGTTTTCGATGTGCTTTTCTCGGATGTGCCTTCCAATCCAAAATGGCGCTCACTGCCTACTGCGCAATGTGCATGGCCGCACGAACATGCGAGATTGGGTCAACAATTCCGGCTATGGGGGGAACTAATTTTCCTGCAAAATCCAGGGACTTGGTGCCGTGTGCGAGGTGTATCAGCTTCACACCTCCATGCGCCTCCACATATGTTTGATGTGGAGATTGTTCCCGGGGCACTGGGGCACTCGGATCTGCTGGAGTTGTAAATCAAAGTGCCCAACAGTTCGACTTTCCGGGTGCACGTTGCTGGCTCGTTTGTGTAAAGCTGTTCGCTGGTCGGATCGGATGCGCCGCTTCGGGCCACCAGGAGCTCATAGAGCAGCGTCTCCAACAGATGGAGCAGCGCCGCTTGGGCGACCACGCCCTGCTGGAGACACGCCCTTCTGCCCAGAGTGGATTTGTGGGGTAGCTTGAGCCAAGACGAAAGAGCTTCTAAGATGGTTTCCACTACCCCCAAGCCGCTACTTCAAGGGCTTCAATGGGATACAGCCACAGCCCACTATATAGCCATTGTTTACAGGGCATTTCATCTATATACCCCAATTTATGCTGGTGGCAGTGGTTTCTGCTTGGGAACAGAGCTTCCGCAGTCCTACCCAGTGGACCTATTTACCTGTACAGGCAACCAAGGGAGCCACCCTTTAACTAAAATGGCCATGGGTCATGCCTCCATTTTGGGGCGGATGAACACCCCTGTACCACCTATTTTGATGTTCACCAGGGCTACAGGGTTTTGACCCGCAGCCAAATGAGAATCGCTGGGTATCCACTATAAGGGCTTGCCTGGGATTCACTGGACCTGGACGCATGTCTCTGGCCTACCCTGCGCCCGGAGCCGAGGGCTGGAGGTGCTGCGCAGACAGATGGATGCAAGGCCAAGCACCGCGGACATGCAGGCGAGTGATAGGGGGGTGCCATCCGCCTTCTGTTTGTGTTCAACTGATTTTTGGGCGACTCAAATCCCCGACGTGTTTTTTTTTTTTGGGGGGGGGGATTTTCTTTTTGTACACCCCCTCCTCATGTTTCGTTGTTTTTTCCTTCACGTATTTTGAACTGCTTTTGGTTGCCCATTGGATCTGAGTTTCCTTTGCGGGTGACGTTCCAATTGGGGCACATAATAACTCTACATCTTTTGCCATTGCTTCAAGCCCCCCCCCCCCCATTTTTCCGGGGTTCCAAAAGGAAACCACCAGGAATCAGAAATGGACTGCAGGCTGTAGGCTGTAGTCCTTGTTTCCATTTACCAGTTTTGGGGTTACCCTATTTTTGACCCACACCCATGTCTAACCTTTCGAAGGCTGATTGTATAGGTCCATGTATAAGCCCATGGCCATTTTGGACCCTTGGGGGGCTGATTTCCCAACTAAGGGTCAACTAACTCATAAACTAGGCGGTTCGTACCAGGCGGTTCATAGCGAAGGACTGTTTTTCATTCAGCCTTCGGAACCTTGGCGTTTCCCCTCACCGCGCCCTTCGTTCTCCCGCGGGTTTCGGTTTCGGTTTCGGCCAGGCGGCGCAGGACCGGAGCGCCCGGTGCCTGCAAGAAGCGGCGCAGAGCAGCCGAGAGGAGACGAGACCGCGGGATGGGCGGGTGGCCGAAGGCCGCCAGGGGGCCCGGTTTTGGAGGGGAAGTCAAAGGAGACATGGGGCGTCTTTCAGGGGTATGCCATGCAGATCCCTTGCCCATGCTTATGGGTTGTATGGGTGTCCTTTCTGGCTTGTCCAATCATCCAGTGGACTCCATGGGTTTTTGAGGCAAAGAGGACATGTAGGCGCACGCCACCTGCTATGCCCAGGATCCAAGTCCAAGCCATGAGTCTTCGGGCACCGCCAGGAATTCGGATGCCGTGATGGGTATGGGAAGTCTGCCATCAGCTTGCCCCCCAAAGGCACATGGGGGGGTAGATCAAAAGGTCCTCTACATGATCAAGATGATACCCATGGGCATTTGCAGGCCAGGAATATTGGTCGCCTCCCATATATTTCTTTGGATTTGTGCAGATAAGGCTTGGTGTTCCCTCCAAAGCGCCACTCAAGATGCTGCCACACGCCGCTGCCGACAGGGCCGCAATGGGGTTTGCAACCAGCGATGATACCACATATTCCCTTGGGGAAAACGAAAATACTAATACGAGAATCCCAAGCTCATTCTGCATCCATGCGCCCTCTGGGGTGGGTTGGGGGGACCCCCCCAAACTCTCCCAGGAGCTGGCGGCTTTGGGGCGGATGCTGCAGGCGGATTTGTCTGCTCAGCAGCTGCAGCTGCAGGAGCCGGCAAATGGCCGGTGTGTTCCTCAGCAGGTTGGCAGAATCAGCTGATGAAGCGTGGAAAACCATAGATTTGGGAACTAAGAGAACCATCTCAGTTGGGTTAAAGGGGGGGCACACTGACAGACTTCCTGCTTCCTGAAACCTACAGAAACTGATGTTGAAAGAGATTACCAAAAGGCTCTTCGGATGTTAGGATTTGTCCGTGCGAGCGGTGCGAAAGGGTAGAGCTATGATGGGCATTCCCACATCAAAATTAGTCTTGGGGGAGGGGGACCTCGGAAATTCTGCTTTTAATTGATTTGGCAGGACACTACAAAAGAACTGGGTATCCCATTCCCGAGAATCGTCGCAGAATGTTACTGGGTAATGTTATTTTGGTATCCAACATGTTACTGGGTATCCCAACGATCCCATGTCTGTCTTTAATGTTTTGGAATGAATGGAATTGGGGATCCCATTCCCCTTCAGGGCAGGGGATTATGGCTTATGACAGATAGGCCGTTCAAAGTTGTTGTTTTCGCGCCGTCCAGGAGGACTTGCACGCGCTTCGCTGCCAGGCCGAGTCGGCGCTGCTTTGTTGCATCCACTTGGACAGATGCACCCCGGAAGTTCATCCAGAGGGTTGCTTGGCAATAGGCCAATAGGCATACCTCTTGGAGCCTTTTGAATCCTCCGCAGCTTGATGGGAAGGGTTATCTACGTTCATAGGGGCACCACTGCCTTTGAGAGGCGTGCAGAGAAAGCCTTGCGACAGAGGAAGCGTGCAACGATTGCTGTCGATGCCACACGATTGTTCGCTCGATCCAAGCTTTTGCCTGCTGAAGGCTTCTCATGCGCGCACCTGCCTCGCCCAATCCAGTTAAACAACCGGTCTATGACCTGTGCTGTGGCAAGTTCTACGCCGCTACGCATGATGAAGATGCCTCTCTTGGAGCTTTGGTCCATTCTTTCAGGCTGGTGAATCAATTGGTTGGATAGAAAGTTCACCAGGAAACGTACTTCACCCATCTGGCCATGGGTCAAAAGCCAAATCGTACCTGCAGTGAATATCCGATTCAATCCAAGCACTAAAAGGGTTCTAAAATGGGTGGTGAATTCACCAATCCCAACCAAAAGTAGATCCCAAAACGGTTTTGACCACACCTCCCCACCCCACCCACCCCACCCACCCCTCCAGGTGGCCCAGCTGGCGCAGACGGAGCAGCCTGAGCGCCCCCAGGCGCAAAACGGGGCGGGCGGGTGAGGCTGGGTCTGCGAACATCTCCTGAGATGACTCGAAGGGAGTCGACCCAGAGGGGAGTCGTGACGTTGAAACTAAAATCCGATGCAAGAATCTCATGGTGCAAATCATGGTGGTTGTTGGGAACCATTTCACAGTTTTTGCTTATTGTGGTTTAGTGGGAAAGCCCCACTAAACCGCTAGAATTTAAGTTTTTGTTGCTCCCTTTCAACGTCAACCAAGGAGTCTGATATGTCATGCAAGTTGTCATCATGTTGAGTGACATTGCAGCTCACTAGCTGGGAGAGGTAGTAAGCTTTAGGAACATTGGGCATGTGCAGATCTTTCGGCATTCGGCTGATCGGGCAACATCCAAGTGCCGAATGTTAACATGCTGATGCTTGTCCGAAAAGAAAAAAGAAAAAGCACGCAATGCGACCATGGTAGTTTGGAGCCCTCTTTAAGATGAGCCATGATCAGGGCATGCTCAAACCATGAAGAAATCAGACGGGTCCGAACATGACCAGCATGCCATCCGTGGCAGGCAACCGTCACTGCTGGCTACCAGGACTGTGCTCCTAGCCAATCATGGGTGGATGAAGGGCTTGCTTTGGTTTGTTTGTGAGAACACTTGATTCGACCATTTTCAACGTTACTGTCTTGCCTCGAGCTGGTACCAAAGATGGACGCCAGGCAAGCCCAAACTCGCACTGCCTCCTTTTGGCGTGTTTTTGTCCATCATCCGCAGGTTGTAGCTGGAGGTCACACATCACCTCTCAGCTATTCACAAGAAACGCCTCGGCTGCAGCGCGCTGGCCTTTGCTTTTTGTCCAGGAGCTGCCCCGGTGGGTGAGCCCAGCTCTCGCGCAACAGTCCGGGCTTAGCCACAAAATTGTGACCATTGGAGAAGCATGGCTCATTGCTTCCGGCCACAGGTAAAGAGGCCAGAATCCTGCGCCATGTTCCGAGAGTGTTTGGGTTTGGCTGGGACACTTGGTGCAAAGCCTTGAATTCTTGAAATCAAGATCATGCCACTCCTTGACACCTAGCAGATGCCAGAGTGAGTCAGCCTTTCCCACTTGGGCCAGGTGACCGATCCGCATGCGGACAGAGCGGCGCCTTCTGAGGCAGAGAGAGCCAGAGGTCACGGAGCCGGTGCCAGAGAGGCTGGACTCCGTGATCGGGGCCCTTTGCGGGAGCCTTTCTTGTTGGCCCGCCTTGAACCAGCGCCCAGAAACAAGTCCAGAATTTCACACCGCCAGCCGCAAGCTCCAGACAATTTGAAATAGGATAGGATAGGATTGATGAAGCTTTTAATATCGCGAGTTCCATGCCCTTTCTTTGAGTTTGTCGAGTCATTGAGCCAGGTTTCAGCGAGACTCAGCCACGGTTGAAGCCTGGCGGGCTGAGTGCACCAACACATTTCTTGGATAGTTGTTGATTCGTGCGATATGAATCTGTCTGTGTGCTCTCCAGATTCCTCATTGGGCACATCAGTACTTTTTGTTTTCTTGGCTGGCGAATGCTGGTTCTGGAGGCATTCCGGTTTGGCGGACATGCACTTGGCCTTGGCGCTGCTGGCTCAGAAGACCAACTGGACAATCCACGGTTTAAGGCCATGGACCCGGGTTTGTCTTTAGCCTTTTTGGTCTGGGTTTAAAGGGAAACGAAAGGAACATCACCAGTTTTGGGGTACCTCTACTGTGATACACCCCCACATAGCTTCAGCTTGCAGCACTTTCACTTTGTCTTGCGGTGTTCTGTTTGTGAGAAGCTTCAAACTGTGATGCACTGGGGTGTGCAGCTTGTGTTGGTGGCTCTGACCAAGGCCTTGCAGCTGAATGGCCTAGATATGGTACAAACTGGATTCGTTTTTTGATGGTTGCCGGGCTCCGAGGACCATTATATCTTTTGCGTGAGACCAGACCGCCACTCCTGAATTTCGAAAGCGCCCCCCAGAAGACGCTGCTTGGAGAAATCTCAGTTTCGTTTGGCAAGTGGCACTGTCCTTAAAATGCCGGCTCTTTTCTAGTTGGTTCTTTTGGCCTAGTACCCATTTTTTCTGTTTGATTTCGGATTTTGCTTGGTTGCTGTTGGGTTGGGTCTTTAGAAATCAACTTTTTTGGGGGGCATCAAGGGGTTTGCCATTGAACGGAAAACAAGTTATTCACTTGTGGCAGAGGGGTCGTTGCAGCAAAAGCAAACTCAAATCCCTTGCAACCCACAATCCCCCGCGTCGCTCGCTCAGTTCCACGTTTTGCTGTTTGCCTTGCAACTCAACCACCCAAAAGGCGCGCCAGACCTCAAGAGCCACAATACACTCAAAACCCGGCGAAATGAAGGTTAGTAGTTGGCAGTCCCAGCCAGACATCGTTGCGAATCTCCGGCTTCTCAATTCTTAGAGCATGGCTCTGGGGCTCGACCATTTTAATACCGGGTCTTGAGCAAGTGACTCACATGGCCTCTGGGCGCCCCGAGGTCGAGGGTAGAGATCCTGGAGCAGTCCATGAAGAACCGAGCGCCGAGCCGAGGGCCCGGAGAAGTTGCACAGCTCGAGCCTAAACCGTCCAACTGGTGGCTTCCTTTTAAGGGGACCCCTCGGTTGATTCCCACATTCCCTTGTCGCACCAGCAAGTTCAAGGGGATGCTAAGCAGATCCCGGACACCCATTTGGGTTGTATGGGTGTCCTTTCTGGCTTCAGGGTGTCGCATCATCCAGTGGATTCCATGAGTTTTTGGGAGAAGTACTGTGGATGGACAGAAATCTGCACCGCCTAAGAAACCCTGGATTTTTGTTGATTCCCCTGTAAATACCAACCATGGTGCCAACCATGGTTGCTTAGGTGGTGCGAAATACCCGAGTTCAACCTAACTGTGGATGGTTGCGCAATTCCTTGTCCATTTGGGTTGTATGGGTGTCCTTTCTGGCTTCAGGGTGTCGAATCATCCAGTGGATTCCATGATGTTTTGGGAGAAGTACTGTGGATGGACAGAATTCTGCACCGCCTAAGACACCCTATATTTTTTTGCATCCCCTGTAAATACCAAAATACCCGAGTTTGACCTAACTGTAGATGGTTGCGCAATTCCTTGCCCATTTGGGTTGTATGGGTGTCCTTTCTGGCTTCAGAGTGTCGAATCATCCAGTGGATTCCATGGGGTTTTGGGAGAAGTACTGTGGATGGACAGAATTCTGCACCGCCTAAGAAACCCTGGATTTTTGTTGATTCCCCTGTAAATACCAACCATGGTGTCAACCATGGTTGCTTAGGTGGTGCGAAATACCCGAGTTCGACCTAACTGTGGATGGTTGCGCATTTCCTTGCCCATTTGGGTCCATCCACAGTACTTCTCCCAAAACCCCATGGAATCCACTGGAGGATTCGACACCCTGAAGCCAGAAAGGACACCCATACAACCCAAATGGGCAAGGAATTGCGCAACCATCCACAGTTAGGTCGAACTCGGGTATTTCGCACCACCTAAGCAACCATGGTTGACACCATGGTTGGTATTTACAGGGGAATCAACAAAATCCAGGGTTTCTTAGGCGGTGCAGAATTCTGTCCATCCACAGTACTTCTCCCAAAACCCCATGGAATCCACTGGATGATTCGACACCCTGAAGCCAGAAAGGACACCCATACAACATAATTCTGCACCGCCTAAGAACCCTGGATTTTTGTTGATTCCCCTGTAAATACCAACCATAGTGTCAACCATGGTTGCTTCGGTGGTGTGAAATACCCGAGTTCGACCTAACTGTTGGTTGCGCAATTCCTTGCCCATTTGGGTTGTATGGGTGTCCTTTCTGGCTTCAGGGTGTCGAATCATCCAGTGGATTCCATGGGGTTTTGGGAGAAGTACTGTGGATGGACAGAATTCTGCACCGCCTAAGAAACCCTGGATTTTTGTTGATTCCCCTGTAAATACCAACCATGGTCAACCATGGTTGCTTAGGTGGTGCGAAATACCCGAGTTCGACCTAACTGTGGATGGTTGCGCAATTCCTTGCCCATTTGGGTTGTATGGGTGTCTTTTCTGGCTTCAGGGTGTCGAATCATCCAGTGGATTCCATGGGGTTTTAGGAGAAGCACCGCCTAAGAAGCCCTGGATTTTTTTGTTTTCCCTGTAAATACCAAAATACCCGAGTTCGACCTAACTGTGGATGGTTGCCCAATTCCTTGCCCATTTGGGTTGTATGGGTGTCCTTTTTGGCTTCAGGGTGTCGAATCATCCAGTGGATTCCATGGGGTTTTGGGAGAAGTACTGTGGATGGACAGAATTCTGCACCGCCTAAGAAACCCTGCATTTTTTGATTCCCCTGTAAATACCAACCCTTGTGTCTCATGGTTGCTTAGGTGGTGCAGGATGTCGTCCATCCACAGTAGGTCCCCCAGCTAGGTGCCCTTTCCCCGTTTCATTTTTTTGGGGCAGGGTTCCCCTACAAAAATAGACTACAGAAAAAGGCTGGTACCCTTATTCTGACCTGGCTACTGGAGGACCTAGTAAAGGATACATCTGGGTTGAAACTCAAAATGCTGGGGATGCTGAAGGATGTCCAGATGGGCTCCGTGAGGGGAGCACTGTAGATTGGAATGGGAGGGGCTTCCACTTGCCCGATCTGTTTTTTTGCGCGCGGCTGAGTGGGCGAGCGCATTTTGCGGTGATATGTCAAGTTTGGGTGAGGTTGAATAGCTTTCACACGGGAAAACCGTAGAACGGGCTCACCTTCAAGTTTTGTTGGACAAATTTTGCAGGCAGATACTTTTGGAAAAATCAGTTCACCAGCACTTACACTCAATCGATTGGACAAAAGTGATCGATGAAGGGGTCACAAACACGCCCATGGAAGCTTGAAGAAGATTGAAGATTAAATCATGACACAGGTGATCCCTTTATAGGTCTTCCGAATGTACCTGAGCCAGTCACTTTGAAAGTCGTTGGCTGTTTTCTTGGGGCGCAAGCATATAGATGACATGGCAAAGCTTGAATGGACATGTTCTTCTTTGGCAAACAAAAAAGCGATCGATCATGAGGGCAGCCGCATAGGTGTCCTTTTTGGTTGTTTTGCTAGAACAATAGATGGCCCTGGTTTACCTCATCATCTACCAGGGCCACCTATTTCCCCTAAAAGGACACCTATGGGCAGCCGGGTTCTGAACATGCACACCTTCGCTGAGGTCTGAGCCCCACTCCAACGACTCCAACAATGCCTATGCCTCCATCTCCCAAAGGCAGTCGGAGCTGGCTGAGCGGTTTGGCTGGTGTCGCTTGTGTCCAAATGGGTGTGGGTCAAAATTCAACCACCAGGGGACCACAACCCACAGCCAAATGGAGAACACGGGGTTGAAAGGCATTCAATTCACTTCCTCTTGCGCAGAGTCAACGCATCGAGTCTGGCAGCTTCTCGACCTCCTGATCTCCGCATTGCAAAGCATCAGCACTGCCACGTGCCTCAAAAGCACTGTGGCCCAGAGTGGCCTTTGTACGGGGGACCACCTCAGCAGGTACCCTGGCCCGTGAAAAGATCGAATGTGACTTGCTGCAGAGAGTTAGTCCATCCGAGAGTAACAAAGCTCAAGACCACCAATGTTGCAGTACCTGGCTGCTTGGGGATGTGGTGAAGCGGGGAGGGTGGTGTTTGCATTCGCCAGGCCAGGAGACGGATGGCATCATGCAGCGGTTCACGGACCTGGACAAGGCTGGCTTTGGATGCCCATGGTTGGTTAACGGCCAGAGCCACATTTGGTTGAATGAAGCATTCGCCTCTCCTGATCGGAACAGTTGCCTGATGCCCCTCCCCACCCTGAGCAAGTGCTGCCATCCAGGAGGGGGTCGCTCAATGTGCATGTTGAATCGTGGCTTCTCTGTATCTGTCTGTCTCTCTCTCTCTCGCGCGCCCTTTGTGTCTTTGTGTGCGTGTTTTTTCCCGAAAGCATTGCGAAGGGTTCTTCCGTGCGGAGCTCTTGGTCAACTTGCGCAGAGTAGCTTGCACAGAGTCACCAGCATGGAGATATCAGGAGCTCTTGGTCAACTTGCGCAGGAGTAGCTTGCACAGAGTCACCAGCATGGAGATACCAGCATGGAGATACTCGCGCAGAGTTACTAGCACAGAGTAGCTTGCACAGAGTTACCAGCATGGAGATACTTGCACAGAGTCACCAGCATGGAGATACTTGCACAGAGGCACCAGCATAGAGTCACCAGCATAGAGTTACTTGCGCAGAGCCAAGTGCAAAGAGCCAAGCGCATAGGGCCAAGTGCTCAGAGCGAAGTGCAAAGAGCGAGGTGCAAGGAGCCAAGTGCACAGAGCTAAGTGCACAGAGCCAAGTGCAAAGAGCGAAGTGCGTCGAGCCAGGTGCATAGAGCCAAGTGCATAGAGCTAGGTGCATAGAGATAAGCTAAGCTAGGTGTAGAGGCTCGGCGTTGGCAGCTGTGTAAGCTAGGTTAAGTAAGCTAGGTTAAGTACTTAACGCGCGGGAAAGAAAGAGAAAGAGCTCGGTATTAAGACTCTTTTTTTAAGGCGGGGGGTGGGGATGTTGCCGACGATCGGGAATGCGACCCTCTGCGGGGATCGGCGTGGTCGAGGTGCAAAAACTCGAGGTTTTTTTTGCGTTTTTTGATATTCCCGCGCGACCCTCTGCGGAGATCGGCGTGGTCGAGGTGCAAAAACTCAAGGTTTTTTGCGTTTTTTGATATTCCCGCGCGACCCTCTGCGAAGATCGGCGTGGTCGAGGTGCAAAAACTCAAGGTTTTTTGCGTTTTTTGATTTGCCCACGCGACCCTCTGCGGAGATCGGCGTGGTCGAGGTGCAAAAACTCGAGTTTTTTTTGGCGTTTTTGTCGGTGCCCGCGCAACCCTCTGCGGAGATCGGCGTGGTCGACGTGCAAAAACTCAAGTTTTTTTTTGCGTTTTTGACATTCCCGGATGAACCCTCTGCGGAGATCGTGCGTGTCAACGAACCCTCTGCAGAGATCGTGCGTGTCGAAGCGCTTTCGCTGTGGCGCCGTGCGATTTTGTTGCTCGCGAAATGGCCTTTGGAAGTTGTCTCGTGGTTTGCGCGCCTGCCGCAATCCCGCGGTCGCGGGTTCGATTCCCCCCTGGTGCGCGGCAGCTTTGGCTTGAAAATCGCAGCTGTTAAGTACAAACGTAATACACGGAGCGTGCTCCTGCAGCTCCGGCTGGAAAATCGCAACTTTTAAGTACAGACGTAGTATGCCCTCAGCTCCGGCTGGAAAATCGCAACTTTTAAGTACAAACGTAGTACGCGGAGCACACTCCCGCAGCTCCGGCTGGGAAATCGCAACTTTTAAGTACAAAAAGAGTCACTTGCGCAGAGCAACTTGCGCAGAGCAACTTGCACAGAGCACTTGCACAAAGCACTTGCGCAGAGCAACTTGCACA
The DNA here is from genome assembly GCA_963377175.1 of Effrenium voratum. NCBI lineage: Eukaryota > Dinophyceae > Suessiales > Symbiodiniaceae > Effrenium > Effrenium voratum. The sequence continues at coordinate 1,033,599 of CAUJNA010000902.1, read as the reverse complement.
GACCAACTTGCACAGAGCACATGCGCAACTGGCGCAGAGCACTTGCGCAGAGCAACTTGCTCAGAGCACTTGCGCAGAGCAACTTGCACAGAGCACTTGCGGGCAGCAGCTTGCAGAGAGCAACTTGCGCGCAGCAGCCTGGAACAATGTAGCTTGCGCAGACCACTTTCGTGAGAAATCGCGCGGCGCAGTTCGTGCAAAGCACATTGCGCCGAGCAGACTCGCGCAGAGCCAACTTGCACAGAGCCAGTTGCGCAGAGCCACTCGCGAAAAGTAGCTTGCGTAGAGCCAACTTTCACAGAGCCAAGCTGCGCAGAGCCATCTTGCACAGAGCTAAGATGCGCGAGCGTGCTTTGCAGAAAACTGTGGCCGTCGTGTAAGCTTTGCTATTGATTGCTTTTCCTTTTGCTTGTAATTCGTTTCGAGCTTTACGAGCTTACTATTCTTGTTTTAACGGATGTAAATATGTGGGATCGAGCACTGCCATGTTTCCTCTGGTAGGACAATGAGATGGAGCTCTCATGTGACCATACACATTGAGCATCGCCGCGTGCAGACACGCTCGCCGCAGCGATGTAAAAGGTGTCTCCGCGGCTGGATGAGCACCTGGGGAAAAATGCTTTCGGGCCAATCGTCCTCTAGTTTTTTTGGGTGTGTGTGTGTGTGCGCGTGGTTCTGTGTATTGAGCCAAGAGAAAGCCGAGTTTCGAAGTTATTCATGGCACGTGTTGGCACGCACGAAAGCGCAAGTCAAAGTGAATGCTCGACGTATACGACTGACTTTTGGCATGTGTTAAGCACAGTTTTCCGCTTTCTGGGCTTCAGTTCGGGATGGCCGCTCGGTCTGAGCAAGAGGTGCACCTATCGACCCTGCAGCGGATCGGCGAGGCCGGGCTCGCTGCGACATGCGTTGCGCTGACATGGGGCTTGTGACTTGTTTCCTTTTGGGGGTTGCGTGTTTGCTCGGCATCGCTCGCTTGGCTTTCTTGGGCACTTGTTTCCCGCTGACATGAGCTCGCTCGCTGGCATGCCATGCATGAGGGGCATTGAGATCGTGTGCTGGCGCCGAATTGTCTGATCCGTTTAGTTTGGTTGTTGGCTGTTGGTTGCATGTGTGGACGTGTCACTAGCATTCATCCGCTCAATGGCAGTTGCAAGACTGCATCACGGCAGCCCTGCTATGACAATGGTACTACAATTCAACACGTCTTGTCCAAGAAACACAAAATGCATCCCACCACTGGAGTGTCATTTAAAGTTAGCACTTCATATATTGGCTGGCACTTAAACAATAAGTAGATCTTGTGCAACTAAGTGGCTGGCTCGCTGCCAGGGAATGCCTGTTGGTACATGGTGACCGATACGCGATGTCCTGCTAGTCGCTGGTACCGGATCGCCCATGCAGGTAGCTCCGACAGCTAGCGACTAGAGGTAGAGTGAAATGGCTTGGCCGGTTTTCTCTCATGTTGCCATTCAACGAGTCATATTTGCGTTACATACAACTGTTTTTTTTCCTTTTTTTTTTGAATATATATATATATATACACATGTGCTTGACAAGTTGAAATATATGTGCATCATACACACCTGTCCACATGCGCGACGGGTATGTGGCTGTGTGAATCTATGGAGCTTGTGGGGCCCAGGTTGAAAACCGCATGGCGCGCCTGGAGGTGAGCGGGCGCCCCAGAGAGCGGGCCGGTCGGGGCTGAGGTTTTGAACTCAAACTTGGGTGATCTATTTTTAGGGGACCACCCAAAAAAAACGGATGTGCCGTTTGGTGCCCATAAACACAAGACACAATTTGTTGGAAGTCGATGTATATTAAGTCTCTACCTCTTCAGACTTTTCTTCAGTCAAATTAGGCAGACAAGTCAGGCAACCTGTGTTTTGACGCCGGTCCCGCCTGTGGGTGATGTTAAAACCATGCAGTTCATGTTTCATGTGGGTTGGAGGGGGACGGGGAGGTGTGGGGCGGTGTGGGGCTGTGTGGGGCTGTGTTGGCTGGGGTGGGGTGGAGTGGGCGGGGTAACCCAGTATTGGGATCAGCGAAGCACATGCGCCGAACAGCGCACGAAGCCCATCATTGCTCCTGTGCGCTGCAGCTCCAAACTGAGATGTCCGAGGCATACCTACCGTGCGGCCACAAAAGCAGGCCCGTGCATTGCGGTCGGAGGATGCCAGGGCTTGATCTCGACCGCGGCGCCGTGTCGGGCTTGGCCGCGTCAGCTGGGCTTGCAGATTCCTAAATTTCTATCTGCCCCCGGTAGGAATCAAAGTATTCCAAAACCCTAAGCTGCAAGTTGAGCGAAGATTCGAGATGTGGGGGTTGATCAATATTCCTGGCCCCCAAATGACCATGGATAACTTTTTCCATTTAGTGGAAAATATCACAGTTTTAGTCGTTTCCCCCGTGGTCATCCCATGTAAAGATGGAATTCATGTGCAATTCACTGTCCTTGTGCAGCTGTAAAGTTGCCGATGCCGATGCCAGGTCCAGACTTCTGCCTGGGAGGCGCGTGCAAAACGTTTCCTGTGGCCCCCCTTGGAATGCGTGGGGTAGGCCGCGGAAGTCTCAAGTCGTGTTTGGAACTTGTGGCGACCACTGGATTCGGAGACCAGATGTGGCATAATCTAAACCCGGGTAAGTGAAGGTGAGTAAGGGAAGTCCCAGCCCACCTCAAAGCAATGGCCAAGCGCCAAACCGATGGCCAGGCGCCCGTGAACCAGCTGCAGACGAGCCATGCTTCTCTTGCGGAGGCTTCGACTGACGCGAGCGTTTTCAGTCGAGTGAAGAAGCGACCCTCACCAGATCCAGGCTAGTCTTTTTGGACTCTTCCCAGGCACCCCTTTTGGGAAGTTTATTGGATTCATTTGATTTGCACTCGTTTGAAGCCTTGTCACCCAACAGAGAGTAACAATGATTGACTCTGACATTGATGTTTACTATTCGGACGTGTCCGAAAGACCACACTGAAGACACAAAGCGGAGAACGTTGCAGCATCCGCAGTCCTATGGATTTCATGGCTCGCTTGAAGAATGGGGCGGGAGGTTGGCAGATTCGCGTGGCCCGCATGAAGCCTTTTCGTATTGGCGTATGCGTGCTTGGACAGATTAGTTGACACGGCATGACACGTTTATCACACGAGAGTCGATTTTTCACCTGTTTCGGCCGTTTCGTCGCTGTCTGTCATTTTTTGCCGGGTGCTTGCGAGTTCTCGCAGGAGTTCTGAAACTTATGACGTTTGGAAAGTGCTTTGTGCAGCTTTTGCAATGGATGTCTCCACACCGCTTGTCTTCAAGATGGCCCATCAGTCGCATCCCATGCCACTACATGAAAATGGGTCAAATTAAAGCACTGGGCCATAGGTTTTAGACGGTTCCATTTACCGATCGGGCAACCCATTTTGGGGTTACCCGATTTTTGACCCGCAGCCAAATGGCACAACTCGCCAGATCGTTTCCAGCGGTTTCACACGGATCGGGACCCGGGTCCCGACCGATCCGCTGGTGGATTTTCACCTGTGCAGCAACCAATAAGTAGTATGGCTGTCTTCTTTTGCCCTCCAAGATGTCCCTTTTTTCTGGGGTACCTTATTCAAGATGTCCCTTTTTTGTTGGGTACCTTATTTTGTGCCTTTTTTTGCCGACACCAAAAGGACAACAGCCCATTTTTGGGGGGCCCTCCCCAAAAAACACATGTGCTCCATGCACGGATCATGGAGTCGCTGAAAAAGCCGGCCAGGATTTGCAAGCCTCAGTCTCCCAAGTCTCCACCTTGCTAGGGCCTCAGTTTGGGGCTGACGTACCCTCCGACTGCATCATAACGGGAAGTGGCGCTAAAACCGGGAAAAACAAGCAACCATGTTTTGAAAAATGGCCAGATTCGCAGAGAACGAAGCTTGCGTTCATGATTACAGACTCCGTTGGTGTGTGTGTGTGTGTTTTTTTCTTTCTGCCGACTGCAGACTGCCTCACCAGGTTTCAAGGCAGACCGTCACATCTCCACAGTGCTATGATTCCCAACACACCAGATGCGAAAACCGTGATCCCCAAGAAAATGTCCTCATCGGGTGAATATGTTTTAATCTTCTGGCGATGTGCAAACAGACGGCCGAGCTACCCAGGGCTGCCAGCTGAACTGGCTTCTGTGGCCATGGGGATGGCCCAATTGTTTGGTATCACCAAAAGGGAACTAGTAGATAATATGTTCCGCAACCATGCAGATGACACCATAGAGCAGAAGCAAAGCAGATGAGCACGATTTTGTTGAATCAACTGCTTCAGGGATATCGTCCTACGAGGATGCTGCGAAACGACAGACCTCAGAACCACCCCAAGTTGTGCGTTGCGACCTTAAACCTTTCGCATAACATAGGCAGTATTTTGAAGCGTGACTTTGTGTTTGGAAGAAGGATGGGAAATCCTGAGGCATCTTCATGCGCACACAGCACATTCCTTCATTCCTTGGGCATCTGCGTGCTTGGGCTGCTCATTTGTTACGGGTTTTGAGATGAACCGCGAGCGGCTTGCCTCAGGCGCAGCAGCCTTTCAACTCTGCTCCGGTACATCTCCGGCGAGCAACCAGAGGAGGACGAGTTCTCATGCGGCTGTGCGTCAAAACCAATGGGGAACCCATTTTGGTTGGTACGGGGTCCAGAAATAAATCTGTGGAGGGCGGGGGGCCGGTGGCCTCAAAGGTAGCATGCAATACCTGCTTAATCCGGCTACTTGAAATCTGCGCGCCGGGGCCCGCGGCTCGGTAGTCGGAGATAGTCCAAAACATCTGTTTAAGTGTCCGTATGTTCACTCGGAAAGGCAAGTTGGAGGAGTTCCCACTGTCTGGGCTCCAACTGTGGGGGCTACAACAAACAGTTGGAGTTCCCACTTCCAACTGTTTGGGCTCCAATTGTGGAGGCTACAACAAACAGTCCCCATGGGTCGGTGTTCCCACTGTGGGGTTCCAACGGCTGGGCTTCAACTGTTTGGGCTCAAACGGCTGGGGTTCCAACTGTTTGGGCTTTGACTGTTTGGGCTCCAGCCGCTGGGGTTAGTTTAACTTCCGTTTGTTTATCTGCTGGCCGGGTCCGGCGTATCTGCTCCGGACGTAGTATAAAACCACAGCCATGTGATGGAGCTTGGAGCGTTTGCCGGACCATTGTAGCTTTCCGGGTTTGATGGGGACTACAGCCCCTGCTTTGATCAACTGTATCCTTGTAGGTGCAGAGAGCGCCAAGTTCACGTTCCACTGCTTGGCCTTCTTGCGACTATGGACGCCACACCGTAGGTGTGTGAATGATTCGCAGAAGCGAGGCTGTTCAAGAATTCCTGTAGAGGCTTCTTCCAAGTCGTGCTGCAGAAGTTTGACTTGTCCCCAGAACCTTGAGGATCCATGCAGTATGTTGACTGCTTTCTGCTTGTGAAGTGGAGTCAATCCGCAGCTGCATAATGAAGTGATCCAGGTGTGGCTCTTTTTTAGTTGACTGTCTCAGGGGGGTTCCCATGACTCCAAGCTGAAGCTGATGTGTCAAGGAGGCCAGTGGAGCTTGTTCTGGGCCGGCAAGTTGGAGTCTAGAGCGCTGCATGTGAACGTGTGGTCAGTGTGCTGGCTTTTTGATCATGAAGTCCATCTGGAAAGTAAGAACAGGACCAAGGGAGCGCCCAGCACCCTCATTGGTCATTTTGGTTTGTGGTTCTGCCTGGTTGCACGCTTGGGGGATAACCTTTGCAACCTCAGTAGAACCAAGTGTCAATGTGTCATCTCACCTGGCGGATGCAGCTGTGGCATTTAAATCACTGCCATAGGCCCCAAAGCAATTGATTGCTTCTAGCCAAGCAAATTGCTAGGATGGCTTCTGAACAAGCCGCAATGACTGGTAGTGTTCCTGGTAGCCCAGACGCTTGCATATTGTTGTCAGCATGGCCCATGTTTTCCGAGTGCAAGCCCTTTTGAGCAACATTGCCAAGGGCTTGCGGGACCTTTCCGTTCCCTGTCGCCCTTTCACAAGAAACTCAGTCTTATGCACTCCGAAAGCCACACGCCTTACGGGAAGTTGTGCGGAACCTTGACATAGGCTCCATATGAGGAAGCAGCAAGCTAACTGACTATGGCTCCCGCATTTTTCCCAACCTTTGGCTTTCCCTTAGCGTATGGTCGGGTTCTCAAAAGCAGCCCAGCACGGCAGGACGCGACTGCTGTCCCCAACAAGCTGGAGTGGCTGGAACGGCGCGGGGGCCTCGACCCAGGCTCCCGTCGTTTTTTGCCATCTCAAATGGACATGGGCCATAACCTATGGCTCCATTTTTGGGTGGATGAACATCCATTTGCCACCTATTTTGATGTTCACCAGGGGTTTCCTTGGTTTTGACCCACCTAATGTGAGGACCGGGCGTTCTGTGTCGCCTGAGGCATCAGCCAGCTGGTGGCCAACAGAAAGGGCCTCACCTTGGAGGCAGCTGATGGCAAGGGTGCTGAAAGAAGAGACATAGGGCACCTTCCTTGGATCTCAGGAACCTCATTTTTTTTTGTTTTTTTGGCGAAATGGACATGCTGAGCATGGCAGTAGCACTGAGTGCTGCGAAAATGCTACAAAGGATGTGAAAGCACACCTGCAAGGGCATGCGAGCATCTGAGTTTGGGGATGATATCGGAGTTTCTTCCTAGATGCAGGTTGCTTTGGCAGTACCTGCTGTCACTTTTGCCGGCTGGTGGATGTGTTTGCTGTCACGACACATACCTTTTGCCCAGTGATTTAGTGGCAACCGCAGGCAGTTGTTCCTTTGGCTGTTTAGCGGCGGTTTCCATCAGGGACCCGCAAGACAAGATACTGGCCGCAACTGCAACCACAAGCCGCGATTGCCCCCTATCCATTGAGCACCCATTGCCGGGTCACTAGGAACGAGGGCCCATCCTTTATATGACCTAGGCCCCCTAGTAGTGCCCTTTTACCGTTTCTTTTTTGGGGTTTTGGGTTCCCCTACTAAAAATAGACTACAAAAAAAAAAAAAAACACGGGTACCGACTCATTCTAAGCTCTCAAATCTGGAGGACCCAGTGACTCGCCCCGGCCTCGGGGAGCCAGCTCGCCAGGGACGGCTGCAGCAGCTGGAAGCCATGGGCAGCCCGGAGGCGAACCTCGCGCTTCGAACCCGTGGGAGAAGCGAGGAATGGGCAGCGCTTTGGTTGGTCTTGGACCCAGGGGTGGGGAAAAAGGCTGGCCTTAGTTGGAAGGCTGAGGATTGCTTTTGTTTTCTTCAGTTGGCCTTGGTTCAGCCTAAGCCCCAAATTTCAAAGGGTTCTTGATTGGAGGTTTTTCACGGTACCCTACTCTGAGAAAGGGATGGGAATCACGATCTAAGTCTCTCTCTCTCCCTACCCACCGCAGGCATGCGAGACTGGTGACTTTGGGCGAACTTGTGGGCTTGCAAACAGGCAAGGGGCAAGCCAGTAGGTTTGCCTCCAAAATTCAACTTGGGCAACTTTGCCAATGGAATCCTGCAGCATATGTAGTGAAGCGCACTGGGCAGTTTCAATGGGTATGACAAGACTCCCGAGACCGGATTCGGCCAGATCGCAAACCGGGTCCACCGTTTGGAGACGGTTCTGGGGAAGCTGGACGTGGACGCTGTGAGGGAGGCGAGAGCACATGCGTTGTGGTGGGTCTCCAAATGGGCAGTTTCCTCCTAGTTTTCCTTGAAGCACAAGCCCAAAAAGGGGCTTCCAACTCAACTAGCCTGTGTCCGTGGATCTTGTAGAGCAGGCAATGATGGCAAATGTTTGTGGTTGGAACGTCATTTGACTAGCGAATTGCTACTAGGGCAACTCAACAGGGTTTGCTGCTAGGTTGTTATTTGCTTGCAGGGGACATGGGACTTGGCAGAAACCATCGGGGCTTATATCCACCAAAAATTGGAGGTGCGTTGGCAAGGTGTACTTGTACTTGTGAACCTGGGCATTTTTGGTCTAAGCTTCAGACCATATCATTTGACAATATCAAGGCAGGGCAATGGACGGGAGCGGCGCCATTTGGGTTGGTGCCAACACTTGAAGCTATGGCGTCGCCCCAATATAGCTCAGATTTTGAGCAATAAGTTTGCCTGATTTTACATCCCATTGAAAACAGGCATGGCGACCCCTTACGTGTAGCGGTTTCGTTTTGCTGTGAACTCAAGGCTATCCAAACAAAGCTTAGGCAAGGATAATGATGGAAGTAAATGACGCCTTTCGCACGGCGCGTTCGCTTGAGAAGCTTGCAGTTTTGCAGTTTTGTCCAGCGTTCAAGATGTCAATGTCATTCTGTCAGGCATGCAGGTTTTATTTAGTTACCTCTTTCTGTCTCTCTCACTCTTTTATATTTAGTCGTTTGTTTCCAATGCTGCTTGCTCGTAACCGTTCATCAGATGTGGGCTCCTTCTTTTGACACATGTAAATCGGGACGTCGCCAGGTTCCGCCGCAGCTGACCATTGTGAAAGAGGACCAGGCGGGAGCTACCGCCGAGCGCGTGACAAGACTTGGATCGGAGGTTGGCCGATTGGATGGCTGAGGCTTGGTTCCTCGTTTGACGGGCCTAATGCTAGTGGGAGCTTCGGATTAATAAGCCTGGTTGATTAATAGGGGGGATGTCCCGTTTAGTGGGGATTCGTCACATTTGGAGGGAACGCCCCCCCTACTAGTAGGACAGGCTTTTTCATCCGGGGTCAACATTAGCCACAAGGTTTCTCGGTTCGCGCTTCCCAGCTGGTGTCGTCTAGGGTGATTTTTACCTCCCGGGCATAAATGATATGTTTGCCGAATTCTGCTGGGGTTCAGGGAGCAAGCCTCTGGTGTCCGTTTTTCCTTTTTTTTGAGTGCACCGCTTTTGGGGTGGCCAAACGGGGTTGCAAAGCCCGGAGCTTTTGGGAGTCGCGCAGAACCCCGGGCCAGGAGACTTTCAAGCAGGACCTGCGCCGTGAGGCCCGGACGGAAGCTGAAACTGGGTGGCTCCCAGCCATCCAGTTCCTTCGCTGAGAGCTTTTCAGTTGGGTTGAGTGGTTAGGGTTTCCATTTAAGCCACGAAAACTGAACCTTGAGCAGATCTGACAACGGACAGCCCCACTAAGCAAATGTTGCAGGTTCTTTTGGCTTTTCATTTGGCAATGTTTGCAGGTGGAGGGATATTGTCGGTGATGATGTGGTTTAAGTGGCATCCCAGGGACACCCCGCTATGAATCAATTGATGTTGATGAACATGGGGTCTACATGAGTGTTGAAGAGCTCAATTTCTCTGCAAACAGGTTCATGATTCAGGTTGGGTTTCTCAATGCCGTTGCGTTTTTTTTTTGTCTGTTGTCAACTCACCTCCCTGTTGCCACACGCGCACCCAGTGGGCACCACTCCAAATGCCGATGGGCAGGTGCAGGAGCTCAAGGTCTTGGTGGGCTGCATGGAGGCGAGAGATTTCTCGAGGTCGACGGTTGTTGGGCGTGGTCGTTTTGGTTGGGTATAACCGGCTAGCAGCTACTCTTTTTGGTTAGATCGGGCGATCTCCCGATCTGTCGTACTCTGGATCAGCCTGCAAGGTTTGGGCTGGTTGGGGCAGAGGCAGACAACTACAGGCCTTCAAGGCGTTTATGTTTCCCGTGTCTCTTTGAGCAATCTGTGCTTGTTGGTCGAGAGTGTTGTTTGGTGGCGTGACGGTCAATCTTGAGCATATGAAGGAATGGGGAACCAGGTTGGGGTCGGGTAGTTTGCCACGCACGAGCTGGTGATTGGTCCCGCGTTCCAGTTGGAATCCGTAGCGACCTCCAGGTTTGCACTGTCAACTTTCAGGCCTCCGAATTGAGGAATTCCTTCGTAGTTTACAGTAGGGATAGCTGAAATCGCTAGGGCTTTCTTTCTCAGTTTCGGATGGCCTGCTGTTGTTTCAAGTTGATTTCTTTGTGTAGAATATATTCCAATGAATCACCAATGAGATTGTCATGACGCCCGAGTAACCGATGTTCTAATAAAGGACAGCCCTCTAGTTGGACAATGACCTGTGTGCTGTGATCGAACCATCGTGCTACACCACGAAGCCCCGCACACATCTGCAGCTGCGATTCGGATTTTATCGGACAGGAAGTGCCGAAGCGCGAGTCTCCCTGACCAGCAAGCCTGTTCTTACTCAGGCGAAGATCGAACTCTGAAAATCGCCCTTTGACTTCCATGTTAAGCTGGGGAGTCCATTAGCATGTGCTCCACATGTTTTGGATTCCCGATGACGGCGTCGGCATTTCATGCTCGCGCCCTCAGGGATCTCATGGAGCAACCCATCACTTGCGTATGGGTCAAAATGAAGCCGCCAGGAAATTGACAGCAGGTTTTAGTCATTTTGTTTCCATTTGCCGGGGCAACCCATTTTGGGGTTACCGTTTGTTGACCACCACAGCCACTTGTTCTCTCGGCCCTCAGCGCTCGGCAAAGTGCGCCAGGCCTGCGTGCCCAAGGAGACCCGGAAGGCGATTCAGCTCTTCAAGCGTGGCGCCGGCATGCCGGACGAGGCCTTTGAGGGGTGGGTGTCAAGGTGTGTGCCGAAAAGATGCGAAAGCACGCTCATTGTTCTTTGCCCCTTGTTTCGATATGACATGTTTTTTTTTTACAACACCCAACGGTTTTATACAAATGCCGGATTTCGTCGTTTCAACGCACCTTGCGTTTGTGACCTCGGGAGGGCCCGACTCGCTTGATTATTTCCATGAGGGCCATTCGCTGATGGGCCAAGGCCCAGGATTTGTGTAAGAGCCAAACTTCTGCTTTGACAAGGACGAAGAGCACTGAGTGCTCAGCGTCACGGGTTCATCCCCTCCGTTTATTATTATCATGATGATTAGTTGGTCATTGGCAGCATTGGAGGCTTATCATGCAGTGCTCATGGGTTCACACATCAGACACGACTATTGTTTAAGCACCAACTTACCAAACCAAACCAACCACCTTCCGACCGACCGACCGACCAGCCTGCCCGCCCACACACCACTACACCCACACACCAACACACCACTACAGCCACACACCAGCACACTGACCCATCAACACACCAGCCAGCAGCCAACTGACCAACTAGCCAACCAGCAGCCAACTGACCAAGTAGCCAACCAGCCAGCAAGCCAGCCAACCAATCCGCAACCAACCCACCGACTGGGCTTCACAACCAGGAGCTAATCAGCCCTGAGAGTCTCAAGCTGCAGACGGACGTCATCTCCTGGCGGGAGGCGGGCACGGGGCCTTGTGAGTTGCGCATCAAGTTCTCAGAGTCACAGCAGCGGTGGTTTGACCCTTTCGGATAAACGCGACTCTCCTCTCCAGAATGTTTTCGACAGCTTCCCAAAACGGGGGGGGGGGGAGGTAGATACTGAATGGATTCTGAACCAAGCCCTGAGGTTTTGTCGTGCAAGTATCGACCTAAGCACCATCCAAGAGTCCACCCTTGTCGGAAGGCCGGTTTAGTGGCAGTTTGTCTTTCACGGCATTTGCTGGGTGGTATACGTACATGTTTACGTATAGGTACACATGGACATGTCCGTGAGACAACATCGCTTGGTCGTGGAGAAGGGGCAGAGTCCAGCATGACAAACATTGTTTGGTGGCGAACTTGGTATTTAATTACCTCTCTTGATGGAACGTCGGGGTGGCAATGTTTGAAGGTCTTTCAAAAAAAAGAGGTGCCAAAAAAAAGGCTCTTCCTTTCGGCTTTTGCAAAACTGGCGCTTTAAAGGGAGCGTGTCTCCTTGGCTTTTGCTACTCCGAGCCCCCAGCCAGAGGAGTTGCAGCAGCAGCTTACGGAGTCCGAGACAAATGCGGCCGGGGACCTGGAGACTCAGTTTGGCGGAGTTGGATGGACGCGTTCCCCCGGGTTTCAGCTTGATTCATCCAGGTTTGCTCAGTTGTTCAAAGACTACCTTTTGACCTTTTGGTTTTCCCTTTTTGGTCTACTTTTAGTAGAGGTCCCAAAAGGTTAACCTTTTATTTCCAGGTAAGTGAGTTTGGGAACTTGTTTCTGACAAGTACATGAGGGTGCAGAGGAATGAGCAAAGCGACCTGGAGGGTCTCATCTTTCTCTCCCTCTCTCTCTCTCTGCCTCTGTATCTGGATCTGCCTCTGGCTCTGTCCCTGTCTCCCTCTCTGCTTCCGTCTCCGTCTCCGTCTCCGTCTCCGTCTCCGTCTCCTTTCTTTCTTTCTTTCTTTCTTTCTTTCTTTCTTTCTTTCTTTCTTTCTTTCTTTCTTTCTTTCTTTCTTTCTTTCCTTCTTTCCTTCTTTCTTTCTTTCTTTCTTTCTTTCTTTCGTTCTTTCTTTCTTTCTTTCTTGCTTTCTCTCCTCTCTCTCTCTCTCTCCCCGGCTTGATTTGTGGCTTGTGCAGAACACCGTGATTGTATTTCCATCTCACTAGATGGAGGGAAGGAGAGCCAACCATGTCACCTAAAAGCTGTTCCCATCCGTTTAGTGATCATTTTGGATGTCAATCCTGGCACCCTTGTTGAAGATGAATAGTTGACTTTGGTGCATATTGCAAGCTGCCGTCAACTGCATGCAGTGAAAAGCCACAACAAGAGAGCGATATGCTGGCACACTCCTTGCACCAAGTGGAACAATCCTTGGAATCGTGTCCATACCTTGAAGGCTTCAATGCACTTGCCAACTGACACGACCTCTGTCCTACGCTTGAGACGCAGGGAAAACACAGTTCCTGTAACCTATTGCAATTGAGGTTTGGCTTACTTCCACAGAAGTCACCCCTGCCTGAGCTCTTAGCGCGCAGTACAACCTCTCACAGGCGCAGCGCTGGGATGGGCTCAACGCTCAGCTTGTCGAGCTGGAGATGAAGCAGGAGATCGGGCGAAGGGGAGCGGGCTCGTGGGCTGGAAGCGTCAAGTGTCAAACCCACCTGGCTGTGGGTCAAAACTCATGGGATACGATACCATTTTGGGGTAGGTGCACCCATTGTAGAACCTATTTTAGTGGGGATTGAATCGGATGTTCACTGGTCGGTAACCGGGATTTTGAGCCATGGCCACCTCTTCATTTGCTTGTGCGGCAAAGGAAAAGCGACTTAGGTTGGGGTCTCAAACAGCAGCCCGGCAAGTGCAACACAAGAGCTGTAAGTGCCGTCAGCTCCTGCCTGCGGGCAAGCTTCCTCACGCGCTTTTGCTGCCGGTGAATGCAGTCGCTCATGATTTTGGCGAAGAGGGTTGGTTGCCCCGTGTAATTACCATTTGGCCGTGCCGACCCGTTTTTTTTTTGAGCGGCCCTCCCCCTTTTTCTCTTGGAATTTGTTTGTTTGTGTACTGTTGTTGTGGATGGCACACGTTTAGAATGTGCATGTTTCCTTTGTTGAGGGTGCCCCCTTTTGGGGGTTTCAACAGAAAAACCTAAAGGAAAACAATGTTTTGAAGTTTCCGCTAAGAAAAGACGCACAAATGGACAACTCTTTGAAAGTACGTACGTCCTCATCGAATCCTTCACCCGGACAAATCCACCGACCTAGGATAGAGAAGCACGTTGCGGGGCGTTCAATATCTTCCCACGCGCGGGGTCAACGGGCATACCTCGGTCTCCACGGTGTTGCTTCCCAGGAAAAGGTGGAGCTGCTTCTGAAGCGGAAGCCCACGCCCGAGGACGCTCGACCCGAACTGGTTCTCCCACAAGAGGGGTGTGTCGCCAAACAGGGAACCCCTTGTTGGTTGGTGCAAGAGAAACCAAGAAGGGAACCAGCCACATGAAGGGCTTCTTGATTGAGCTCGCGGCTCAAGTCCAACGCAGACGAAATGTCTGGGCACTTCCTACCAAGTCCTCCATCAATCTTTGCGAAACGGACCCAGCGCAAAGTCACCCAAACTGGTCTGATCAACGGGGCACTTTTGATTGGACTGGTGCCCGGAGAAACCTCAAGCACGGTTTTCAACCCCCCCGTATTGAGGGGGAAGGTCCAGCGATCCGAAGTGTCCGACTCCCCAAAACATATGTCATATTCCCTAAAGCGCACCACCTGCGAATTTGCCATGACCAGGTGTTCTTGTGGTGTGTGGTTGCTTGGGTTGCTTGTTTTTACCTGGAATCCCATGTCCGAAAACGAGCTTTTTCACTTGGCTGACACAAGCAGCGCAGGGCGATGCCGGCTTTGTGGCGCCACAGGGGTGGACCAAAGGCGTGGGGGATCTGGGCCGGTTCCCTTTGGAGAAACTCAGGTCTGGGTATTTGTGAAAATGGAGTCACTAGAGGATGGCATGTTTTAGTCTTTGGTTCCATTTGCCAGGGTTCCGTTTTGGGGTTACCCTATTTTTGACCCACGTCGCCAGATGGAATCTGTTTGTGAAGGATTGGAGCCAGTTGGATCCATCCAATTCAACCGGACTGACCTGGAAGGAAAGAAGTGGCTGCGCTGTTCAAGGGCAATCTGCAACATCCTTTCCTGGCAGGTTTCGAAGAAGACAAGGTCTCCTTCGTTGTTTCCCAGCTGTGGATTGGGATTGGCCAACCCTCGCTTTTGAACGAACAGCCCCGAATGAGACGTCCCCCACGCGATTCGGAAACGAAGGAAAGCATTGGATGGCAAAACAATATTAGCCAAACAAAGGAGAGACATTTATCTTGATGTATGGGGATTACCTGTTCTGCCACCCCCCTGAAGAGGCAGGGAGAGTGTTGCCTCAGGCAGTATTGATTGCTGCAAGAGTTCATCAGAATTGCGACACGCTGTTGTGTCGCCAGAGTCCAAAAGCAATCGTCAATATTCTTCAAGTGCAAGCAGAAGAGCTCATGCAGCCAGTGTGGCGACTGAGCTGGAACCCGAGGTTTTCATGGGCCGCTCTTTTTGTTCACTGCTTTCAATGCCATGCCAGCAAGGCATTCACCTTTTTCTGTGAACTCAAGCTGCGAGAAAGGCGACACTTTCTCGGTGGGCTCAGCTGGGTCAACATGTGAAGTAGTTTGCCTGGGATACCTAAGAGGCTGGTGTCTGTTTGTTTTTTCTTCTTCTCCATTTGCAAAGGCTTCATGAAAATCTTTCATGTGAGCCTTCCTACTTCTCTTTCCAGGCGAGCCAATATGACACGCGGGGGCTGCCATTTCTCAGCCAGGGGGTCACGTGCCGTGGCCAGGCGAGTGATGCGCATGTCGCGGCCCGACAGGAGTTCCCATGCTGTAACATACTCGAGCCATGAAATTCCGGGTAAGTAAAGGTTAGTAACGGACACTCCCAACCAGAATTAGGTGCTGCCGCCGGCCTTTGTAGCTCTCTTTACATTGGTTTGGGAAGACCATTTTTAGTACCAGGTTTGATTGTGTCTCACTTGATGTGTCCCACAAGGGTACCAGGTTGAATCATTCGGGCCTTATATACGGCATGCCGGAAGGCCGGGTTCCAAACATTGGCACTGACTTTGGCCGGCTTGGGAGTAGATGCGCGCCAGCGTGAATTTCTTTGAGGGTTTCGAAATGGGTTTTGCCAATTCAGAAGCGAGCTGCTGGCGAAGAGATGTTCAGATGCAGTGGATCCACAAATAGACCAACCTCCATGCGTGGCGAACCAGACTTAAACCTTTGGAACACGAGGAGTTGGTCCTGCCATGAGGAAGAATGCATTTTGACGTTGTAACGGGGAGCATGGCATTTCTCAGCTGCTGTCGAGCTCGCCGTGTTTTCGCAAGCCAAGCAGCTGCCACCCGACCAGCAACTGAAGCAGTCAGGACAGCTCCCGGGGTGAGCCGACATGCCGCCTGGGTGTGGTACACCTAGGGTGCTCAGATGTTCGTGTCGCGGGGCCCCTGGAAGACGGGGTCCCTCCAATGGGCCAGGTGTCACCCCAGTGCTTCTTGATCCAAGATGGGTTCATGGTTCTGATACTGCTTGGTTTGACTAGTGGCACAGAATTGCCTTCAATCACAATGACCTAAGGATCTTGTGAGTGCTGAGAAGCATCAATAAATAGGATGTCCGAAGCACTCCAGGTCATCGGCAAAAGCTTGGATCCTTTCGCTGGCATTGCATGTGGTGGAAATTCATGCGACGTTGCCACAAAACCGTGGCTCTAGGACGTCCAAGACGCCAGGAAGCCAAAGCACGGAGAAAACCGGCTGGTGCTCAACTGACTGTGTTGACTGCCTTTAGAATCCTTTTGGAGGGATTTCAAAGGGAGGCTAGAGGTTTTTCTGACAGCTTCAGTGATTGGCATACTGCACTGCAACATGCCGACATGCAGGGGTGGGGGTTTCTCATATTAGGGGGGGACAAGTTTGAACACGACTGTTCAGCTGGTGTTGAATTGAAATTCGCCGGACTTCTGCGACTCCTTTGAATGTGATGGGACTTCGGAGCTTGGCAACTCAAAGTCCCCACAAATCCCTGAGAGGGTCGACCCGGACGAAAGGACGCCGGCCACGTTGGCAGAACCCGTTGAGACACCCATGAAACACTTGCCAGCTTTCCCCCCGGGCTTCGCGGGCAACAGAGAGAAGCTGCAAAGCGTGTCAGGCTGACTGTGACCGAAGCAAGGCGAAGTGATGTGAAGTAGCTTCAAGGCCAACGCGCATACTTCGTATGCATTGAATTATCCTTCAATCATGCTGGCTGTTTGGGTCTTTCTTGTAGGACAGTGATGGCACGCCTTTATTTGCCATCCAGTGATGCATCCAGGTGTCTTTCTGACCTCATTTGCTCTGGCCTGAAGCTGGCTCGATGGCCCTTCGCCCCAACTGTGGGTGCTGAGGCAGGAACACGACCACACGTTTGTCAGATGTGTTGGGAGGGGTGGTGGGTGGGTGGGTCGGTGGGTGGGTGGTTGGTGGGTGGGTAGCATTGAGCTCAGTTATGGCACGACAAGCATGCGGGTACGGTTTCAAGCCGGTTAAATTATCTTGGAGTGCAGTATATAGGGAGACTGTGTTCGGGCTTTGTCAAGGCTGGTTTTGTTTGGTTTGGGTCTAGATGAGGCTTGACCACCAATTGCATGTAGGGATTTGTTGCGTTGGCTCAAAGGTGCGTCAGGCTTGGGTTGGGCTAGTTCTGGAGCATTGCAATGCTCAGACACCAAACCAGCAGCAAAGCTTGAAACTCTAGAGGACATCTGAGCCCAGTGGTGCTAGCGTTGATCCCCCCCCGCACCACCTCCCCCGGACCACCCACAGGTCCAAGCATCAGGCCCAAGTGACCAATTGGACGCCATGATCGGAACATCGGAATGCCACAGTTCCCGCGGAACAAACAATTGAGCAAGTGGTGCTCAGAGCATTTCCTCCTTTCTGCAAGTCTTGCCTACACATGGGAATGCTCCAAAGGGACCAACAGCTTTCCTTCGTTTGCCAAGGCGCCAGAATGGTGGCAACGCGGCAACGCGGTCCAAGATGTGTTTCCTCGCGTGGCATTGGTTGATTTCGCGGAGCAAGCCCCGACGCTTGTCAGGCGAGCCATGGCACCGTCGGCCTTCGAAGAGCTTTGCAAGCAGAAGAAGGCCAGAGAAAGCTTCTGCGGGCGGAAAGGGTCCTCGTTTTTGTTTCTTCTTTTTTTCCCCTTTCTTTTTTTTGCAATGCAGTGAATGTCAAAGGTTCTTGGTTCGTATGATAGAGTTGCAAGTGAAGTGGAAGTTTATGTGCAGGGGGAAGTGTTGATCTTTGGACTCTTGCAACCCTGGAGGCCATCTCTCAGTGTCAGCTCAAACAGTAGCACGTAAGGGTCCGTATGTCAAATTATTGGATTACTAGTCCTAATTGATCCCTTGCAATACAGGTCCTGTGTCCATTTGAGTACATCTTGGTGTTTTTGTTGTTCCCCCTGGCTAGCGCCGTCGAGACTCCGGAATGCGAGCACGTGCAGAGAACAGTCTTTAAACGGGAGTAGGTCATTCTGTAAAGACCGTTGTGAGGGCACTCGTGGCTTTTGTCCGGTGGCTCCGTGTTTTTCTTCTCGTTGTTCTGGGAGAATTGAGTAAATAACTTACACGCAAAGAAGTAAAATAATGAAATGAGTTAACACATAGATAGACACATAAAATGGTAAGTGAATAAATCAAGAACCACATAAGGACAGAACGAAAGAAAGACAGAAAGACAGACAGACAGACAGAAAGAAAGGCAGACAGAAATAAAGGAAGGAAGAAAAGAAAGAAAGGCAGAACGAACGAGGAAGACAATTCACGAAAAGACAGAAGCAACAAAAGACTGACAGAAAGAAAATCATATAGAACAACCTAGGGCGAGAAAGAGAAAGGGTGCCAGCAAAATGGCACGTACCATGCACCGTTCAGCTCGGTGCCGCCTAAAAGCACCGGTCACCGAAGCCATCGCCACTTCCGAGCTCAGCCCATTGCGTCGGCTTTTGCCGAGGTCGACCCAGAGGCGAGGTGGACGTTGGGACTGGGATCCGATGCCAGAATCCCATGGTGCAAAACGTGGGGGTTGTTGGGAAACATTTCTGGCCTTTTTGCAAATCATGTGGTTTAGTGGTTGAAATCCAACCACTTAACTGCTAACATTTATTTTTTTGCTCCCCTTCCAACGTCAACCAAAAAAAAAGGCGCGTTTCCGGCCGGTGGTCTGGAAGTCTTTGGAACTTTGGACTGGCGCGGGCGCGTGCTCCATCAACATGAGGTGGCCAGAGATTACTCAGAAAGAGTCCCTTAAAACATGGGCGAATCTTTGAAGACTACTTGCCGACTGGTTGCATGTTGAATTTCTTGCGATTGTGGCACGGGGAAGATTGCTGATGAAGGCTGGCAACAACCTTGCCATGTGGAGGAACATTCGCACTGACTTCTTGCCATCAAGCTACGGGAGCCAATCTCCTGGCTAATCCATCAGGTCTCATGTGGGTGTTGCCACAAATAGGGGGACCCCCCGCCAAACTGGTTGGTTTCGTTTTGGTTTCCGTCGTTTAGAAGGTGGGAAGGGGCATATTTGGACATCCCCATGCAATGAACCCGGCCTTTTGGGGAAGAATGCCTAATTGTGTCAATTCCTCCAGATGGCCCCACTCTCCGGGGCTTTCCTTGAAAAGGGTCCTTGTCCCTCCCAAACCTTGAGCAGCTCATGACTAGCTTAGACGGTTTCATCTTTTTGGGAAATACATGTTTGCTTGCTCTGTTGCAAGCTGGGCTGACTTTAGACCTGAACATTCGCAGTTGCAGACCCGTTTGCCTGCTGAAGGCTTTGCTTGGGGCTAGCATTTGGAGCGCAGGAATGGCGGACCACCTTGGCGACGCCCATTTTCACGGAGAAGCTGTTGCTGGACATGACCCCAGCGCCTCGCTCCGCAAAAGAAATAAACAAATCTGGATCCAACGGGTTGAGCCCCGGAGTGAGCAACCTATCCCAAATGAGGCCTTGTGGCGGGGGGAGATGTGTTGCGCACTTGCGGCTTCCTGCAGCCCCCAAAAGCCAATTTTTCTGCCTTTGACCCATAAAATAAGGTCAGGTGACATCCCCAACAGTGGAACCCTCGTGGAACCCTCGTGGAACCTTAACTCAGGGCTGCCCCGGACCACCCCGGAGCCTATCTGGGCTGAGACCCCAAAGCTTTCAGCTGTTGGGGAAAAACAGTACAAAGGCAGAAGAAAGGGGCCGCTTGGGGGTCCAGGTTGTTGGGTGCATTCGTCAAGCTCTAAGCTCAGAGTCGCTGAGCGCCGCGCTGAGGAGGAGCTGGAAGCGCACTACCAGCACGTCGTTGCCGCCTGACGGCATGGTTTTTGGTGAAACTAAGGGGATTTTTGTGAGGGAATGTTTGTAAATCAGTGAAAAGCGCAAGGACTGGTGGTGCTGTTTGCTTTGTTCTTCAGGAAGCACTCAAATTTGACATGTACCATCTTGACATTTCAACATGGGGCACGCATGGCGCGATCTTGAGATCTTCAGCCTGGGTGCGGACACCATGCGACGTACTCATCATGGGGTGTGTCCGTTGCATGCGGCATGGTTCAATGCTCATTGGCTTCGGACTTTCAAGGAGGAAACTGGTAGATGGGTGTGTTTTTTTGAGGGTGCCTCTTGTTTTTGGGTTTCACAGCGAAACCCGAAACCACAAGTAAGCCGCTTCTTCTTCTTCTTTTTTTTGGGGGGGGGGTCGCGTAAAGAAGACACCCAGATATGACCCACCAGCGGACAGTTGCTTCGCCTGTCCGCATTTGGACCCTGTGGACGCCAGTACGGTTGACAGGCCCAAGCTTACGGAGGGGCCCTTGTCGACCTCACCAGGATCTCAAGCTCAAAGAGGGGAAGCCGATTCTAAGTGGTTAGAGGTTGTTGGTCAGGGGTCTGGTGGTCAGAGGTTGTTGGTTGGGGGTTGGTGGTTGGAGGTTGTCGTTTTCAACTTTGAACCCCTGAAAGTCTGCTTCCTTGTCTCTGCCTCTGCTGGTCTCTGCTGGAAACTCGGTGCTCAGCTTCTTCACGCCGAGGACCGCGCCAGAGAGACGAAGGAGGACCGCGCGCTGCTGGTGCTGGAGAGGACGCAGGCGAGCCGAATACCTCACTCCCTGAGTTCCTGGACTTTTCGTCACTTTTTGGGTTTGGAACATTTTAGTGGTGAACAAAAAGTTTAGACTTTTCTGGCCCATCCACTCAGGAAGTGAGATACACAGCCGGCTTTTGGCCATGAACCTTTTGAGAGTTGGGACTCTGGGACCACCTCAAAAGTGGTTGCTGGACATGAATCAGGACCCACGGACCAGGACGAACTTCTTGGTTTGGCCCAACGCACCCAAACGGTTCAGCAGCCATGGACCGCCATTGACGCCAGGAAGGTCGCCTGGAGCGGCAGGCCATGAAGGCGAGACGGGTGTGCTATGGAGTTGCTTCCATTGCTTCGTGTTTTTTGATCTAAGAAGGTCCATGTTTTTCATGTACACACAAAATTCAGACTTGTTCTGGCCAATGCACGGAAGTGAGTGGAAGCACACCCTTTCCTTGGGCTGGTAGTGATGGTCATGAGAAGTGTTCCGTCTTTGAAGTGGGAATATTCTCCCGTTTTACAGGACATGTTTTTGACGGGGACAGTTGCTCGGACTTGTCTGATGTTGACAATGTCCCAAGCGCTGAATGCAGTCTGCAGCCCATTCAAGCCCACAGCAGGGCAAACTTCAAGTGACCCATGGTTGGGGATGTGCGGTGTTCAGCCAACTTGCAAGCCGCCGTTGAATTAGTGCTTGTCCTAGGAGGGATCACCTCCCTCCGTGGCAACACATTGGGAGTCTGAAGAGGTTAAAGCAGCCTCGACCCGTCTACGGTGTCCTGTTTAAGCCTGTTTGGTTGAACATAGATGGGTTCCTTTGGTTTCAGTTTGGCTCCATTCAGCGCCATCGATTTTCGCAAAAGGACACCTGAGTAAGTGGCAATTTGTTGGTGGCCAACTGTTGGTTTGGGGGAGGACATGAGGGACCCAATTTTCCCGCGACCACTAGGGGGAACATTAATTTTTTAATACCTACTGTGGCGCCGCCATTTCCTCCCGGCGATCTCATGTTTTGAAGAGGAACTATGAGGAGTTCAAGGGACAACTGACGTTGTTCCGTTTGAACGAGGAATTCAAGGGAACCCCCTGGAACACTCATGTTATTTTTGCCCTCTTCACTCGCATCCCCGCGAATGTCTCTCGCTTAGGCCTGGGCGCAGCAGCAGCGTGAGGTGGGCAAGGTGACCGCTGAGCAGGCGGATTCGAATCCGCCGCTTTTTAGTCAGAATCCCTTGTCCTTTCTTTTGGGGGGGGGGGGGGGGGCTTTTGTGTGTGTGTGTGTGTGTGTGTGTGTGTGTGTTTTTTTTTGGGGGGGGGCTTGTTTTTGTGGGGGGGGATTAGTGTAAGGGTCCCTGAAATGTTGTTTGGTGTTTTTTTGGGGCGAAATCCAGGCTAACCAACAGGCCGTCCTTTTTTGCCCCTGGCCAGTGGAGGTTTGGATTGGGAAGAATCTAACGGGCCCTGAAAGTGGTAGTGGAGAAGAACAAACATTCTAGAAGAGAACAATAAAGAGCCTGGCATCACATAAAAGTAAACAGGTTCAAACGATGGTGAGGTGCCTGGTGGCATGCTATCACCTTGCTTTCTCTGGTAGTTCCTGATTTCCTTTGGAGGCAGGCCACACAAAAGGGGCGCAAAAGGAGCACCCTCCACGCAGACTCCCCTGCCATGCAGAGATCCAAGCTTGGGCTCCTGGGCTATGTACACGAGGTATCCCGGCAGCAGCGGTGGACGTGGCTGAAACTCCGGGGCCAGTTGCGCCATGCTGTGGGTGGTTGCGAAATCTGTTTCGCACCACTTTGAAACCATGAGCTTTCGTTTGGCATTTGCCAGGGACTCATCAGTCCAGGCTTTCTGGACGGTGGTGCAGGATTTTGTCCAACCACAGTATTGCAGTGAACAGGGTCCAGTTTCCCAATTTCTGGCCCATTGCCAACCATCCCAAACAGTACTTGGGCGAGTTGAATGAACTATACCTCCGGTATTGCAACCACTCCAGAGAAGTACCAGGGATTCGCGGCCTCCAAATGGTCTTGGGATCAGGTCCACGGCCCTTTCCTTGCGGGCTACGCGTGCATGCGCTCCCAAATCGGTCAGAATATCCGGCAGTCTGTTGTCATTTTGGGACTTATTAAAGTTCTCACAAACCCCGGGGACTCACTAGAGGAGGCTCGCTTGTTTTCCCACGTCCATTGCACCAGGATATGTCACTCAGGAGCCCTTGGGCCCCACCAAAAACCTGCAATCCTATAGAAGCCTTTATGCCAGACGCCTCATTTCCGCGAGGTGCCAGAGATGCTGGAGGGCCTGAGATACGAGATCTCTAACAATGAGGCGGTGCCGGCAGAATCATAAGCTCGGGTGATATCCCCAACAGCATGCGGTGCTCTTTTTAGTGCTTGCACCACCCCGCAGCCCTCGCAGAACCTCGTGGCACCCTGGTGGAACCCTGGTGGAACCCTGGTGGAACCCTCGTGGAACCTTACCTCAGGGCCGCCCCGGACCACCCCGAGCCTATCTGGGCTGAGACCCCAAAGCTTTCAGCCGTTGGGGAAAACCAGCAATCCACGATTTGTCCCCCGTTGCAACTCATTGTAGACATACAGACCTGACTAACCCGTTGGTTTCCTGCCTGGATGCTTGCCATGGTAGGTAAAGCCCAGAGAACGTCGCGTATCATTGCGTGGTTGATTCCACTTTCTCCAAGCTGCATTGTCAGGATTCTTTGCAGCAGCAAGAGACAACCATAGATGGCACCGGCTTCCCACGGCAATATGCAAGATACCTGGACCAAAATAAGGACTTACAATGCCAAGTATTCCTTGCACACAACCACAACTGGAAAGCAAGCAGAACCGCAGATGCCCCCCCCCCCCCCAACAAGTTCATCTACAGAGACCACAGCGACATGTTATTTGCAGCTCCACATGTGCCGATTGCTCGCAGACTGCAAGGTTGCCACGTCAACACATATCTGGCCACCCGCAGTTGATAAGGATACTCATTGACTAGCTCCAATAGCCATTACGCCTGGTACCAGGGCTACTTTCCGCGAGAAGAGTAGAGAGGCATGATTCTCCTGCGGGTGGACGGAATCCACCCCTTGGGATGGATGAAGCCGTACAAAACAATGGGATGCCCTCCCACCAGCTAACATGGAAGTGCACAGACCTACTTTCCTCTTGGAAAGGGCCTTTTCGCACTTCCATGTTTGTTGGTGGGAGGGTGAATCATCTACCAACTGGTGCACGATTTTTTGTCCATCCACGATTTTGTACCCTGGCGGCTAGCAGCCTCCTTCATTGATCACATGTTGCTGGCAGTGTTCCGGCCAATGCTTCGTGGGACGCAAGTGATATCATGCTCCCCGGCATACTTTCCCTGGATAATCCAAACCACTTTATACCATTGAAAGCGACTGGGGGCTCTGAGCCGGAGCCAAAGCTCCGCCAGGTCCACTTCTTGCTCCGGCAGTTTGGAGCCACCGAGGAGTGTTCGGGAGTTGGGGGTTGGCGCGGCCAGCGCCTGGTGTATCGATTCGACGGTTGGACGTCAGGCACTTTTGTTTGAACGGTTGGCTTTGAGTTGTCCTTTGAAAGCCCAAAGCTTTGGGTATGGTTTCATTTTGGGTTTGACTTGGAAGCATCCACCAGAAAGGGGACAATGGGCTTGGACATCTCACATAAAGCCTGGCAAACGATCCCCTGAGGGAAGTACTTGTCGACGGAGCCATGCCCCAATCGGCTCCAGGGCTTTGACATGATCCGGGAGAGAGAGCTGACCCAGCACGAGTGGTCGGCGCCTGAGTGGAAGGAGTTGAAGCGACCGGAGCTGGTTTTGGGGATGACATGCTGTCAGACTTGTGTACAGAGTTTGGTTGGGGATAGCTTTGCAATGGCAGGAACAGGTTGCACTCTCAAAGGGTCAGCTTGTTGAGGGAGTAATTCGTGTTTGCCCACACAACTGCTCACATTGGGTAGCGCATTCAAGGCTGTGGCTCGTGGGCGAATGTCAGATCCTGAAGGCACGGCACTGCGTCGACCAGCCACACCCTTCGGGTGAGCCAAAGCCAAACTGGACAAGTGAAGGCCAGTAAAGTTCAAGCAGAAGTAGAAGCGGCCGCCCTTGCAATTCCTATGGGTTTGCGTGCTTATCTTTCATAGGTTTGCTTGTGACGCAAGTAAGTGGCATAGAAGCCGCTCCCTTCGGATAGCATCATTTGTTTCCAGCAGGCGCTCCATGTTCCTGCAGCCCCAACAATCCTGTCGGAGGTTTCTCTCAAAGCAGAAGCAAGTCCGGTGAAGTCAGATGGGCTACTCACACCGTTTCATCTCGCTGTGAATTCCAAGGATTGGAACATACCCAAACATGGGTGGTGGCTGCAGATGTCCACGAAAGGCTTCCCAAATCCAAATCAGCACCATTCCCATTTAATTTGCAGGAGCCGCGACTGCCATCAAACCCCACGCGCCAGTGCAGAGGTTCCCTTTGTTTCCAGTGTCGCTTGAATTCGAGCATTGCAAATGCTAGGCAATCTTGACTGTACAGGTGATGATTGTGTTTCTTATATCTCTTTCTGTGCTGGACTTACCTTTTTGGGCGGTTGTTTTCCTTTTATCCAAATGGGCCGCCCCCCAAGCTGCAAGTTGTATCTCAAGTGGTGACTATCAGGCCTGAATGTTGCAAAGTGAACATCTCGCTCATCAATTGTCATTTTAAGAAACACCACTTGTTTGCCATATTTTAAGAAAGTGCATTCTTTTCTGGTGACTCCATCATACACACCCTGCAAATCCACCCCTCCTTGCCGGCGCAACGCATGTTTGCCCCATGCTGCCAGGAGTCCTACAAGCACGTGAAGAGGGAGGATTGGGTGGCTTAGATCGAGTGACAAAGCAGCAGAACAATCTATAGTGTTTGCGTCCTTGCCGCTTGGCGAACTGTGGTTCCGAGACCGGTGTTGTTCAGTTGTGCCATATCAGCAGGATGTGTTGTCGACGTTTCTTCAGTACAGGACTGTTTTGGTGACAGCCGCACAACTAAAGCACATGGCAGGTCCTTTCTCCATGTGAGAGCGTGTGAGGCCTCCTCATTTGGTCCCCAGACTATGCACTTCGTGGCTTATCAGATGTCAAGCCAAAGAAGGGAGAACGAGTATTGCGTACTTGCCAACTGCAGAAAGGTAGAGGCTGTGTCGACTTCTTTGCGCAGGGTCCATCCGCTTTGAACGCAAAGCGTTTGCTCGTTATATTTTCAGCCACTGGGCTTGTCGTTAACAAGCCACAGCACGTGCAAGGGGTTTTGGGCTCTTTCAAGCTCAGCGCATCAGTGTGAATGGGATCACATAGCCCTGTTTCTGACATTTGAAGAAAGCTCTCGTCCAACGTGGTTGTAGTCTCAAAAAAACCGGGAGTTGGCTCGTGCCTAAAGCTCAAGGGGGCTTGAGACGCATGTGTTGCACACTGGACCGAGGTCCATGGCAAAACCCTCCAAATGGCTATGACCTCAATACATCCTAAGTCCAAAGACGCCCTCCACAATGGCTTTTTCGATTTCTTTGTTGATCCGATTGATGCATTGTCTTGAGGGCTTTTTCTGACGTTTCCTGATGGGCGTAGATCATTGCTTCGACTTAGATTTTGGAATCACAGAAATTTTCAAGGATTGGACACTCAGATGCGTCGTTTAATGCCCCTCCCAGAGCCTACGAAGCAATCCCCGTTTGGAGACTGACCTCTCCAACAAAGCAGATGGTGGAGCCAGACTGCAAGTTCCTGGAAGTTGCATTTTCCTTGAGACGGGTTGGTCTAGTGCGAGGAGTGGGAGGCTGAATATGCCAACCTGGTGCGAAAGCGAGTCCTCGAGGACTGCCGGGCAGGTTCTGACAGGCCGCACGTGCGGATTGCTCGAAGTGAACAGGCATAGTCAATCATTGTCATCCATAGGTGTCCTTTTTGTTTGTTTTGGTAGAAGAATAGATGGCCCTGGTTTACCTGGTGGCTTAATCATCCACCAGGGCCATCTATTTCCCCTAAAAGGACACATGTTGTTATCTCCCTCGGAAAGTTTCAGATGACTCTAGCTAACGGTTTGCAAGTGGGCCTTCTGCAGACACGCTGCCGTAAAGAGGTGAAACATATGTCGCTTTTGCGGACCTCTGTGTGCCCCAAGTCAGCCAAAAGTTGCTGGAAGTCTAAAGAGGGTCCCAATCCAGCCGATGGTTTGTGGTTGACACGGCATCATTCAGCTTCAAGCTATCAGCTTCAATTCCCCCCACCGCCTTGGCAAACTTTCTTCAAACCGATCTGCCTACCACACAACATAGCTGTCGCGTGACTGTCCACTGTGCTGCTAGTTGGCCTGTTTGTGACAAGCGACAGCGACGGGCAACATCACGAACGATGCCATTTTCTGAAAGGTGTGCTGGGTGGAAGCTGGATAATCTGTGAGGAACATTGCTGGAGCTCAACCTACAAGGATCAATCTGCATCAATCTTACAATGCACCATCAACCGTTCGTGACGTCGAAGCCGGTCTTACAAGACTTTGTGAGACCCTGTAAGTCAGCATCAGATGATTAGGGTTTGTGTGTTCGCACCATCTCGAAAGCAAGCCATCGAAAAGTGTCTGAGTATCTCGATTTGTGCCATGCTTTGGGGATGCGCGAGGAGCTCAAGCCGGACATGCCAGCCGCAGGCACGCGAAGCCAGCTCGGGGATTGAATCTAGTGTAGTTGGTCCCTCTTTCAGCCACAACTGACAATTTTGACGAGTGATGTGTTGGTTTCCTCGTGGCTGTTGGATGTTTCTTGGCAGATCCCTGGTTTTGTTGGAAGTCTTCGGGCTCGGAGCCTTCGCGGTTTCAGAAGAACCGCGCTGTCAGGTGAGGTTGGATGGTGGTGGACTGCCGGGGAGAAGGCGTGCAGAATGCGGCGGGAGCTTTGGCGAAGAGCTTTGGTGGGAACCCTGCACTGGCCTAAAGCAAAGCAGGTGTGAGGATGGGGCCGATAAATTGTATGTTTACACAACGGATTCATCGCTGGAACATTGGTTCAGATGTTTGACAGATTAACTCACAGTGATTCGTTTCACTCGGTCGTTGAACCAGGCACATCCTCCAACGGACCTTTGATCTGCTTTCAAGAGAGTAGCTGTCAGCAATAAGTACGACTGTTTCGCGGGTAATCACGGGCTGAAGTGTTGCATCCGGGCTGAACTAATGTACATTACGTTCAACAATGGCTTGTCTTCGTCTTGGAAAAAACTCTACCGCACAATACCGCACATTGACGGCTGTTAGCAGTGTGTCGGTCAGGCTGGGCATGCCACTTCGCTCAGCAAGTTCGCGCGGGGCTTGGAAGTAAGCTTGCGTTCCAAGTGCATCACATTGCGAGGATGTTTTTTTTCCAGATTTCCCCTTTCATTTCGGCATCAACGGGAACCCAAAGGGACGCCATCCATTTCCGGGCTATCCCTGTTTAGAGCAAAATCAACGTCCCACAGTAACGACATGTTTTGTCTTAGGAATCAACTGCCAAGCAACACGTGACCAGGCATTCGATGTGGCCCCTTGTTTCGACATGTATTTTAATTTCTGTTTTTGGGTGTGTGTGATTTATTTGGAGGCTTCTTCGTTTTCTTTGTCCATTCCTGTATGGGCTGAGCATTCAACAACAGCAGATCACAACCAGCGACACAGCCTCGTTTCGACTAGGCGTTCACGGCCCTTCTCCATGTGATACTCATGTTATTCGGCAGGCTCACGGACGTAGAAAACGGAAGCTCATGTTGCGGTTGGCTCAATCGAACAGACACAAACACTGTCAGGCACATTGAGACTCCAAATATCCACGGTGTTGCCTGAAATATGCTGCCCCGAACTGCGCAGTCACATGCACAAATACAACTACATGCAAGAGCCGAAGTGTCAACGCCAGTGAGACATGCGTACTTTCAGACAATTCTTTCAGAACGCCATGCCTGGGCTTCTCTCTCAGGGCAGCAACATGCCTCTACACATGCCAAACGTTAAAGCATCCAGTCATGTCTGGACAAGATAGAAGCCGAAGCCATAATGTAATCATGATCACTTCGAAGAAGGTTGGAGAGGGCACATCTACTACCGAAACTCAAGCAAGTCAAACACATAGTGATTCATGACTGCTGATTGACAACCAATTGTCTTGAGTGTGCCTACACTCAAGCGTCACCATTGCCAGCCGGTTGAAAGTCAGGCTGTCTCTGCTTGTAACCAAGAGCTATGCCTTTCCGTTTTGCCAAAACCCCATTCCTCCATAGCGCCTTCCGCAGTCAACGGAGTTGCTAGTTCCCTAAAGACAGGCACGGATTGTGTCAACGCAAGCACCAACTGGCAACTGCCCAACTAACAGGAAATAACGTGTCAATATTCCCTTAGCTCACATGCGGCACGGGCCGCCTCAAGTGCCACGCGTCGCAAAGCCATTGCAAACCATGCAGGCAACCTCTGAATCAGCAATCCACTGTGAGCAGAGCATATATTTTTTTCTGCCTTCCAGGAGAGTATGTTGGTGAGGCAAGTTGTTTCCTTTGTCCATTCTTCTGGCACCCATGCTTATGGATGTGTTCGTCAGGGGCTTCTCGAAAAGACATTCTGTCCATGTTGGCCATTAGGGCACTAGCTTTGTTCATTTGATTCTCATCGGAGTCCTGTGATGTCTTATCGCCCCTCAGGAAGCTTGTTCATTTGTTGAAAGGTGAGGTTTGATCTGGCGTACGGTTGTTCGCGCAACCTATGCATCGGCCGAGGCTTGGGGCACACAGTCGGATCCTCCAGACAGGGCTATGGGTGGCAACTCACCGAGGGTGTAGGCAGAGAGGCAGGCAGGCAAGCTTGTTTTGCTTGCTTTGTCGACTGCCCTGCCTGGTTTCTGGCTGATTAGCTGCCTGTCTGCCTTGAAGTGTTGGTTTGTTTCTTGCTCCTTGTTGCGAGTGTTTGCCTCCTTCCGCATGAAGTTGGCCATTCCTTATCCAAGGGGGTGGCAGATGCACATGGTTGGGCGTGGATTGGACCGCAAAGCGCTACGCCTGGCTGTTCTCCTTTCGGTTGCCCAGTATAACCACGAAAAAGGGTGTCCGCTAACGAAAGGACACCATGGCCGGATCGGATGCATCTGCCTGTCGGGGCAAGCTGGGAGGAACATGCATCCAATTTTTATTAGGACGGAAGAGGGTCAACCATGAACGCCAAGCATGGCCAAGCTGAACAGAGGCTTGGGACTTGCCCAACGCGGAGTTCGCTTGTCTTTGCCTTTTCCCCACAGGGAAGCCCCCGCTGAACTGGCTGGTTTTGCATGGTTTTGCAAGCATCGGCCATCCGCAATGCATGCCTTTCCTTGCGAGCACGCGAACCGTATCTCATTTGCCCAGAAGCCTCTTGATTTTGAAGTCGGGGGTCATGGGAAGCAAAGGCGCTTGGGGATTGGAGAGTGCCTGTTTCACATCGAACACTTGCAGAGTGGCAGAGCAAACACCTGTGAGCTTTCTCGTGGCCACCATATTGCGAACATGTCGAGATACTGTTTGAATGCCTACATTTTTATACATAGATATTTGCGCGTGTGCGCTTTTGTTTCTAGGGTTAGATCGCCAACACTACGTCTCGTGCCTCGGCAGTGAGGCCAGAGATCGAAGAGAAACTTCTTCAGCAGATGGAAATGTTTATTGGACCCAGGCTCAAAGTCCGGCGCCCGGATTCAGATCGGAACTCAGGTCGCTGTTTCCAAGGTTTCCCGGCGATTGCGCCACTCCCCGGTGTTTGGCTAGGCCTACAATTCTTCGATGATGATTTCTTTTTGCACCCAGGGTGCAGCAATCTGATCGAATGCATGTCTAGACAAAGCAATTGAGGCGCTTGAGGGCACAGCCGGAAAGATGCTCGGCAGTGGCTTCTTGACTCTGTGCAGCGACCAGAGTGGCATGTGCTTTTGTCCCCAGCTTTGGCCCTGAAAGCACGTTGTTTTGCTGTCCAGTTTCCACACATTGACAACCCGTAGCCTTCAACCTGCATGTCCTCCGCAGAACTTGCGGCGCGCCGAACTCAAGCCCTCCAAGTAGCTGTAGTTTGACTCCCAAAAAACGAGGGGAGGTATTGCTACTCCATTTGCCAAGTCTTAGGCAGGCTGCTGTGTGCTGCCATATATTCAGCCAAAGGAAACAAGAGTAAGCCTGGCCCCCTTTAAACAACACAGAGATGGGCAGGAGGCCACCGTAAAAGAGAAGTCTTCCACCAAACGACTCAGTCCGGGTTTCGTTGCTCTGGGATGAGAATGCTGCAAACCGCGCCAAGGATGTGCCTGACGGTGTGCAGGAGTCCAAGGAGTAGCTTCCAGGCAGTCGCCTAACTCGTTCGAGAACAAAAAAGCTGCGCGAGGGCTGGTGCCGGACTCTGGAGGCGAGCTTTGGGCAACATTTGCTTGACTACGGGAAGTTGGAAAGGAATGTGTTGAAAACCAGGCTAGGTCCCCCAGTCGTGCCCTTTACCCTTTTTTGGGGGAGGGTTCCCCTGCTAAAATAGACTACAGAAAGAAAGGGTACCCTTATTCTAACACCTCTACTGGAGGACCTAGCAGGGACACCTTTGAAGGGCTGGCTTCCGGTTGGTCGCCTTGAAACATGGTGTAACAGGATCCTTGTTTTGACACATTTTGACACGCACAAACACACTATCCAGCAAAGATACAGTTGCTCTTCTGGGGGTCCCATCCCAACATGTTTTGTGGGGGTTACACATTGCGGCCTTTGGGCAGTTGCTTGCTTCGTGCGAGTGGCTTTCTGTCTTGTGCAACACCTGCAGCATCCGTCATGAGTCGAAGCTGGATGCCGCATGCACGTTGGAGCCCCACTTGTCTGGCTGCCTCTTGGCAGCCCAATTCGATCAAGCCTCAACTGAGTCTTACTGTGTCTAAGAGGCCTCCAAAAGGCATGAGGGGCCTGGAGGTTGACCAAAAGGCACAAAGTTTGCCCACAGCCAGCCTTGGCACTCCATGTGCGTAGCGAGATGCTGGTGCAGTTTCTTGCTGTAACCTTGGCGGTAGTGTAATATCACTTTCGCCTTCGGGTTCTCGGACTTGAGGCAGAGCTCTGGCGAATTCCGCGGAATTCGACGGCAGCGTTCGTCAAGGGCAATTTGGACTTGCCATGAGGGATGGATGCAGTGAGAGAGCAGGGAGCGAAGGCTACTTGAAGGAGGGAGTGACTGAGTGACTGAGTGACTGAATGACTGAGTGACTGAGTGACTGAGTGAATGAGTGACTGAGTGACTGGGTTAGTTGCTGACTGAGTGACTGAGTGACTGAGTGACTGAGTGACTGGGTGACTGGGTGACTGGGTGACTGGGTGACTGAGTATCTGAGTGACTGAGTGACTGAGTGACTGAGTGACTGCTTGACTGAGTGACTGAGTGACTGAGTGACTGAGTGACTGAGTGAGTTGCTGACTGAGTTAGTTGCTGACTGAGTGCCTGAGTGACTGAGTGTCTGAGTGACTGGGTGACTGGGTGACTGGGTGACTGGGTGACTGGGTGACTTGGTGACTGGGTGACTGGGTGACTGAGTGACTGAGTGACTGAGTGACTGAGTGACTGGTTGACTGAGTGACTGAGTGACTGAGTGACTGAGTGACTGAGTGACTGCTTGACTGAGTGACTGAGTGACTGAGTGTCTGAGTCACTGAGTCACTGAGTGACTGAGTCACTGAGTCACTGAGTCACTGAGTCACTGAGTCACTGAGTCACTGAGTCACTGAGTCACTGAGTCACTGAGTCACTGAGTCACTGAGTCACTAAGTCACTGAGTCACTGAGTCACTGAGTCACTGAGACACTGAGACACTGAGTCACTGAGTCACTGAGTCACTGAGTCACTGAGTCACTGAGTCACTGAGTCACTGAGTGACTGAGTGACTGAGTGACTGAGTGACTGAGTTAGTTGCTGACTGAGTTAGTTGCTGACTGAGTGACTGAGTGACTGAGTGACTGAGTGACTGAGTGACTGAGTGACTGAGTGACTGAGTGACTGAGTGACTGAGTGACTGAGTGACTGAGTGACTGAGTGACTGAGTGACTGAGTGACTGAGTGACTGAGTGACTGAGTGACTGAGTGACTGAGTGACTGAGTGACTGAGTGACTGAGTGACTGAGTGACTGAGTGACTGAGTGACTGAGTGACTGAGTGACTGAGTGACTGAGTGACTGAGTGACTGAGTGACTGAGTGACTGAGTGACTGAGTGACTGAGTGACTGAGTGACTGAGTGACTGAGTGACTGAGTGACTGAGTGACTGAGTGACTGAGTGACTGAGTGACTGAGTGACTGAGTGACTGAGTGACTGAGTGACTGAGTTGCTGACTGAGTGACTGAGTGACTGAGTGACTGAGTGACTCTGAGTGACTGGGTGACTGGGTGACTGGGTGACTGGGTGACTGGGTGACTTGGTGACTGGGTGACTGGGTGACTGAGTGACTGAGTGACTGAGTGACTGAGTGACTGGTTGACTGAGTGACTGAGTGACTGAGTGACTGAGTGACTGAGTGACTGAGTGACTGAGTGACTGAGTGACTGAGTGACTGAGTGACTGAGTGACTGAGTGACTGAGTGACTGAGTGACTGAGTGACTGAGTGACTGAGTGACTGAGTGACTGAGTGACTGATTGAGTGACTGAGTTAGTTGCTGACTGAGTGAGTGAAATCTCCTGCTGCATAGCAGTATTGTTTGTAGCAAACGGTTTTGGACCTCTGCACTCGTCTCCTCAAAGTCAGGATGTCTTGACAGGGTGTCATTGTGTTCACTTGTCTTTCAGTGCGCTCAGATTCAGCACATGTCCCGCCGCAAGCCGATAAGGCTAGCTGATCGCGATGAAACATGCCAACACAGTTACTACTTGGTCAAGGACATGCTGAGCAAGCTTCATATGCACACCGTGGGGAATCAATGGGGACGTGGTGCATGTGAGCATAGGGACTTTGAATAGGAGGGGAGGTTGGAACCCAACATTTTCGGCACATCCAGTTTTGCGATTTTCCTCCGAGCCATGGAGCTTTCTGTGCAAACCATCATTGCGCTGCGTCGCGCTCGGATGGATCTGATGCGGGAACGAAACCCCGACATGGGCGTCGGTGTCCCGTTTTTGATGTTTCTCCAAGACGCCAAAACGGGCACCCTAAGACAGATGAGGATTACCAGGAAATCTTACACTGACAGTTTCTCCCTTTTGGGACATAAAACATGGTTTTGGTTGCCGATATTCTGAGCAGTCAAAATTTGTCCCAGGCAGACAGCGCTTCTGATTTTCCTCCAGTTCGGGGACAAGGTGCGCGGAGCGGTAGCAGTCTTCCGAGGATTCTGAGATTGCTGGATGTTCAGTAAAGCCGGGGACAAATGTTCGAAGAAGGATTGCGGGATCCTGCCATGCAACTTGCAACAGCCACTCATCCGAGCGCTCTGTCTTGTTTGCGCGGGTGACAGCCACATGCAGTTGCCGAATCCTGCCTTGAGATTTGCTGAAGCCCAATTGCCTACTCCGTCGTTTGCGTGCCGAATCTCAGTTGGCGTGAGGCGCACATGTTGACACCAGTTTCGTCTTGATCGCAGCCTTGTCCTCACACTCCAGGCATTGCCTTCTCTTTTTGCTGCACGCAAGGCTGGAGCACCGCAGATGTGAGGTCTTGATTCATGGATGAGTGTGTTCGCCCGTTCCCATCTACTGCATGTACACGAGCAATCACTTTTTTCGCCTGCACAAACTGCTCCTTCTGCCTGATTCAGAGGGCTTCCTGTTTGGTCCCTTGACAACAGCCAGCCCAAGGTTCACTTGTCAGACTTGTCCACACCCGGCAAGTTGGGGGATTCATTGTTTGGCTGCATCATTCGGCGGAATTCTGGTTTCTCAGGGATCATACTTATCTTAAATGACAGAAAGCTTGGAAATTCATGTTCAGTCTCAGACTTCGAAGGATAGAAAACCCAAATTAGATTGGGTCGTTCCCCCAACCATGTTCAAGGGTCACCACGTTTTTGGAAGACTGGTCAAAAGGTATAAGTCATCCACGGCTTTTGTGGTCCGACGGACCCATGCTACAACTGGGGCTTGTTTGGGGTCGTCAGTGTCACCTTGTGCTCCCTCCATGCTCAGTTTGGCCAGACGCGAAGACTCAAAAGGCGCGAGTATTGGCAACGGCCAACCAGCTACGGTGCTGACTTCGAATTCATCTTCAGGGTCTCTTTTTTTCGCGCAAGGCAGCGTTGTGGACACCTGCTAAGCGTATTCTCTGACCCCAATGCCTGACTTGGACGTGACTTCAGAAGACGGCGACATGTTTGCGGAAGCGCTTCCCCCAAAAAACTCAGCCCTAAGAAGGGTTCCCCTGTGCCACGGCCACCTAGACTTTCACCACGGGTCCAGCCGCCGAGCGGTTTTCTGAGCTGGGCACGAGGCGTGCCATGCCGGCAGTGGCGCCCTCATGCTGCTGCTGGACTCCCGAGATCCCTTGGCCAGGCGCAACGTGTCATGGTGCCTCCAATGTGATGCTGCTGTGGTAGGGCTTACCAGAGTTCTTCCATTTTAAGAACATTCTTTATTTTCCCTTGTTGGTTTTAAAAGGAATTTATCACTACTGAACATATTTCTATTTTTTCCAGGGATCTTAACCAAATGGAAGGAGTGGTTTGCATCGAAGAACAAGTTGATGACTGACCAGGTTGTGTATAAGGGTTTGCTCTGTTCTTGGCTCATGGTTGAAGGTTGGAACAACCTCAACCAGCCATCCTTCTAACTTTGTCACGTGTATACGGAGAAGTAGCTCACATCCGGAAAGATCATAGTCAAGACAGCCTGAAGGCGATATGTTTAGCGTGGTGGTTGGGGATAGTCGCAGTTCCGCGAGTTCTAACAGGTGTTTCCTCGGATGCGATGTTTGACCAAGCTGATGAATGCTTGATCTTGCCTACGGTGCCTTTGTCTTGTGAAGCTGCAGCCCACTGAGCCCATGTCTAATGTAGAAGGTGGATTTGTGCTTCTT
This sequence comes from Effrenium voratum, assembly GCA_963377175.1. Taxonomy (NCBI): domain Eukaryota; class Dinophyceae; order Suessiales; family Symbiodiniaceae; genus Effrenium; species Effrenium voratum. The sequence continues at coordinate 998,099 of CAUJNA010000902.1, read as the reverse complement.
AGCACCTAAGAAGCAGCACTTGCTGATTCTGGAACTGGACTTCTAAAACTAAGCAAGACTATACGTAAGCCTCGAAAAACAAGACGGCAAGCCTTTCATGAAGAATCACGAGCTTTTCATTTGCACCGAGACACGTCATGGTCCGTTTCAAGTGCACTCCATGTGCAGAGGGAATGGCGGAATGGCGCAGGAGTTTGGCAGGGCAGCGTTGGTCAACCTCTTGATGGCCATGCTCAGCATTTCATTGTGCAATACGTTGGCCATCGCATCGGTTGAATCACATATTCGGTGAGCATGATAATGGATATTGGCTAATTGCTTGGAGATGCGGGATGCTCAAACATGCTGGTATTTGACCTAGGTATCTGATTCATTCTGTGAAAGCCGGCTGAATGGACAGTAGTTTGAATTAGGAAGCCCGACGTCAGACTTCCACAACGCTTTTCAGCGTTTTGAGGCGGTCCCCAGGAAACAAGTCGCCAACTTGGGGCGGAATCCCGTGGCCAGGGGATTCATCTACCTGGTAGTTGCCTCATCCCTGGCCATGACCTGGCGCTTGGTCCCGAAATGGGCCAGGGCGCTCAGCAGTTGAGCTCTGGTGGCAATACCTCATGAAAAGATGTTGTTTTGTTCCCCGTTTTTTTTTGGGGGGGGTTGGTTTAAAGGCAAGCCAAACGCAAAGCCGAAGCCATTTTGGGAGTACCCTGAACAGGACACTCCCAAATGGGTCCGTTCAGCCCTGTCCAGAGGGTTCATTTACATTCTACAAAAACATCCTCTCTCACCTTTGAAATCCATGCTCATGAGGTACATGGACACGCTTAGCCTGGATGTCCCAGAGCGATCATGACCATGTCGGATGCACGGGCCGTGAGTGTGGCACGCATAAGCCACGGGAATCTCTATTGACTGCTAATTGTGATATGGGTCCCTTCTTGTCAAGTTGCCGAACATAAATGTGAGTCATTGGAAGTGCAATGACTCGCTCCTGGCAAATTTGGCCACCCTTGAATTCTGACAGCCACACTGCACCTTCAAGTTCTGTTACCACATGCGAATCGGCACACCCTACGGCATACTGTGGATGGGAAATTCTGCACCACCCAAGAAGCCCTGGAATGATGATTCCCCTGCAAATATCAACAAACAATGGTTTCCAATGGTCCAAAGTGGTGCAGGATTCCGTCCATCCACGGTATGGGCCATATAGAAAAACGTCTGATGTATGCCTATCGGTAGGGCATTCTTTTTAGGCTTTCTGGGGCTAGTCTTGCAGCATTTCCCTCCTTCCTGTCCTTTAGCACCCTAGAGAGAACACTGGCAATTGACGTCCCTTCCTCACAAGCCGTCTTCAACTTGATGCTGTGTGCTTTGTTCCCCTTGCAACACCCTATCAGCCTCAATTTTTGGCGGGGCAAGCGAAGCCAAGCACAGGTGCCCAGCTTCCGCTTCGGGGATGTCTACGACGTAGGACTGACGGTTTGCTCGGGCTTTTCGGGGTCCGCTCAGGGCCTCTTGGGCAGGCTGCGTGCTTGCTTCGCGTTGATGATCCGTCCGGTGTGTGGTTGCGTTTTTTTTTTGGTTTCGCGCCAGTTATTTGTTTGCAACTCCAATGAAGTACCCTTGTCCTGGGCACAGGTGGGGTCTTTTGGCATTTTGAGCTGCGCCCTCTTTCTCTGAAGGCATCTTTTTCCTTGCAGGAAGGCCTGCCCCCCTCTTCTCCACGAGGTTTGTCGTTGTGCCCCAGACGTGCTGAACCGACGAGAGGGCTCAGTGCAAAAGGTATGAAGCTGAATCAAAAGGGATGACAAGAAGAAAAGTGGCAGCGAGTGATCGCATGTTTATGTTCTGGGCAAGCATGGTCCGAGTAAAGTAAGTAGGAGCAGTCACACGCAAGGTTTTGTGCTTGAACTGGCAAATGGCCTGTCAGCTAATCTGCTTGTCATCCAACGTTTGAATCTGATTGTCATATTTGTTTTTGAATCAGACAGAAGACGGAGTATGTGCAACAAATCACTGCAGAGACTGCAGAGTACAGCACACGGGGGTCACTGCTTTAGCTCACAGATTCGGACAGGCCTAGCTTCGGAAGCCTCTTTGTGCGTAAACATACTGCTGCTGCTGGTTGCAAGATCCATTTCGCACCACTTCGAGAACCAACGGTTAGAGCGGAATCATCAGAATCCAGGGTTTCTTAGGTGGCGCAGGGATTCGGAAAATCAAACAGTGTGAGGATGATGCGGGAGAGGAAAAGAAATAGACATCAGGTAGGATCCATAATCAGGGGGTTCCAAAGTGTTGTCTAGAGCCGTGGAGAACCGCATGCCCTCATCCTCAAGGAAGACCCAATGTGGCTCATTTTGTGTTGCCCATAAGATTTGCCCATCGGTGTTTGCAGTTTCTGCAGTAGGTTGGCCTCAACTTGGTTGGGCTGCCGATTTTTGCGCAACCAGATTTAACATTGCTGCATATCTGAAGTCATCAGAATCGCTTGTGACAGCTTAGCCTTGAGTTCTCAAGTCTGCAACCTTAGCTCCGCCCGCAGGAATCTCGGTGTACCTCGTCATCGTTGCTTTTTGGCCTCTCCGGCGAGCTTGGCATTTCAATTGGCCTTGCCAATTGGAGCGGAAGTATTGACCATAACGTCAAAGTCATTTTGTTCCTAGCTTCATCAGAAGACCGGTGTTGCTCCGTGTTCATGTCCAAGGACCGCAGCTTTCTGTATATATTTTCCCTGGCCCACCCACCTTGAATGAATTGTCCCTGGGTAGGTTAGCTTCTCTCTAGAATTGCGGATCATGTGGCTCTGACAAGCTCAGAACCTTATTATGTTGAAGCAGTTTGTCTAGAGACTTTAAATGGGTGAAACAAATGTTCGCATGCTTAGCATGGCCAGTCCTTTTTTTTTTAATCCGCCCATGCCGTGCCAGTCGCTGCACTCGCCTTATTCCATCGGCTTTCTTTCAGGTTTCCTCAGATGCGCCTGGAGGTTTGGATTGCTCGTAAAGGGAAACCGCCGCTTCACCAAAGGACCGGGCTCCAACAAGCGGAGCTGAGAAGGCCTCTGCTTCAATAGCGCGACTGGCAGGTTCTACATGCAGCAGCCCGTGGGGGCTCTGGCCCCCCTCTTCTTCGCCGATCCCGCCGCATGGCGCGAAAGCCGCAAAGGAACTCGGGTTCGGATAAAAACCACACCTCCGGCAGGGGTTAGGCCATTGGGGGTGTGCTGTATTGGGGCTGTGCTGTGGTCAAAGAACTTCCCTTTTTGATAGTTCTTCCTCACCTGGTATGCAACTTGTCATCCTCGGAAGGAACACAGTTTTTGGCAGGCTCCACCGTTTCAGAACTTCCATGTGAGTGAGCGGATAGTATGTTTCGAATGACGTTCTATCCAACAGTGACTTTTAGATGGATGCTGTCATCACTGCCAACTTCATGTTGTGGCCGGCACCCTCAGCTGGAAGCAGAGGGTTGTTTGGATTCGGTTTCCTCCTTTGAGGGCTCAACCTGTGGAATTCAAAGAAGGTGTAAGAGCCCTTCAAAAGTGTCCAACTTCCCAGAGGTCGCTGTGGCCTTATTCGTCCCAAAGAGAAGCCCCAGCCTCGAGAAATCAGCCCATGCCCCGCCGAAGCCCCGACACACGGGATTGGTGGCCAGGCCCCTAAATATCGATTCGGGGTGAGCCAGAAGTAGAGCTCACTCGGTAGACCCGCGTTACAGTCAACACCAAGCATGCTACATCTTCCATTCGGGCAACTCACAACGATGCCGTGCCGCAGTTTGCAGGGTTGGGAGGGTACTCTTTTGGGATCCCCAGTGCTCCATGTCCTTTGAGAACCTTTGCGCGAGGCAAAAAGGAGCTGCCCAATACTTGAATCCACATGGGCTGAAAAAACAACCCCGCGCCTTTTCGTTATGTAAGGGGCCGTCCCTTAACTTGTTTCGCAGGCCAAAACCATTGTAAACCGATACAGAGGAAAAAACACCGATACCCCCAGAAGCCATGAAGACACACATCAGGTCCTAGTTGTTGTCGCAAACCAAAATTGCGGAATCATAAATTTGCAGGGCCCAAACCGATACCCAAACCGATACCCAACCGATACCCAACTCATTGGCCGCCATGCCGAATCCAACCAGCTGCCCTGCAGCCTTCTCTGGAGCTGCCAACATGTACTTTGTGTACTACATTTGTACTGAAAAGTTGCGACTTCCGCTGTGGAGCTGCCAAAATGTACTTCGTATACTACACCATACTACACTTGCTTGCACTGAAAAGCTGCGACTTTCGAGCCGGAGCTGCCAAAGTGTACTGCGCATACTACTGAAAAGTTACTACTTTCCAGCTGGAGCTGCCAAAATGTACTTTGTGTAGTACACTTGTACTGAAAAGTTGCGACTTTCCAGCTGGAGCTGGGAGCTGGCAGAGTGTACTTCGCATACTACACTTGTATGGAAAAGTCGCGACTTTTTAGCCAGAGCTGCCAAAACGCTGCAAACCGATGCAGAGGAAAAAAACCGATACTGACCGATACTGAGGCATAAGGATACAAGGGTTGTCCACGGGTTTTTTTCAACCCACATGGACAGCTTAGCATTGCAGAGCTGGTTGCCTTCAGAGCGAGGGACGATTGCATCATTGCATTGCCGAAGACTCGACAGGGGTATTGTCGCTCAAGGCGCCAGATGAAGTGGCGAAGGTTTGACAGCATCGCGATATATTTCCCCAATTACAGAATGCCACAGACCTTTCAAAGAGGCAATGCCTCATGCGCATTCCCCCTGAACCCCTTCCCTCCTGGTTTCTTGCCATTTTAGAGGCCATGTTAGAGGTGCTTGGCCCACAGCAACGGACCATGTTAGAGGTCCGAGTCGTAGCACGAGGCCGGCGCCGTGGTGGGCAAGTTCTGCTCCAAGAGGGGTGCTGCACTCAGCTCGCTCGACCTCGACACCCGACGGCATATCCCGTGGCCGAGGGTCTCGATGGAGTCAGAGGTTTGGAGTGGTCAAAAGGATGGCCCCCGTTTGGACCCTGCCGGTAGGTGTCGCCTTTTAAAGGGGATGCCAAAGAGTGCCCCTCATTTTGTAGAACTCTCGTATGGATTTGTGGCTCAGATTTGGTTCGAAAGATGTACAAGTACCAAGAATTGTGGTCCCTGAGGCCACCTGTAAAAGAAAGGTCCCGAGCTTTCTGAAAATGAATGGCTTGCTACACGGCATCGAACTCTCCCGCATCGAAGGTCTTGATGGAAAACCATCTGTACAGCTCCAAGTCAATGATGTTGACCACAGCTCCAAGTCAATGAATGCTGACCATTGGGAAGGGTTAGACTGGTTTCTATCCATTCCCTGTCACCAGCAAAGGGTCTGTTCAGGCATAAGAGTTTGACATTAGCACAGAAACACCAGTCTCAAAGAAAGATGTGGGTCTGCCTTTTTGCGAGGGTGCCCTTTTTGGCTGGTTGTTTAGGGAAGCCAACAGGAAAACCACCATGTGTCACCCCGGGACACTCTAGGTGACTCGGGCAAAACAGATGATACTAAACACGTGTTGAGCAATCTGCTGACGCTTGCACCTACAATTGGTACAGTTCGAAGAACACAAAACATGATCACATCTCGAACGTGCCAGCCATGCCCTTTGAGCGCCCCAAAGAATGCAGCAGATGTTGGAGATTATCCACCGCACACCATTCCATAGAATTTGCGGGAACAAGCAACATCTTCCGATCCCGGAGCATGCTGTCTTGAAGCGCATTGTCAAACATCGAAATCACAAACCGCTGTGCTGGGGCCGCAGACGGCTCCGTTCTGTGCGAAACCCTCGCGTGAACCGCAAGCACAACTGCAGTCGACCGAAGCCAAGGCTGCAATCGCGCCTGGTGGGAGAACAAGACTATTATGGGGACCGGCTTGGGCTGTGGGCGGCTTTGTGCGGCGTGTTGGGGCTGTGCGACGAGCGTTAGCCCGTAGACGCCCCAAGGTGCTCCTAGCAGTAATGTCGCGCTGCCAAAATGGCCTGGGCGACAGTTGAGGTGTTGGGGTTGTCTCAACATGCAGACCTTGAAGTTGTGGGAGCCCTGGGATGTGTATATGTCAAAAGAGACTTTCCGTTTCCGACACACACCCACATGTTGGTGATCAACATGGCTATAGTGGATGTAGTCAGGTGAAGCGAAGGAACGGAATGGCCAGGGGCTTTGCCGCACGCGAGTGCACCCAGCGGCAATTTTGCACAGGCTGAAGGGAGGAATAGCAATCAAGCGCTGGATCGGCTTTGGGTTGGTTGACCAGCGTCCTCAGAAGATTCATCAGGTTGAAAATAAGCACATGCAGCTGATTCAAAACTTGTTACTCATCCTTCCCATCAAAGACACCATACACTTTCAAGGGAAAGTAGCAATGCCGCATCCAACGTAATTACACCATAGTCTGAGCTTTTGTTGCTTAGCACATGTCTAAGTGAGCTAGAGTCAAAGCTGTAGTCTTCAGTCATGGATGCGATGTATGGCACATTCCATTGCTTCAATATAACGATGTATTTCGCTTTGAATACGGCTTCTCTCTGCTTTTGATCCCCAGTTTCCTTTTTGGTTCCCCAGTGAATGAGGCCAAGGGTCGTCATCACATAGCATACCGAAAGCTGGGATGCCTTCGGGTTTGTACACAAAAGTGGTAGGACAAGGCAGTCAGCATTTTTTACATGTCACATGGCTGTGGGTCAAAACTAGGTATCCAAATGGAAGCCTGGTAAATGTAAACGTGGATCAAAACCTGCGGTCCAGTTCCTGGTGGCTTAATTTGACCCACAAGCACACGTGCGTTGGATTGTTCGGGTGCTACGTTTGGACAACGGCGGCTTCATAGTAGAGGCTTGCGAGTCGCATTTTGTTCTCGCAGGACGCTAGCAGTCTTCCTGGTGGCCTATGCTAGGCACACGTATGCGCTTCTGCTGAAGTCGTGTCTGTACATGAGCTTCCAATAGTTGGCGTTACCTTTGTTCGCGTCAACATGATCCAACATAGGGGATCCTGAATGACGCAATTGTGGTTAGGAGCGCGCTTGTGATTCCAGGTGTTGCTTCTCTTGGTAGATGCACGCACACACACACACACACAAGCTTCATTTGACCACTGAAAGGAAGGTGGCTTTGTTGAAATGGCGGGGTGTCATTTTGCGAATTTGGGAATGTGCAGTTATTCCTCCACTAGACCCCGTCCCAAGCGGTTGGTTTTTGTTGGTTGACACTGCTTCAAGTTGGGGTTACCCCTTCCCAAACGGTAGGCTTGTTGGTTTACACTAGGCTAGCATGGAGCCCGTGGGCGGGTCCCTTCAAATTGAGAGAACATGGCAACCAGGACTCCTCTTCAGGTTCCGGCTGTTATTTGGTGGGAGGCTAAATTGGGTTTCACAAATCTGTCCGACACCCGGGCGGCCAGTCTGGATGTGCCTGATTTCGCCGGGCGTGTGCCTGGCTGAGTGAAGGGCCTTGGAGCCTGGGGGTTTGATCCATGAAACCTGCATCACTGTGGATGGTGACGCGAAATCCTCTTACCCCGCATCACCGTTTAGAAACTCTAAATGATTTGATTTCCCTGCAAATACCAACGAACTATGGTGTCAACCATGGCATCGAAATTGGTGCAGGATTTCGTTTGTCCACAGTACGCTAGAGACAGTGGTCTCTGTCATCTCACTGCTGTTTCTTGCAAACACAGCCAGGCCTAAGGGCTTGATCGATTTCAGGACTTCCTGGCCAGCGGAAGGAGCTCGTCGCTTCTATACCTGTTGATGTTTTTTCAGTATGATGCAGTACGCACGAACATGATATGCTGCATGCACATACTCTATACGGATGCATTCCCGCATTAAACAAAAAAACAAAACGAAACATGCACCTCCCGTTGCCAGAGTTTGGGCTTTTGCAGCGATGGGAGGGCGTACTCTGAAGTTACTCTCTTCAAACTTGACACATTCCGGCTTGCCGGTGCGGCAACGGGAGCGCCAGCGTCTTTTTGTTGTATGTAGTGAATCTCGTTTTTTGTTTGCACGCATACACTCGCATGCCCATGGCAAGATGATTCTATGCTCTGTAGCCTCACTGAGGTGTTGCTGGCGCTCGTATGCGCGCTCGCAGAAGCCTTCGGAGGTGCGCCTACGGCAAGCTCACAGGGGGTAAAACGGGGT
>CAUJNA010000902.1:934912-982412 GCA_963377175.1 Effrenium voratum | reverse complement strand
TTCCTGGAGCTGCCAATGGATGCTGGTTTTCAAGTTGGGGTGCCGTACGTGACCATCACACAACACCATGACCTCTTTCTGTTGAAATGACCTCTTACAAGGGAAGGCCCTGAACCTGACCTTCTCTCTAGAATCGCGGCAGTCTGTCGAATGGACATCGAGCGTTCTTGCTTGCTTGCTGGGTTATGCCCGAAAGTGCTTTCCAGAAGCACCCCAAGGCTGGGCTAGCGCACTTTCAAGGCCCTAGACCAGGGGCGCTATATGGCTATGGGTCAAAATTAAGCGCCAGGCGACCGCAGGTTTTAGTCTTTGGTTCCATTTATCAGGGCAACCCATTTTGGGGTTACCCTATTTTTGACAACCACAGCCAAATCAACTCCACCGAAGCTCTGTTTCGGTAATTTCCGGAATCCGTGGAAACGCATTTTGCGAGGACCGGCTCTGCTGGGCTGCACGCCTCGGTGAGGCGGCGTGGAGCCTCAAAATTTGGCGTGCCTCCGGCACTTGGGCCCTGTTTGGTCCATGGGCCATTTTACCTTAGGAACAGCATATGAGATAGAGAGAGAAGAGATCTAACATAAAAATAGAAAGCTCAACCAGAAGAATCTGGAAGGCACTGGAATTATTTGTCATCTTGGGCCGTCGGAAAGTTAGGTGAAACACTTTTCGGGAAATCGCCAACATCACTGGCATGACTCATGTGATGAACGACAAGGGTTGGCACACATGACTCAGGTTCCTTTCATGGCCCCTTGGGAGGGCATGGTAGCAGGAGCCTTACGCCACATATAGAAGGCTACCAAGGCCTCTAGATAAAATATATGAGTCAGCGGCCGCAAGACACACCAATTAATGTAAGCCATTGAGCTATTCAGTCATTCATTCCTTCCTTCATTATTTCTTTCTTTCTTTCTTTCTTTCTTTTTTCTTTCCTTCTTTCTTTCTTTCCTTCTTTCCTTCTTTCTTTCTTTCTTTCTTTCTTTCTTTTTTCTTTCCTTCTTTCTTTCTTTCTTTCTTTCTTTCTTTCTTTCTTTCTTTTTTTCTTCCTTCCTTCCTTCCTTCCTTCCTTTCTTTCTTTCTTTCTTTCTTTCTTTCTTTCATTTTGCGCTGCATGATACCGACCGAGCACCACTTGGATTTGATTAATCGACCGAGCACCACTTGGATTTGATCAATTGAAGTGGCCGCTTTGAGCGCTTGCATGCTCCGAGGCACTGGCATTGCGTGGGTGGCTTAGCGAAGGGCCATAGGCAATGTGGGAATGTGTCAAAGCTAAAGCCTTCCCATTCCTTCCATTTGCTGAAATGAATATTTGTTGTTTTTCCCTGCTGGTTTCAAAGGAAATCTATTACTACGTACTAGAAATATGTTTATTATTTCCGGGGGACTTAAGCACATGGAGGCTTCTGAACAGCATGTTCTTCGTGCTTCAGTAAATAATCAGACCATACGTTGGTTCCCTTTCCTACCGAAACGAGGAGAGCCCCCCCCGCCCCCCCGCACTGCCATGTGGCTGGGCTTTTTCCGGCGCCGCCATAGATCTTCTTTTGTTGCCGAAGTCAGTTGTGCACGATGGCGCGCGGCATGCGCGCTTGTCGTCAATCATATACCGCTGTGGGTATGGCTCAAAATTAAGCAACTGGGGTTACGCGGGTTTTAGTCTTTGGTTCCATTTCCCAGGGTGCCATTTTGGTACCACTTTTTTGAGCCACAGCCCTGTGTTGCACACGAACACATCGGAAAGACGGAACACATGCGAGATCTGGCTCCGTCTTTTTGTTGATGGTAGTCTTTTCGGGTTGATGAAAAAGGACGCCAAAAGGAACACCTTTTTTGAGGTCCACTAATTTTGAGACGAATCCATCTAATCAAACAACTCTTCAAGTTTTTTTTTTGGTTTTTACCTGAGGCGAATCGGGGGATGCCTCCTGCGTCTTGGCCACTAGTTGGGCTGGAGCCTGGGTAAGCTTTTGGCTTGTGTCATGGATGACAGGCACCCTAGCACCATCTTGGTGTGCACCCTGTCCCGGGTCCTGAAAGAAACGAGTTGATTTGGGAGCATATTCATGGGTGATATCAAAGGACTGTTGACCATGTGCTGTTTGGACTTTACCCTGAAGCGGAAGTATTATGATGCATTGATTCGGCTCATCTTCCACGCGGACGGGGTCATAGAAGCCTTGCGCTCGGATACTACATAGATTGTGCAGTCAGATGCGTGTCCTTTTTGTGTTCGTTTGTTTGTTTGCTTGGTTTTTTGTTTGCTTGCTTGCTTGCTTGCTTGCTTGCTTGCTTGCTTGTTTGTTTGTTTGTTTGTTTGTTTGTTTGTTTGTTTGTTTGTTTGTTTTGTTTGTCTGTTTGTTTGTTTGTTTGTTTGTTTGTTTGTTTGTTTGTTTGTTTTTTGGTTGCTTGTTTGTTTGTGTTTAGTCTGTTTGCTTGTGTGTTTGTGCGTATATGTCTGGAGTAGAGCTTGAATGGACATTCCAGAGCCTCTTCCAACAGTTTCACGCAATATGCGGTGCTTGCAACATATCTTCTGTATCTACACATCAGAAGGAGCTCTTTGCAGCGTACCGTATCTAAGTACTGTTTATATAGTAGGCTTGCGTATGTCGACAATGTGTTTGACTGGCAGAGCAAAGCCCACTTCGATTGGGAGGATCGTTGCGCACAGTTGCACTACGTAAGATCAAGTTTGCTGCAGCAGAAGCAGCCCTATGTCTCAGTCTGTGAAGCCTCGCCCATGAGCATCTGCTAAGCCTCGTCTGAGGCGATTTGGATTCCTGGCAACAGTGCGAGGCGCACCGGCCCGTTTGGAGCTGCGGCAGGATTCCCGAGAAAAGACCCTTAACCAACAAGGGTTTGGCACTTTCACGGGTGTGACAGGGTCCAACAAACGGGTTGTTGTTTCCTGGGTGCCTCTTGTGAGTCTCCCTTTGGCACTTCCGGGAGCGGTCGCAGATGATGCGGTCACAGCTTTGCCCTGCATGTTGTCGTCAGGTGTTTGAAATACGGGACGCTGATGGCAAGCTGTTCGCTTTGCAACAAGCAAGACGTAGCTTGCCTTAGCGACGTCTCTTGGTTTGCGAGCAACAACTCAGTCCAAACCATGTCTATGACCTCCGCATCTCTCAGAAAGCGCCCCAGTTTGGCCAGGACCCCCAGGACCCCTGATTTTTCAGAGCAGCACGGTGCGTGTCAAGAATGCAGAACCGGACAAGCAAGCTTGACGAGCATGACAGCCGTGTCTCAAAATGTTGCAGTTTGTCCCGGCAAGGTTTGCGACCGTCAGCACAATGCAGTGAAGGTCGTCCCCACTTGTGCTCTGCAGAAACAACCATCCCAAAGAGGTTGCGCTTCTGAAAGCGGGCACAGCTCGGTCTCGGTCAGGATGGCGCCAGTCCAGCTGCTGGTTGTATTCTCCTAGCCCTCGACACCCGGTCGCAAGGCAACAGCCAAGCTGCGGGTCAAGAAGAGGCATGGAAAGCCGCAAATTGCACCAAGGAGTTGCCGTGCATATATTTGTGCGGAGAGGCGTGTGAATCTGCTCGTTGAACCTCCCCTCTCAGCATCAGAAAAAAATGTGAGCCTAAGAATTTTGGGCAGGCTGATAGATGCACACTTGGATGTGTTGGCTCCGTGGTCAGAGGCAAACGCCATGCCCTGACAAAGTGTTCAATCAATCTCACCCACAGAGCGCCGGGCACAACAGAATTCCTGCCCCTTTTCAGCTGCATTGTATGGTTAGTGAGATAAATGTGCACGTTGAAGTGTTGAGAACATGTACTGAATAAGCGAATTTCACTGCTGGGCCCTTTTGGGCTACAGGTGGGGAGAACATTCGGGGGAAGAGCCGGTTTGCTTCGACCCCTCGGTTCGAAGGTTTCAGCCAATGGGAAAGAAAAGACGTTGCTCACTGTACTGCCCTGAAACGACTCATTTGCTTCCAATTGGCTCGAAACCAAGAAACATTTGGGTGTTTCTCAAAATAGGGGACCCCTTTTTGGACGGTTCAAAAGGGAATCCAGAGGAAACTACATACATGGAGGGGTCCCCAATTTTGAGACAAATCCATTTGGGGCCAGGATGTGCGTTCCTTTCAAGTGACACCACGAATTCGCCCAAACCAAGCTCGGAGCGATGACCAGAACTTTTGGAAGGTCAGGCCACGCTTGTCAGCCATCAACAGCATGTAAGTCAAACTTGGCAACAAACAAGCAAGCCTTCCATCGCGTCCTGAGTGCATCTTAAGCAAGAATCGCCCGGGTCCCGGTTTTCAGCCACATGAGCCCTGCAAGTGAGCCCTGTGACAAGACATGCTTGTGACCACACCAGGCGGGAGGCTCGACAGCTGGAGAAGCTGGAGAACAACATGTGGGCGCCAAAGATTGAAAGAAGTGTTTGGGATTGGAGACCGAGATGCAGATATGGCAATATGCTCCGTAAAAATAACACACTCCATATCCCTTCAGCCATGTTGCTTTCCTTGACTTAGTATTCTTCGAGTTGTTTCCAGTAGTTTATCCATTTTGTGTTATTTGTCCAGTTTGTTTCACTACCTCTTGGGATGCTTGAGCAAATCAGCCCTCCGCAAGGGGTTGCAAGGCGAGCTGGATGTTGGATTGACCACCGGATCGCAAGAGAAATTCAACGCCTCACGTAACCCAGGAGTACCTGGCGTGGGGGCAAGGGTGAGTCCTTTTGCCAAGAGGAACTTTGAAAAGCACCTGCACCAGCACCCCAAACTGAATGACCCCCTATCACCCCCCCCCCCCCCCTACCCCCAAAAAAAAACCACCCCAAAACCACACCAGCACCAAAATCCCTTCGTCAATCTTGCAAAAATGCGCCCTCACCGTCCCCAGCACCTCAAACAGCACCTGCACCAGCACCTCAAACAGCACCACCACCAAGTACCTGCAACAGCACCTGCACCAGCACCCCAAACTGCGGCACCGCACCGTTACCAGCACCCCAAACAGCTCCGCAGAGCAGCACCTGCACTAGCACCCGGCCTTCGGTCTTGCAAAATGCACCCACACCGTCACCAGCACCTTAAACAGCACCTGCACCAGCACCCCAACTGCATGCCCCCTAGAACCCGATCGTCAGTCTTGTAAACATGCGACACCATCACCAGCACTTCAAACAGCACCCGCAACTGCATGCCCCCTAGCACCCCCCTCTTTATCAGGACCCCCTCCTTATCAGAAGTTAGAACCCTTACAGACCACGTTTGCTCCGACCTGGATGTAAAGGTGCAAGGGTGTTGCAGTGGATTGTGGAGGAGAGCAATTGGACAGCATGTCAGCTGAATCGGGTTGCTTCAAGAGGTCAAAAGGAGAGCGGGAGAATGGTAGAAAAATCCGGGTAATCAAGATATGTGTTATGGAAAAGAGGAACAATGCCGGAGGCCGAGGGTTCAGTATTGGTTATGTCTGAAACCAAGATCTTGACTGCGCCAGGTCTTGGAGTTCCATTCACTCGCAATGACTCGCAATGATTCATTTATTGGGTGGAATCTGCCCAATTGCTCCCAGTCCAAGTACATAAGTAGTCTGTTTCCCAGACATGGCATTTAGGGTTTGGGATGCTCATCAACTGTTGTTTAATGGGCTGGCTCCTTTCTGAGAGCATTTGTTCGCTGTTTGTCTTGTTGCTGGACTGTCTTACGCTTTGCCCAAGGCCCGCTTCTCTGTTGCGTGCTGTTGTCTTATTATAAGTTAATCAGACGCACCTGTGCCAATGGCTTCAAACCTCTTCAAACAGTTCGCTCTTCGTTGAATTCCTAACGCCAAGGCGGTCCCCAAGTTTTTGTTCGACCCCAGCCCGAATGCACTTGTGCACTTCCGAACCCCAGACTGAGAGCCGTGCTCCTGAGGCATTCTGTAACCGCCAGCTGTCTGGAGGCAGGTGGCTATGAGTATAGCAGTTCAACCCCCCTGGAACTGTGGAGGAGTTGCAGTGAATGCGAACTTGCAGCCAGAACATTCATGTTCATTGTCTGCATCTGGGATGATGCCATCTTCCAGCAACCTTTGAGAGCTGTCCAGCAGCATTTCAAACATCGGCATGCCTTCCGGCGGCAAAATCACCCAGCAGGGAGTACCTGCGAAGCTTGTTCCTGTGCTGGAAACGGGAAAGACCATATCTAATAGTTCTGTCGAGTGCCCAGCTCGAATTGGGGAAAATGCAATCTCATCATGGATGAGGGTCCCTTACGTGAGGATTCCTATTCAATTTCAGACTTCACCGTTCTTTGGTTTGCGGTCCCGCAAACCAAAGAACGGTGAAGTCTGAAATTGAATAGGAATCCTCACGTAAGGGACCCTCATCCATGATGAGATTGCATTTTCCCCAAATCGATTGGCACATGGCTGTGGGTCAAAACCAATGGTACCGTTTTGGGGTAGGTGAATTCACCACCCATTTTAGAACCTATTTTAGTGGGGATTGAATCGGATGTTCACTGGGGGGTAACCGGGATTTTGACCCATATCGCGAAATCGCCTCATCGGATCGGCAATTCGCTCGTGCAGGCGCAGCATCACCTGGCGAGCCTGGCGAGGGAGAGGGACCTCCTCAAAGATTGCCGGGGCCTTGGGACCCGTTGCAACCCCTCCCCCACCCCCCCCCCTCCGCGCCTGTGGTGCCCTGTGCTTTTTGGAGGGAAATCCGAGAAGAACGTCCATGCCTGGGCCTTTTTTGGGTTTGAGCATGTGATGCAATGATTCATCGATTCATCAAGTGACATGGCAATGTTGCAGCCCTGGAACGAGACATTTGGCGTGTTGCCTTCAGCGGTACACAGAGACGCGACCATTGGTGAGTCTTCCGTTTTCCTGCTCAGAACCACGCCTGTTGGGGGTCGTTGGTAGTTCCGGGTGACATCGAAAATCGGGGACCCTTTCTGATTGGTTGGCTGGTGGGTTGCTTGGCTGGTTGGCTGGTTGCCTGGTTGGCTGGTTGGCTGGTTGGCTGGTTGCTGGCTTGCGGTTGGCCGGTTGGCTGGTTGGCTGTGGCTGGTTGGTTGGCTGGTTGGCTTGTTGGCTGAGTGGCTGGGTGGCTGGGTGGCTGGTTGGCTGGTTGGTTGGTTGGCTGGTTGGCTGGTTGGCTGGTTGGCTGGTTGGCTGGTTGGCTGGTTGGCTTGTTGGCTGGTTGGCTGGGTGGCTGGTTGGCTGGTTGGCTGGTTGGCTGGTTGGCTTGTTGGATGGTTGGCTGGGTGGCTGGTGGTGAGTTGCTTGGCTCTTAGACAGAAAGCAAAACGTAGCCATCAGCGAGCAAACCTGTCGTTCTGCTCGAGGCGTCCAGGAGCTGCTGCTGCTCACGCCCCCGGCGGCTCAGGCCCCCCAGAACCAAAGAGAAGCGATGGTGAACTTCTGTCATAAGTGTGCTACTTGGATAGTTTGGTTAGAAATAGAGGGGGATTCACTGGTTCAGATTGGTTCTATTCCATTTCCCAGGGCCAGCGATCTTCGAAAAGGTCACCTGTGACGGCGGCACTGCTTCTCGAATGGTCCTCATACTGAGATTTGAAGGGGCGGTTCAAATCCCCGGGTGCCAACGGGCCTGCTCAAGTGCGGTGGAATACCTCAAACCCGTCCGGTGTTTGACCACCTTTTCAACGGTGCATTTGAAGTGGCTACGTTTTGCGGTTTGTTCACTTCTCCATATTCAGACATTGCTTGTTCTGCCGTTCCACCAGGCAAAGGCGTTATTTTTCTTCGTGCCAGCTTGCTAGTGTGGTTTTTTATGTGTCCGTGTGTGTGTGTGTGTGTGTTGCTACTTGTGGCAACACATACGTTGGTCAAGACCAATGGGATCCCATGTTGGTTGGTACGGCTCCGATTTCTCCAGGCCATGGGAGTCATGATTCCGCTGCATTTCTCCCTGACCTATGCATGTCTCCAAAAATGGGGCGGAGGAACACCCATGTGCCCACCAATTTTTTGATTTGTTCACCAGGGGTTTCCAGGGTTTTGACCCACAGCCATGTAAGTCAAGTGTAGCCAGTTCCATTCAAACCTATGCACTTAACGTTTGCTGTCCAGTTGCACGCGGGTGCATGTGCCACGTGCACATGAGCTGTTTCTCATTCCTGGTACGTGCTGGCACATGGAGATGCCCTGAAGTCTTTGTGTCATGCATGAAGAATCATTTGAGCCACAATCAAAACCTGGGTAGATGAAGGTTGGTATCCCAACCACAAATAGCTGCGGCCGCCTTCTTAATTGGATGTGTGCACACACGCTGACGTTCATTCCTGTCAGGCTGCAGCAGGCCAGATGTGCAGAGTGTCTTGGGGCGGCGGGTGTCCTGTTTGCAACGCCTGCTTGGGTCCGTTTCCCGAATTGAGCTGGGTTTTCCAATGTGTAAAGCCAGCCTCCCAGGCTGGGCGTCACAGTGTGAGCTTGCATTTGCCGCAGATGCAATGCGATGCTTTGCAACCCCCCTTGTACAAGTTTTTTACGGGAGTGTACCGCAAGATGGCCCTTGAGTTTCAAAAACAAGCCTCTTGCTTCGCATGCGAGCACGCATAGGGCAGGCGCCACAAACCAGAACTGATCAGCTATCAATGATCACTCACCACAATGCCCAAAAGGACACTGGAGCTTGGACCGTATTTCTTGCTGTTTGTGACAATATATTTGGTCCACGCCGGCTATAGGGAGGTGGGGTCCTGACGTAGAGGGCACAATGGCTACTAATTTATCACAAGTGAAGAGGGCACACTTGCCAAATCCCATCTCTTTTGAGGGCATGAGGACCTTGATGTTGGGTTGTTTGAGGCGGGCTCGACTTTGAGGAACGGCCATCAGTCGCTTTATGATGCGCCGCTTTGTGCGAGCATGTTGGTTGGCTTTCTGGTTTGGATACCCTTCCACGTACGAACGCTTCTCTGTTACATAAGTCCACGGGGCAAGTGCTTGTAAAGGGAATCCAAAAGGAAACCGTTGTATATATATATATATATATATTATATATGTATGTATGATGTACGTGTGTGTATATATATATATTGTATGTGTATATATGTATATTATATATATATATATCTCTTTACGCGCACTCCGACTTCTTTTGGACTCCGCCCCCCACCAGGATGCCTTCTTCACACGCATCACAAACCCCTACTTCAACGTGCTGCGCCAGGTCTCAGGCGATGCCAGGAGCTCCAACCTCCAGGCGCACTTCGGGAGTCACTGCTCCGTACGAATCATGGTGTGGATTTCCATACCCCCGGCGGAAGTTGCGGGGGTCGTTTTAAAATAAGAAAAATACGTTTCACAAGAATAAGAACTATACTTTGGAGCATGCTTCTCTTTCTCTTTCTCTTTCTCTTTCTGTTTCTCATTCTGTTTCTCATTCTGTTTCTCATTCTGTTTCTCATTCTGTTTCTCATTCTGTTTCTCATTCTGTTTCTCTTCGGCTCTCTCTCTCTCTCTCTCTCTTTCTCTTCTTCTCTCGAGTTGACCCCCCCAAAATCCAGAAAGGGTTCACCATTGCGCAAGCTGAAAACGAAAACACGCAAAAAGCAAGACAGCACACATATTTGATGTTACCCCCCTGAAAGTCCGCAGTTGCGCGAGCGAAGTGAACATCGCAAAACACGACGAGTTGTTTTTTAAGGTCGACCCTCTCAAACTTCCGCACAGGGTTCACCAATCGATGGTCGAGAAGCGGTGCTTGCGGCCGTGCCAATGGACCCGCCCTGCTGCGCACATGCGAACGAGCCGGGGCGAATTCACGCACAGGGCCACGTTTTCTGCCTGCGTCTATTCCCCAAGTCTCGCCTTTTCGCCTTTTCTAGGTTTTTCGTAGTCCTTTGACGGGCAGTGCATCTAGTCTTAAAGATACGCGCAGACCCCCCCCCCCCCAGGTGCATCTTTAGAGCCAGCTTGCTCATCAGTTCCAGTACTACGGAATTTCCTAGACCTCCAGTTTCCAGGTATGGATGGAGGAAGGCCAGTGCTTGAGATAAGACAGCGAAAATCGAACAGAAACAGCCGCGATGACCAACCTTGCTCCGCGATTGGAATCTGTGGGACCGCGATTGGATCGCGATTGGCCGGCGATTGGGGGGTCCCCAGGCAAAGTAGTTTTGCACAACCCCCATGTGTTGCCGCGCTTCCACTGCCGACTGTCCACAGGCTTAAACGTGTGCCAGCTGCGCGCTGCCTCGCAGGTGCACATTCAGAATGCTCGGAAGTGTAGAGCTAGATGGCGCTCTTCATCTTGCTGGTTCTCAGCAGGGAATGAGGGAATAACCCCTGTAAGATCCCCACTGTTTCCTTTGGCGAATCCCCAGGTTCATTCCCAGCACCCTGGGTCATTCCCTACCGAGCACCAGCATGTCATTCTGTGACCAAACTTGAAAGCTTCGGGCAGCTAGTTGTCCAGGTACTGGAGCCAGCCAAGCTCAAGAGCCTGGTTGCTCCAGGGTTCTTTGGCGTCGAAACTCATCAAACAACGAAGTGTCGGAATTTCACAGTTGGGTCTTTGTTCGCGCTCTTTTCTTTGTCTTTGTAGGCTGAACCGAATTCACCAACTCTGCGAATGAATGAAGAAAGCAGCTTTGACTCAAAGTAGTAGTCGCTGTGTAGATGAATTTTCAGACGGCTGAGCCCAGAAAGTATCAAATCGTTGCCCAAAAAGAGTGGACAGCGCTACCGACACCTCCAGCATAGCAGTTTGTCGTTGGCCAAAAGTACTGGTCGCGGCTCCAGAAACACCTCCGTGATGGGAAAGATTTTGTAAGGATAGACCACACTTGCGCCGTGAATGCCTCAAGCTCGAGGCACACGAAACCTTGTTTGCCGATCCGAAATTGCCTGAAACTTGGAACGATTCTCCGTTTTCCTAGCCCGACACTAGCACAGTGCCGCAGAACAAAGGCCCTCAGAGGGGTATTCACAGATCCACAGCTTGCAGTGTGTAGAATGATGAACGTCGTAAACTGTACAAGGCACCAAGTTGTCTGTTTGCTTGCACGTAGGTGTTGCATTGAACGTTGCAAGTAACTTTGGATGTCACTAACGACGCACCAGGATGGCTCGGCAAACGCGCCGTCTCCCCGTAAGCGCGCGCCTGCAGGCACACGGTTGCCACTTGCACCGCCGCAGCAGGTCCGAAATGCCTGGTTTTTCAGAGGCGAAGGCAATGTCACTCCGGGTTGAGTTCAACAATGCACTTATTATTTTGATCAATGTCTAAAAAATATCTTGGGGCTATGTACAAGAGCATGTACGCTCGCTGCCCGCAATTCTGCCAGCGCCGTCAGAACAGTGGTAAGACCCCGGCTTCTTTGAAGCCGCCTCGCACTGAGGGCATGCACGTGATGCATGTTGGGCGCAGACCGTCCCAATTGGTTGGTTTTTCCGAGAGCACGTTTGGTCACACTGATTTCGTTTTCACAAAGATTGTCTCCCGCATGCCAGCAGTGACTGCGTGCATTCATTGGATGAGCTCACACCCACGTAACAAGTGTTGGTGATACGATGCACAGAGAAGCAGCGCCCGATGCTGCTCAAAGCAGCCTCAGTTCGCAAACCGCCGGCCTGCGTCATCTCCGGGCCTCTGGGGGAGACAATCAGCCAACTGGCGGTCTGCGCCCAAGCTAAAGCAAGTGCAGCTCTCAGTGTGAGGCGGCTTCAAACAAGCCCGGGCCTCACCACTGTTCTGACAGCGCTGGCAGAAATGCGGGCAGCAAGAGTAAATGCTCTTGCACATAGCCCGAACACATTTTTAGACATTGTTTTTTGAACTCAGCCCAAAGTGACGTTGCCTTTGCCTGTGGAAAACCAAGGACCTGCGACGGCCGTGCCAGTCTGCCTAGTCATGGAGCCATGGGTCGAATGAAGTTTCAGTGAGCTTTGAACGCAAGTACTCCCCCCTCCACCCACCTTTCTTTTTGCCGGGCTGCCCTGAGCATCTCTGACAACTGCCCGCAAAAAAAGGGCGATCTTCGTATTGGATGGAGGGTAGGTAGCCCTTGTGCCGTACCCAGCCAGTTCTTGGCACAAGTGCCTTGATATATTTTTGGGCGCAACGCAGACTGTGCCAGCTAGCACACGAGCAGTCAACAGCTTGCTTGGGCCAGGCAGAAAAACATGTACATCCCCCCCATGCTTTGTCCATCACGATGCGCTGATCTTCGAATTAATGTGCATCCGCGAGGGCTGCGGCGCGCAAAGCTCTCCGTATGTCCAAGCCCGAAAGGAAAACCCTTGACAGCCAATACCCCGACATCAAGAGGTCTTCACAAGAGGCAATCCTGTATGACCTGGCTGGTACATGAGAAATACTTGTTGAAACACCCACGGCTTCGTGCCCAACACACGCTACGCAGGCTAATACTTGCCTTTGCTGCACACTCTCGCACATGTTTTTTGTGCGTCAACATTTGCACCGGGTGGGTGGCTTTGCAAACGTTCGACCAAGCCATTCTAGCTTACAGGCCATAGTCACCGTTTACCAGGTGCATTTGTTTTGCCGTCAATTGGTCATGACATCCGTCACGTCGACCCGGCCCTTCTGCCAGCTTTGCCTGTTGACTTCCCACCAGGTGCTCGCTGCGCGCAGAGCCCCGCAAGAGGAGCTCCTCGGTTCGAAGAATTCCACGGTTCGTTTCCAGCCAGATCACTCTCTTGCAAGAAAAGTGTTTGTCCTACTTATAATAAGGACCCCTTCTGGATAGCGTTTGATGGGAGACCGACGGGTAGACCACTTAGGTTCCTCTCGTTTTTGAATGAGCCCATATTCAGACACTCAAGGCAAACAGAAGGTTTGGGGTTTCCGGAATGATGTAAAATGAGGAACAGAAGGTCGGTCCATGTCCCAACAGGGTGCCCGCTTCGAATATGTACGACTAAGAAGTATTGTCAGCAATGGTGCAGATACCGTCGCAGGCTGTCTCTGCAAAGGAGGTTCCGCGATTTTGGGGCGATTAAACCACCGGGAAATGGACCGCAGGTTGCTTAGTCCTAGTTTCCATTCGCCAGGGCAACCCATTTTCGGTACCAATAATTGATCCACACCTATATTATACAAAATCAGCAAACGTCCCTTCGTGACCCAGGTGACACCCAAAGCGCAAGGACTCCAGAGTGAAGGGGCACAGATGGGTGCATGTGTGTGTGTGTGTTGTTTTTGCGGGCAACCTTTGTTTGGTTGGGCTTAAAGGGAAAGCAAAAGGAAAACAACCATGTTGGGGTCCCCTCAAAAAAGACAAACCCAGATGAATTCTGGATGTTGTGTTCCAAGCGTCATGAATTCATTGATCTGAGATGGACTCAGTGGAATCGACCTTTGTTGCCAGGCTCGCAACAGAGCCGCGGACACTGGTTACACACCCCATTACCTACTGTGGATGGACGAACTCCTGCACCACCTTGAAAAACCATGGTTAAAGTCCTTGTTATAACAGGTATTTGCATGTGAATCGACTCATTCCGTTGGGTTTCTTCGGCGCCTAAGCTGCTTTCGCCTCCATCCACGGCTTGTAACGAGAATATGTCTTGCAGGAGCGACGCCCCGAAGGCGCGAAGGGATTTGGCCATGGGCTGATCGGTCGATCGAGAATGAGGATGTGACCTTGGGCTGTTCAGAAAAGAACAGAAATCCTGAATCCTCATGTCACGACTTATGTCAGCTGGTGGTTTCTTTGCCTTGTACTGGTTTCTGCTGAGCTTCGGATTGGGGATCCCTTCCCAGTTGAGTGGGCCAGAAGCCTTGGGGTGTTAGCCGCGAACCAAGAGTCAGCCTGCTCGAATGGTCACATTGATTCGGAATATGGGGTCAGCCAATTCTCAGCTACGAAGCCATTTTACCGTTCCTGCGAATAAAGCTGGCGACTTTAAGTGACTGCCTGAGCAACGACAGGCACTTCACCAGGAGTAAAGGAATGAGTGACTAAAGAGACATCAGAACAAGTGAACACGCACGAAGTAGCACAGAACGGCAATACTGGTTGTTGTTCGCGACCAGGCATGAACGCAGCTTGAAGCCATTATCGCATGCATGGACTCGGACAGATGACATATCAAGTACAAGTCTTAAAGATACGGGAGCAAAGGTCAATAAACACGGTGACCTGCACTCACCAAAGTAGCAACATGAAACACGATTTGCTCACCAAACTCCAATCCAACGAGAGCCGGGAGGGGGGCAATGATGTTTGACTGTGGCTTCTGGCAGGTCAACCACTACTACAAATGTGAAATTGTAATGCGCAACATGCATCGAGATACCATGATTGACATGTGTTTGCACGTAGAAGGCGCATGTTTGCACGTAGAAGGAGCCATGATTTACATGTTTCTGAGATTCGCACTTGCATGCTCGATCGTGTGGCCAGGCCTAGCTTCCCTTTTTTGACTTGTTGAAATCGTTTCTTCATCGACAGCAAGCAGTTGGATTTGAAAGTGGTCCGGGTCAGGACAAGTGATAGCGGACAGGGCTCAATCTCAGCTGCAGTCGATGCTGCACAATCAAGCCCCTGTCTGATGTTTAAGTCAGGACTCCCCGTGTGCGGTGCCTCAAGAGAGGGGTTTATCAGGACTTTCGGAAGGGGAATGGCTAGGGATGTCAAAAGTAGGGACCTCCTTTGGGAATTAGATCGAAAGGGGTAGTTCGACACGACCCCAGATGAGTCGTTTCCAACAGCTCCCATGCGGAATGATTTGCATCCGGGGCAGCCCTTCGGCTTGATCTCACAGGCCGCCAGGCCCAGCAGAAATGGTTAGCATCGAATTGGTTGGTTGGTTGGTTGGTTGGTCGGTCGGTTGATTGGTTTTTGTTTGGTGGGTGGCTTGGTTGGTTGGTTGGTTGGTGTGGTTTGGTTTGGTTTGGTTTGGTTTGGTTTGGTTTGGTTTGGTTTGGTTAGTGATCCGTTCCTTTGATTCGGAACCAGCATTTGAAACAGGACTATGAGGTGGGCTACTGACACGGGCGAGGCAATGCAGGCAAGGCGACCCATTTTGGCAGTCAGAGTTCTCTCACGCTTTTCGCGGGCATGTGCGGGTTCTATGTTTTTTTGGCGTTTTGGTTGGTGGTTGTCGTATTTGTCAAGCGCAACGGCATAACAGCCGTTGCGGAAGTGCACTTTGCAGATAAACAGAAGAGCCGAGTATCCTATGCCGTCACATACCAGTCTTCTTTTTCCTCTCTTGCAAAACGATGCAAGAAACAGCCCCAGTGACATTGTCGCCATTTGAGCCTGCTTCTTTGGGAAGGACATGGGCGACTAGCCATGTTTATCAAGCAAAGCACATGTCCTGCCGGCGAACTAACAGTGCTTTTCGGGCCTTGAATGATGAGAAGGTCCTTGTGTTCCCCTGTAGTTCGATGTTGCATGTTCAAGCGTTTTGATCACTCCTTTTGCCGGGCAGGTGTTGACCCCAATCCCTTTCCAACACAGTGAGCTCTTGCCTGATTCTTTCGCGATTGTAGCTACACTGATCATGAACCTGTTCAGGAAAACATGTTGGGTACCCAGCCAGCGGGATACTACACATGTTGAGTTTATGCAGAGCAGACACGATCAACGACCCTCCAGCCTGATCTCTTGTGGAGTTTTAGAACAGTCTTGGTCTCCTCTCGCGGGTCTCTCTGCTCATTTGCTCAACCAAGGGATTGGCGGTGCCGCAGATGCGCAGAGTCCGCTTTGATGACAACCTTATGGACCGGGCCAGATCGACAAGCGGATTGAGCCTGGTTGGTGCGCATGAGGAAACATTATGCGTATGAAATGTACAGAGATGTACATATGTATACATATAAATATAATGATTTTACGCTGATTGCACATAGACGTGTTCATATGTACATGCAGTATATTCTTGAGTTTGATCGGGTGGCTTGACCAGTTCGAAGCTTTGGCTTGATGACCTGTGAGACTGAGGATTCGAAGGACTCACTTCAGCGCATGCTGTGGATAGCACAGACAAATCAATACCCTTTGCCAAAGTTGAGATTTATAAGTGGCTGCCCGTGGCATGCTTGGCCATAACCTTGTCTACTCATTCAAAATCCGAGTTGCTGACTTGCTAGTTGTCTGGTTTTAGAATGTAGACTGAGAGCCCCAAATCAGCAAATTGCGTCGTCGTGGTCAATGTCTTTGCGTTTTTTTCCTGGACATCAATATTTGACTCTTCAAACAAAAGGGACCAAGCTGGACTGCTGTTGTGTTGAATTGAGTTGATCATTGTGTGAATCCCAAGTGGAACTGGGTCACAAGGGGTAAATTGCCCTTTACAACTACTTGAATAGGATGGACCCCGGAGTTTAAGAGTAGTTGTTTTTTGCTTTTTCGGGCTGATCGCTTATCTAAACGGAGAATGAGACATGCTAATTCGTGTGAATGCGGACGCTGAGCCAATCCATTTGCATTGTTTGTTGTCTTGAACATAAAATACTCCATTGGCGGAAGGCAGGAAGGCAGCCGGGCTCGCGTGTAGCCACGTCAAATTCCTCATGGCGTGCGTTCGCTTGCGAGATGGCACAGAGGTAATGACGTCGATTCTTTGAGGAAGAGGTCATGGGGCAGTGACGAACACTTTGTGTTTTTGCGGACAATGTCAATTAAGCCGAGTTGCTGAAAGTGACCGAGTTTCGACTACCATTTGGCTTTTGCTCAAGAGAATCCCACCGTTGAGCAGGGCCCAAAAGCGTATGAATAGACATAACTTAGGAGTGGCCAAACGACTGCATCTGATTCCCCTTGACCAGTGACAGCCTTCCTATCTTCCTGACTTTGTCCATGGTTTTGCATCGACCTCTATTCACCATTGGCCATGTGCCCGCGCAAACGGCAGACCTGGAGTAAGGCGAGTGATCATGTTCCACTGTTTTCTCGCAGTTATGCACTGTGACGTGGAACCTCCCGACCCTGCACAAAGAAAACAACTTTCCAGCGACCGATCCTTTCAGTTCGTGTCATGTTGGTGATTTTGGGCTCAACTCTTAAATGACTTCGAGCAAGGCCCAATGGGACAAGCCTTGAACTGGACTCAAGGCCCTTTAAACTGCAGCTTTGCAAGTCTGTTTGCTGAGCTACCAAGAGCC
Organism: Effrenium voratum; assembly: GCA_963377175.1. Taxonomy (NCBI): domain Eukaryota; class Dinophyceae; order Suessiales; family Symbiodiniaceae; genus Effrenium; species Effrenium voratum. Next base: position 965,348 of record CAUJNA010000902.1, on the reverse strand, counting down.
GAAACTTTCCCTGTTGCTTTGTGCACCCGTCGAACCTCACCCATCTTTGCCCGTTTTGCTCGGTGCTTCGCGCGCAACATGGGTTCCAACATCCTCACCGGTCGCTGGGCCGTCTGCCTCCATCGCCTTGGCGTTTTGGCGAGGAGTCCCCCCGGGAGCCCCGGGTGCCACTGCCGCCGGGGCACTGTCTGCGGGGGGCCGAGAGTCGGACATTTGGCCCAGGAATCAGTCCAGTTGGGGGTGATCCCTTTGTTCAGGTTGGACCCCCTAAAACGGGTGGGTTGTCAAACGAAGTTGTTCCCCTCCGAGACAAAAACAAAAAAAGCAAGCAGAAAGGGGCAGCCTCGAAAAAGAGACAACCTGTCTCATGGTTTCGCTTGGGATTCATGCCTACCCCCCAAAAAATGCATTAGGCCCCCTCCCCACAAAAAAGAGAACATGCTCTGGGAAAGGAATACTATTTATTATACGGGTCCCCGGGTTTGGGAGTGAACTGGGTTCCTTCTAAATGTCGTGGACGTCGACCCAAAACGGGGGAGAAAAAAACAGCTTTCAGAATGCTTTTTAAGGTAAAGAATTTGCACAATTCCGCCATGGGTTGAGCTTTCTTTAAAAAAAAAAGGCTCCGGGGGAGGGCCCAAACAAAACGACTGGGGTAGGACTTGGTGGGAGCTTTAAGACATCCTTGGCGAGAAAGACTATTGTCAACCAAAATCGAGAGGATCCCCATGTAGGCAATTGAAAGCACTGGCTTGAAAGTTTCTGACTGCCAGGGCCATTTTTCCTCTTGGGACTAGCCTCTGATAGAAAACAGCAAGATTGGTCATGTCCTCCAGCTGGGAGGAGCCCTTGCCGCCATCGTGCACATCTCTCATGTTCAAACTTGGCCGCAAAATGACGCAGCAAGAGTTCCTTGTGCGTTTCAATGCGTTGTACGGGTATGAATTCTGCCCATACAACTTCGTTCACCTCCCTTGGTCCACGCTGGCAATCGTGAACTTCCTGAACGCGGAGGTGTGTGCAGACTGCTGGGCTCGGACCAAGGAGCTCACAGCGGCGGGAGAGATGAAGGGGGCACGAGCAGCCACCCACCACGGGCTGGAGAGCAATTTGGTGGACTACCTCTCCCGAGCCAAAGGCAGCGGTCAGATCGCCAGCAGGCCCCCGCTTGTGTTTGACCGCGGAAGCTCTATCTCCTTGGCTCAGGCATGCCGCTGTTTTGGGCTAGGCTTGATGCGCACCAAGGCGCCCAACTTCCATCAGATTCACTTAGACTTTTATTCAATGTCTCAGACTGCGGTTTGGCACTACCTCGAGAAGATGCCGGGCACGCAGATTCTGCTTGACATTTAGCCGGCCAGAGGAAACTTTTTCGCCATACCCAGCCCAGGCTTGGGAGTAAATTCAAATATCAGGCGTTTATGCTTTCGATGTCCACCCCCCCTCCAGAGAAAGCCACTTCAGGAAAAGCCTGGGTGGCTTGTTGTTCACGCCATCTTGGTTTCTTCCAACCAGGTCGCAAACTGAACAAAAGTGCGAACTGGAAAGGCCGAGCAAGCGCAGTCGGAGAAGTCATCCAAGATGTCGCAAGTTGTGCAACGTGTTCACTCACGACCGCGCTTGGATGGTTTTCCAGTTGCCAACAAGAATTGTGCATTTTGGTGAAACTGGACTCACAATGTGATTCTGGCATGGGTGTTCTCTAAGGAGTGTTTCTGCCACAGGGACTTTTTTGGTAGGTTGAGTCCAGTTCTAGGAGCCTCCTAGATTGTTCAAAGTCAATCCTGGTGGTGCTTTCCCTGCGGGTGCCCACTGCGGATTACGGATTGGCATCCGGGACCCCATTTGGAACAATCACTTACACATGTTTGGAAGATGTGTCACGCGGCAGGCGCCTGGAGGAGAGAGTTGTCTCTGAAACTTGTCATGAATGAAATGTGTTGAGGTTAGTCTTGCTTCAGTCGAACAAGACGTGGGACGCGCCGTTGCTCAAGAATACTGGCGATGCATCTTGCTTGAGTCTTGAGCAGAACCAGCTGGCCACATCCAGCCAGTGGACCAAAAATCGTTCAAAGAAAGGGGGCGAGCTTGTTTTTGGGGACGAGCATATGAGCAGGCGTTTCATCGCAACGGCTCGCAGAGGAGCAAAGCCATATCAGCTTGTCCAAAATCACACTGATTTCCCTCAGGCCGTCGGGCGTCGCTCGTGGTGCCTTTTTAGGGCTCCGTGGTTTAAAGGCCTCCGCGTCCGTCGGGCCTTTCAGACCTTTCCGGCGCACGTTGCTGCTTGCCTTGACGGCCCGCCTGCTCAGGACACCATGAGAGGCATGATGGCTTAGATCTTTGTCCCATCCAGCCAGACTATGGTTGCTCCATCCAATTTTGCCGCGTATCCTTTGTGGGATGGTCAACTAGGTCGGCTGTGGCTTTCCACGGCCCGTGTCATTTTAGGCTATGCTTTGGTGCTCACTTTTGTGACAAGCCTAGTGGCACACAATGTGTTTTTGGACCCAGCTAGGCCCGCCGGTGTGGCCGCTTCTTCTCCCTGTTCGAGGGGGTCAGGTCTGGCTTCCTTCCTCGGGATTTCAATCTGCTTTTCTGACTTGGCGCAAGGCATTTCGGGACGGTTCTGCGCCGTGCCCAGCCTGTGTCACACATTGCTTTGGTGATTGCCAGACATGGTTGGCTGCAAGGCCTGCTCTTTGAAGTGCTCGCGTTTTGTGAGGCAACGCCTCACGCTCTTTGGGTGAAAATGGCCATCTTTTGGTGCTAACCCTCTTCTCCTCACACATGACGACGGGGTGTCTCATGCCTTGATCTTGAGTGCTGCGAGGAGAACGTTTCCACGCACCAACAAAGACCCCCCAGAGAATTCCCTGCAAGCAGCGTGTGGACAATCAAGGGACACACCGGGGGATGCCAGTTCAATCAATCTAGGGGGGGCTGGATTTTTAGAATAGGCCAATTTCATTTCGCTCGACTGCCGCACGCGACATGGAAGCTTCGTCCGAATCATGAGATGTCGCATCCCAGTGCAGCAGGAGATGCCTTTTCCATCATGGTCTTTTACAGGGGTCCCTATATTTCCCTTTTTGGCTGTTTTAAGCATCACCTTTTTGGCCCATGAAAGGTGAGTATCCCTTGGCGGGGGTGATGTTTTAAGGGGAAGTATAGGGAGCCCTGTTTTAGCTGGCTGTGTTGAGATGCGGGCGTAAGCAAGTGATGCTCCCCGCAAGATGCCGTGTGTAGTGCCTGCGTTGGCAGCGGATCGGGAAGTTTTGGGAAGAACCTGATTGTTGGAAAGAGGGTAATCGCTTTGTGGAGATGCGGGTGTAAGCAAGAGATGATTTCTGCAGCACGCCGTGCGTTTCACTTGCATTGGAAGCTGATCGGGAAGTTGTGTGAAGACTAGATTTCGTTTGGGGAACCTGATTGTTGGAAAAGGGGTAATCGTGGTCTTTAGCTGGCTTTGTTGAGATGTGGGCGTAAGCAAGTGATGCTCCCCGCAAGACTCCGTGCGTAACACCTGCATTGGAAGCTGATCGGAAAGTCGTGGGAAGACTGGATTTGTTTTGGGGAACCTGATCGTTGGAAAGAGGGTAATCGATCGCCAACTTGCGCAACACATTGCGCAGTCCAGAGAGCCTCCCATCTTCGTGTTTGAGTGCAGCAACAGCAAGAGTAGCGATAGAACGTGTGTTTCTTTACAAACAGGCAGGGCGCTTCGGAGTCGCTTCTTGGATTCTTGGAGAAACTCATTTGAGACATCGCCGCATCCGATCGTTCAGCCGGACGGGCGATTTGATGTTGACCATCTGTTTCAGGCCGCGAGACCGAAAAACGTCGAGCGAAGCTCGGACAGAGGTTTCACCCGGTTCAGCAAGCATTTCCGGACGAAATGGTCCACCTGTTGCAGTGTAGTCTGCCAAATTCATCCAGGCAAGTATGTCTGAGGTGTTGATCTTTCGTGCAGCGCAATGAGCAAAAACAAGCCTCCTTGTGCGACAATGTCACAATGTGGTATGCGTAATTGCGTAACTTGTGCTTCACCATGTTTCCGAGGTTGACTTATCATTTAACAATGTTGCCCTATGCATCTGATGCCCTTAATTTATGCCAAACCCTTGCCCTTTGGAAATTCCATGCCCTTCATGCGCCCCTGGCTGACTCTGGCAGAAGCATCAGGCAGACTCCAGCAAGATCCACGGCCGGTTTTTCTGCAATCTATTGTTTTCAACACTTGCTCCGATTACCAGCGAAAAGGGTGCTGTCTCCATGGAATTGCAGGTTTGCTTGGGTCTCACTGTTTCTTGCAGACTCTCGTGGTGTTATTGCGTCTAAGAGAACGACACCTAGAGAGTATGCCTTTCTAGCATGTTCATTGTGTTGACAGGCAACGACAAGTCAACACTAGTACGGATATGGTGATCCTGCCATGGCTCGTATGTTGGTAGTCTGCGTGCTCTTCCTGGAAGCTTCAGTGATCGAATGAGAGGCTGGTTGCTATGAGCCAGTTCCTTTCCCATCTCGCCCATGAAATGATGACATGGGTGGGCGGAACCGGTGCTGTTTGAGTGCTGTGCCTCGAGTCTCGCCCCCCTGCAAGTTATGGCTGACTTAAGCCCTAGCCCAGCTATTCAGTGGCACCCATTGTTGGTTTGGATTGGTAGTTTGGGGAATTGAACCCCTAGCTTTTGTAGAGGGCAAGTGAGAAGCCACCACTTCACCACCACCAATATAAACCATGGAGGGAAGCTGAAAGATCGGTCCAGACCAAGAGTGGGTTCCCTTTTCCTGCCAGCGTCACTGGTCCGGCGAAGTGTAGACCATGGAGGTCCTCAGCCGCTTTTCGCCACTCCGAATGTGTCACACACACACACACATTCTGTCATAAATTGCAGGAGAGGTGGCACTATGCGTCCCTTCAGAACATGCTTGAGAAAGGCGGGAATCCATAAGGGTTTCAATCTGTGGGATGGCCACATCGGTCAGATCTTCACTCCGTTTTCGCAGGCTTTGAAGTTGCTGTGGGAGGAATCCCACAACACGAGGCAGCTAACTTCACTGGTAGAGGATGTACTAGTGTCGTGTTCCAGCGCTTGGAGTCCAAATGCGCATGGACGCCAAGGAACCGCATGCCGATCCTGAAGAGAGCTCAGGCGAGGTTTTGGCCGGTGGGTCTGGGTCAAAAAAAAATGCCGCCAGCAAACCGAGAGATTTTGGCCCATCTTTCCATTTACAGGGTTCCATTTTGGGCACCTTTTTATTGACCCACGGCCAAGTCGTGGCATGACACTGGGCCTCGGTGGAGACTTCTGCTGGTCCAGCGAGCTTCTTCGGACCTGAGAGGTGGTGTGGCTTGAGCCGTGACAAGTGCGGAGGGGTCTACAGAGCGACTACCTACGTGTGCCAAGGCCCCCTTGTGAGGTTATTTGATTCAGGTCTGTAAAATTTTCAATTCTGCAGACTGTGTGGTTTGATTCAGGGCTTGCTTTGCGATCACCTGAAGACGCGACCCGCGTTTTAGCAGGTACGCCCTGGAACAAACATCTCGAGCCAGAGAATCAGGATCAACCTTCGGAATTTCTCGGAAGTTTCCTGTAAGTAGATCAGCGGGAGCTTTCCTTGAGGAAACCGGGGAGCGCTTCCAAGTCGTTTGTAGGCAGCCCAATTTGCTCTAGCATGGATGTTGCTTAAGTATCATGGGGGAGTAAACCGTATCTATAACAGATGGCTAGCATGTTTCGCACATGTTCTTGACACATGACGCGTGAGATTCCAACGTTTTTGTAGCATCAACCTTCGTCCGCTGCCAGCGCGCATGTAGACCAGTACAAAGGCCTGTAGACGCGGTCTGCTTTGGGGGGTCACAGGCAACAGGGCAGCCCCGCAACGTGAAGCGAGGCAGTTCCGCGGGCAGTTTCTTATTGGACTCGTCGCCCGAGTTGAGTTCTTGTTCCCTTGCCCTGGGCTTGCAAGTCAGGCGCTTGCGTTTGCGCCTATGTGTTTTGAGATACTCGCGCGGAACGGCATCGCACGGGTTCTTCTCTGAGAACGGATCAGCATCTCGTATGGCCGAATCTGGAAAATATCAGGGACTCTCAGACCGAGGCAATCTCAAGCAAGTCGGCTGAGCCCGGGAGCAACATGCACCCAGTGAATCCCACGTGAATCGGTAGCCCAGCATTTTCCTTTTGGTTAAAGGTCGGTTCCTCTACGGCCATGGGTCAAAACCAATGGGATCCCATGTTGGTAGGTGAATTACCACCCATTTGGGGCTACCTATTTTAGTGGCAATCGGGATACGGACGGCAAATCCACACGGAAACAGCCTCGCTCCAGGTCCACGAGCCCACCACCCCCGAGGCGCTCCCCTCTGCTCGCCTCGGATCGGAGCGGGCGCCCAGCCGCTCCGATCCCGTGAAATTGCGTCGCAACGCTTTGGCGGGGCTTGAAAAGTGTCAGGCGGTGGCACGTCAGACACCGATATCCACTTTCCACCAGAGAGTTGCCAAGAGAGACCAGTCCGTCAGGCTTGTACTTGGTTAGTTCGATCCTGTTGTCTTAGACAATCGGCCCAAGAGTAATCGGGACATGTTTGGAATACTTCGATGTCGGTGTGTCGCTGTTGAGTTGCTCCTTTCCGACAGCGATGTTTCTTTTATTTGCCGCAGCTGCAAGAGGGACAGACAAGCCCCGACTCCGTGGAGGTGTCATCTTGGGTCAGTGTTGCAGAGGAAACAAAGGGTGAGCTCTGATCCTGAAAGCAACCTGTTTAAACATATGGCTGTGGCTCCAAAATTCAAGAGCTTGGGTTACGCGGTTTTGTCTTTGATTCCATTTACCAAGGTGCCATTTTTGTACAATTATTTCAGCCACAGCCATATATATATATATATTAATATACAATATATATATATATATATGGTTCCTTCTTGGGACACTTGACAAATGTGCTACCTGAGGTATTTCGCCTAGTTGATCGTGGCAACAATTGGCTTGGCGCCCTTTTTCTCGCAGCAAGGCCCAAGCCCAGGCGTGCCTTAGGCCCTTCGGCCTATTGCCCCTTGGGTGCGGGGGGGGGGTTGTTCTTTGGGGGCGAGGGGTTGAACAATAAGGGAGGGTGGGTGGGGGGGGGTTGTTCTTTGGGGGGGCCCCTTCAATTAGGTACCGCACAGGATGTCAGAAGGTAAAGTTTGCCACTGGGGCAGCCGGCGATCGAGTGATAGGGATTCAGCGCCTTGCTCAGGAGGCCAGCGACATCATTGGCAGCGCCAGGACCAAGTCGGAAAATGGCTTAGCCCTTGCCCCCTTTCCGAGGAAAATCGGGAGTTTTCCTGAAGAGGGTTCAGTTGGGCAGGACTGCAGGACCAGGCAATGTGCTTTTCCACAAGCGGGGGTCAAACCAAATGAACCAAGCAAGAGTTGGACACTAAGAATTCTGCCTGTGAGTATTCACCGTGGCTCATGTGTGTGTGTGGGTGTAAAGCTGGCTGGACTCTTTGTGCTTTGCTTTGGTTTCAAAGACTCCCAAAGGATGCCAATCATTCAGTGGGGTCCACCGAGTCTGACACACGATTTTGCCATTTAAGGCTATGTCAATGCAAGCCCGTCATAAACATAATACCAGGACCGTTGGCCTGATTGAAAGAGCTATCCTGCAATTGAGGCCATGTTGCGCCTTTGCATCCTCTGCAGCCCGTCAAGCGCAGCGCGCAAGTAGAAGCCATCCCGAAATACTATCTTAGGTAAGCAAAGCTGCATTAGTGTTAGATTGGCCATCTATGCCAAACTCTGTGAGACCTAACGACCGCCAAGTTAACCCCATTTGAGGATAGGAACCGCGTGGTTGGGGAAAACCGATGTTCTGAAGTGCCATGGAGCTACGACTATGACTCTGACCCTATACCCTCTTGACACCATGATAGTCCAATGAGTGTAGCTGAGGCCGACGTCCAGAGCGGTCAGTCAAACCATTGGACAGTTGCATGCAACAGCTGGCCACAATCCCAGTGGGCACAGCAAACGTAGCTCTCCCTCGGCCATTTGCAGCTTGTCCTTGCCAAATTGCTTGGCAATCTCGGAGCGCTTCGCAGCTGAAATTCTGTTGGCATCGTTTCTCTTGCCACAGTCTCATAGACATGCCACCGCAAACCGTGGCGAGCAATCAGGGTCCCACCAAATTGAGGTGGATGCAGGCAAAGCAAGAATTGATGATTCTGACTCGCCTGGATGAGCTCTTGAGAGAACACAAGCTGCCACTGTCCAGTACACTCCCATGAATTGAAGCCCATTTTCCTGTGAGTCGCAACTTGCCCGTAGGATCGCCATAGGCTGCGGCTACCCCCCCGGAACACACGCCTCGATCTGCGTGCAGGAAGTCGCCGCCGGAGATCAACCCCGGAAGGCCACAAATGGGCGGGGCACATTGGCTGAGCTGAGCTTCGGAGATGGAACAAGCTCATGCCGAAGGTCCCTTAAGGGGTTCCAAAATGAGGCTTTGTAAATTTTTGGATCATGTACCCAGACGTATATATCGTGCAAGTAGGAACTCCATAGACAGAAAAAGAGCCAGTTTGGAGGTCTCCTTCCTCAATTTAGACGGGTGGATTGCTGTTTGCCTGGATGTTTTGGCGCGCGGGGTGGTTCCATCCAGTTGCAAACTGTGAGATTACAAATTGCACAACAGGCGGAGCTTACATTGCATGATCGTTGAGCCACGGACAATGCCTAAGACCCAAGATACTGTGTTTGTCTTGCCAATGCCCGCTCAGTGAGTCAGTTGCAATATGAAGGATACTCCAGTTGACGACTAGTTGGGAGCTGAGTGGGAAGGCACCTTTGGTCGCATCTTGAGCTGAGCATCACACTCTGCAGTGCTGGTCGCTTTCTCAGCTTCCTAAAGTGGACCGCCTTTTGGAGCGACGTTCTGACAGCTTTTCCCCGGGAGGGGAGGGGGAGTGTCGGCATCCTTTCTGAGTCCGGACGAGCATCCGTGCATGCATTCACTGCAGGAAGTCCTCCATTGGAATCTATCAAGCCCAGAACTGGATCGTTGAAGTGACAAGAGACCTGGTCTCTTGGCCTCTTGTCAAGGGAAGCTGAAAACGATAGGCTGCATTGAGCCGCAGTGGTTCAAAGCATGCTTACACGCCGGCCAATCCACGACCCAGCGACAGGCTCCAAGAGCCGCCAAGATCACCGGTCAGGCCACGGACGAATCCGGCTTGGGGCGTGACCAACTGAGTCTTGACATGTCCCCGCAAAAAAAAACATTGAAGTTGCTTTGCACCTCCCTGAACTGGATTTCATGGACCTTCCAAGGCCGCAAATCTGCTGACCACGCCGAATCCCTTCACATTTTGTTTGGCTTTCAAAAATGCACGTGATCAACTGAAAGGATTGCGCACAGCTCGCCAAACATGCACGCTACAATTCAAGTCTGAAGAATTACATCGTTACACCGGTTCCACATTTCCGTGTGTTCCCCCTGGAGGGGTTGCTCACCGGCAGAAGGGAGTATCAACCCAGGCCTGCCTTCTTTATGCCGGGCATCAGCTTGTGGAGAGCTGGCTTTGGAAGTGTTGACTCTGACACATGCTTCGCCATCTGAAACTTTCATTTTGCTGAAGTTGTCTCTCACTTTACTGGAAGCATTTCTATTTTTCCCAGTCGACTTAAGCCAATGGAAGGAAAGCACATCCGATGCAGGCTTGAATCATGGCATCAAACACATCCCGGGCTATTTGGTGACAGCCCGTAGGGCGCTAAATACCTTCGTTTGCTTGCTGAATATGTGCCTGTTGGTTTTCACATGCTCACTGCTTTGCCCTTCGACAAGCAAAACACAAGGGCCAGGACACAGACCCTGAGACCAAACCGCCAAACCACACCCCCCGGCCTTTTCTGCCTGTCCGCGGGTCTTTACACGCATGAGAAGCCGCACTGTGGTTGAGGACTGGGGGGAGTTTGGTATGGGGCTGTCAGGTCAAGTCCGGCGATCCTGTGGATCGCATTCGTTGTGAAAACTCGCAGGACTGAGTCGACCGCACAGGTCCAGATGCCTCTCGGCCGAGTGACGGGTGGCACGGGTTCATGGGATGGCTTGGAAGACTGTTGCAATGCAGAAGAGACTATTTTGGGATGCGTTGGACATCACGCTTACAAGAGGTCCAGAAAAGGAGGCCCTGTGTTTTGGTACGCTGAGACTTTTTGTTGGGAGGGGATGTATGCAGGTGTCCGTCTTGGTTCCAGACCCGCTTGTCTTGGTCGATGTTCCAAGCTTCTAGGGGTCTACCGCTGTTCAGGGTCTCAGCTTGGCTGATCCCTTGAGGCCACGCTGGGCGCAGCCAATGCGGCCCATGGCGCCAGGCGCGCCGGGCCGGCGTTCTGGTGGTTTGCGCAAGGGAGTTGTGCAACATTCTTGATTAGACCCCCCTTTTTTTGGTTGGTGTTTCAAGGGCCATCAAAGGACATCACACATCTTGGGGTTCGATGTTGAGAACCACCCACAAGGGTCTAAAGAATTAGAATGGGGTTGTGGGGGCTTGGGGATTTCTTTTCCAGACGAAAGGCTGGAAATGCTGAAATGCCTGTACAGAGGAGTGAATTTGAGGCAGTAGCAGGCATGGATCGTGGTAGCGTAGGACCAACATGTTATTACTTATTTAGTCCTCAGATTAGTCTTTGCGTGAGACGGGCCTGGCAGGATCGCTCTGTCGATGGTGCAGAGCGTTTGCGCTACCGCGCAAAACAGATTGTTCCAAGTTTTGCATTTGTCCAGGCATGGTTACAGAGACGAGGGTCAAATCGACCGACTAACATCATCAAGAAGAGGCATGCTAGCGAAGACATGGCATACTTGCATGTTGGCCACTACCTGCAGTTCATTGACCCAGTGCGGTTCTTGTCCGTTGTCGTCACAGCAACAGAGCGGCTGGACAACTTGCTGAGGCTGCCCCTGCAATCTGGATGTTTGCAGGTCACAAGATCCAAATCTCGAGTCGAGTGCGATCCACCATATGGCTGTGACTCCTTACGCTACTGGACTTGACTGCAACCTGCCTCACGGCCGAGAAGCTCGTGAAATCAGCGCAGGAATCTAGGGCTACCTTCCCCATTCTTTCCAGGGATCCTTCTTTCTATAAACCCAGGGAATCCGCCGGTTTTTGAAAAAAACGATGGTTGAAAAGAATGGGGAATCAACCCTTAGAAGGATCGCATGAGTATACTGTTTCTCTTGCACGGAGTCTCCTCAGTCCCCCAGACTGCCCACACGGGGTCAAATGTTTTTCTCCCTTCTCCCCAAAACAGGACAAATCCGCCAAACCATCCATTTCTCCTCAAAACGAGACCCCTCCAAACGATCCACGCCCAGTGGGGGTCATTGTAAGCCGCAAGGCTTCCCCTAGCGATCTCCAGGCCCCGCACCCTGGATCTTTCAGCCCGGCCCCTGGGTCTCGGATCGTTTTGAATGCGAGCGCTTCTCAGGTTGGAGGTGTCCGGGTTTCGCATCCCCGGGAAGTGGTAGACTAGGTCCTCCAGTAGAGAGGTTAGAACAAGGGTATTTCTTTTCTTCTATAGCCTATTTTAGTAGGGGAACCTTCTCCCAAACAAGTTGGCAAAAGGGCACTACTTGGGGACCTAGTCGAGATCCTGTTCCAGTGTGGTTCATCAAACCCTATTTTAGTAGGGGAACCTTCTCCCAAACAAGTTGGCAAAAGGGCACTACTTGGGGACCTAGTCGAGATCCTGTTCCAGTGTGGTTCATCAAACCCTATTTTAGTAGGGGAACCTTCTCCCAAACAAGTTGGCAAAAGGGCACTACTTGGGGACCTAGTCGAGATCCTGTTCCAGTGTGGTTCATCAAACCCTATTTTAGTAGGGGCACCTTCTCCCAAACAAGTTGGCAAAAGGGCACTACTTGGGGACCTAGTCGAGATCCTGTTCCAGTGTGGTTCATCAAACCCCGGACAAGGTTGAGGTTCCTTCAGGAAAGCCTCAAGGTTGAGGTTCCTTATTCGGGTGCCCCTGCAAAGGAATACCTTCTAAGGGAAGCCTCCAAATCGCAGGGTTTTGGAAGCAAGGATCAATAACAGTTGTATCCAACAGGAAACCACGCTGATGCCAGCCATAGAGAGGCAGCCTTGCTTTGGAGCACTGCTATATATCTGATGAGTCAGCATTTGTTCTTCACTAGTGTCTTCGTGCAAGGACGTGCTCTTGCTATTAGTGTTTCAGTCCCCGTGTGAGTCTGTGACTTATTTTCAGTGTCCCCGCCCAACCGTAGTAATACAGCAGCTTGTTGCGCACAAAAGCCGACATGACTTTCAGAGCAACAGGCATCCTCCAGGGGTCTAGGGTTATGGGCCGATAGGCCTCTTTGAACTGCACATGTTCGGTGAACGTCTTTGCGGGATCGGTATTTGATCTCGCGTGGCGATCACATCCCCGGGCAGCTTTCCCTTTGAGTTGCGAACGACTCGCCTTTCGACTCGCCTGGAAGCACATGGCCGTGGCTCAAATAAATGTACCAAAATGACACCTTGGTAAATACCAAAGACTAAAACCTGCGTAACCCTAGCTCTTCAATTTTGAGCCACACCCACATCTTTACTCGGGGACTCGACGCGCCAAGCAGATCGTGTCCCAGCTTGGTGAAGCCAGCCTGAACCTCTGTCCCCCGCACCTCGTTTGCTCACCGGCCACTAAGGTGTGCGGGATCCGCCGTGGTGCCTGTGGGACAAGGAGGGGCTAGGGGATGCATCCAAAGTGCTGGCCTGCAAGCAGCAGAGAGTTCTAATTGGAGTCGACCATACCAGAGGCTAGAGCGGCATCGAGCACTCTGGGTTCCACGTTTCTTCCACAGCCCGATCTCAACAAATCCCTCAGGGCAACCAGAGTTTCAAGTTGTTCGAGCACTGGACAGCTGCCCTCCCCTTTTCCGTCCGATGGTTGCGTCTTGCGCCCAGGACGGCCAAACGCAGTGCGGCCCGTGCCCATGGCGGCTTGGCAATCATTTGGCTGGAGGTCAGCTCCCAAGCAATCGCCATGATTTCAATTCCCAAACCGAAGGAGTTCTGCTCGGGGGAAGGGGGGGGGTCCTTGAGTTTTAATACATGTACAATGCACAGGATTTACACAAAACCAGACGCGCGAGTAGATGAAGATTAGCAAAGGACAGTCCCAGCCAGACATTCGGTGCGGACATCTGCATTGATTTCCCTCCATGGTGTTGGGTCCTTGTTGAGAGGTGTTGCAATTGTGACTCAAATCGACTTGGTCTTTCCAACATGTGCATGTTTGAAAGACACCAAACAAATGCAAAGTAAACCTGCGACAAGCCAGATTGAGAGGATGGGTGCGCCGGTTCTTGTTTAAACTGGCCCGGGAATTTAGACTCAGGTCAAGTGACGGTTTGTATGCTGATCCAGTGTTTGCGTTACCTGTAGTCATGAGTAATATGCATATTACTGTACATGACCACGCATATTACATATATACGTATACTATTTCTACAGTCCTCATTGACGTGCATCTATGTATATGTCGATTTGCAGTCTAATCCAGCCTGCTGAAATTCGGCGAGCTCATCGAGAATTTGAGGGCGTTGAGGCTTCGACGAGCAGCGGATCAGCGCTCTGAGGATCCGTTCTGTTCGGTGGCTTGTCCTGTCACACCACAGGTGTGAAAGGCACCTTGTCTTGCTCATGGGCAACTTATCCCAGGTTGGCGACCCGTTGCATTTTTTTCCAGGCGGCCGAGCCTCCGAGCCTCCGAGCCGGAGGGAGCTGGAGGAAACCCAAGAGCGGATTGATTGCTGTTGGGGATGATTTTCTTTCGCATGGCGGGATATCACTGGTTCTCAATGCTCCTGTTTGTAATGGTGCAATGTGGGCTCAGTTGAGTCGCTGCCACTTGCTTGCAATGTTTGAATAAAGTGGATGTTTGTTTTTTTTACTGCTTTTGGGTCCTTCCGTCTTTGCCCCCACCGACCATCAAAAGGTTAAATTTGTTGACCGAAGGGCCGAGTTTGATATGTGTTGGTAAACATTGGCAGCTTGCCAAAGGCCTTCGGCAATGCGATATGAATTTTGGAAGGATTGTGGTGACATCGATGAGGAGATGGGGGTCAACAGATATTCTCTTGACCTTGCTGGTGACAGTCGGACAGTGGTCAAAGGAGTCACATGTTTTCGCAGGTTCCTTGTGACCTTAACGGTTTCAGAAGCTGCATGCGATTGCATAGGATCGAGATAGTGGAGTGAACGCCATGCACTATTCACTGCGTGAGGAAACGCCTTGCACTGAACGATGGCATCGGTCCCGAACATCGAGGCTCTGTGTATCAGGCATCATTTGCTGCTGTGTTATGTGCATGAGTGCATATGTATTTGTACATGTGTGTGTGTGTGTGTCTTCAGCCGAAGGGCACAACATGATGCCACCTTGAGTGTGTAGTCAATTGTTGTGATAGCTATTCAACATTGCCGAAACCGGCCTGGGAAGCCATGGAGTGCCAGTGCTGGCATGGGCTGCAGTCTGAGCAGGCGAGTCCAGAGGAACTGGCCAAACGAGGTGCCGGAAGTGCCAAGTCGCTTCTCGAAGGATGGGTGTCTGTGGTGTCTTCAAGGTCAGCGGCCAGCCGACGGGTCTATGCGCGGCTCACGGCAGACGCCTTGATCTTCCTGAAGGACAAGCCGGTGCATGAGGCGACAGACGTCCGCAACGGCAGTCCAAGCGCACTGCCCCTGGAGATGGTGATGCTGACACACATGGCCTCCGTGCTGGGTCGCGCGGAGGGCAGCGAGCACGTGCGAGTGGCCGACAGCCGCGGCACCTGGTGGCAGCTGAAGCCGGAGGCTCCTTTGCAGGTGGCGGACTGGGCCCAGGCGCTGGCCAAACGTTTCGACAAGTTCAAGACGGCGCGAAGGCGGAGCTCGCTGTACACGCCGGAACAGACCAAAGAGATCAAGGTTCAGTTGGAGGCGGCCAGCAAGAGGCGCTCCTTTTTGAACCGTCTGGCGGGATACGTGCCCTGCGGCGGGCTCCACGCGCGCGACTTCTCCAAGGCGGTGGGGGGCTCCAACTTGGCGTACAGGGGCAGCAGGGAAGGCGGGCGTGTCTCAAAGGGGAGCCCCACAGAAGTGGTTGTTTCCTTCGGATGTTCGATCGAAGCGCACTCAAAAGGCACCCTCGGAAAAAACAAGAGGGCCCCTCATCAGGGGTGGGTTTCTTGAACAGAAATGGCACCTATGCGGACCCTGAATTTTTCCTATTTTAGGGGAGTGCATATTGAGTATTATGAAGATGCGTTGTTTGGTTTGCATTCCTTTCCATGAAGGGTTCTCAGACAAACCCGAAATCAAACCCGTGCTTCAAAGCTTCCCTCAGCATTTGTAGCTCTTCACTCAGCTCTTCAAAGAGGTCAAGGGGGTGGGGGGAGGGGTGGGGAAAAAAACGCGCCAACAACAACAGACTCCGTTTTGTTTTTTTGAATATCTATATATATGTACATATATATATATGTATATATATATATAGTTTTGTTTTCTTCCCCCCCCCCCCAAATCTCTAGACTCGGCCCAGGGTCACTGGGACCCAGTAGATAGGCCAGGATTTGGGTGGCCTTTCGGTTTTGGGTTCCCCTACTAGTCCCTGGCCCGTGTTTGCAAAGTTGGAGGATGTCCTGTTTGCTCAAACAGACTCCTTGAAGTTGCATGTGATTGATTTGAATGTATATAATGGGTCACTACAGCAACAAGGGGCTTGGTTGAACGGGAGCTACAGTTCTAAAACAAACAGATTCTATGCATGTTGGTCGTGGGCCTATTTGAGTGTAGCATTCTCATGGCTTGCCTTGTGCATCATACGCTCTATGGTAATTTTATAGTAGGGTAGAAAAGGATAGAATATGTGTGTGCCCGTGGCTTTGGCATACAACAACATGTGTTGAAGGTTAGGCCAATGTGCAGCAGTGTCATCAGGCTGCTAGGTTGCTATTGGTCGGCATAGACTTGAGTGAAACCTGTCTCTTTCCATCTAAAACAGTTTTTGCATGTGTGCTGCAGTCGATTTGCCATCGCTTCTTGTTTCTCGAACATTTCATTGGCGGTTGACCGTAAGATAGCTGAGTATCAGCAACTGTTTTGGTGACCTACGGAGGGCGCAAGTAGAATAAGTTATTCTCTTACCCTCCACCATACCAGCTATTGCGTGCCACCTAAGCAGAGGATCTAGAGAACCTAGCCCTGATGATGTGGCGTTTAATGTTGCCCACTTGCAGGTGTCACATGTCCTCATCTACTTGTAATATGACTAGTGGGCTGCAAGTAATTCAACATATCGAGGCGAGAGAACACTCGCATTTCCAGCCCCCATGTGAGCTACCAGCGATCCGTGGCCAATGGCAAGGTTGATCTTCTGGCTCAGGTAGCAGCTTGGCTGGTAAGCGCATTTCTTTCGCGAGTGGAGGAAGTATGCTCATCACCACAACTTGCAGAGGCCTTCCTTCCACCAACCCGATGTGAGCCACAGGCATGCAGTTGGACAGCCAAGATGCTGGTTCCAGCAAATGTTTCTGATGATCCAGAAAGAGTTTCTGACACCTAGAGGCGGTAACCTATGGTTGGTGGAGTCATTCAAGCTGAGATGGCGGGATGTTCAACTTTGCCAATCAGGGTGGGGCCGCTCATCCGGCTAGTTTGTAAACTGGGATGATAGGAGCACTCTCTCCCCAGAAATGTCCAAATGAACTGCTGGCAGTCGAATTTTGAAAAGGCGGGCAAGCCCACAATCCATTTGACAAGCCATGGTTAAAAGTTCGGGCATGCCTGACAATCTTGATTCCTGGTTGGTCAGTTCACCCTTTAACACTTGAAGAATGACTGTTATCGTTCGCCTGGAAGAGTTCTTGGAGTCAGCCCGTGAAATTTGGAACACAGGGATTTCATGGGTTTCAAAACCCCACCCACCGAAAGGGGCACTCTCAACATATGTTCGCAGGTGTGGGCGATCTTGTGGACTTGGATGCTTTGAACAAGGTCACCGATGTGGATCTTATGGAGGCGCAAAGTATACACTGGTCGGACTCCGCGGTTACCTTCCTCCAGCAGTGCAAAGGTGTCCCAGAGGAGCTGCTGTCGGACTTTCTGGCCTCTGTGCGGAAAGGAGTTCCTGATGGCTTGAAGCGGCTGATTTGGCCCTTGGCTGCGGGAGAAGCCCTGGCATCAAAGGTCGCAGACGTGGATGCGGGCGAGGTCTATAACAAGCTTTTGTTCCGAAGCTTTGGTGCAGTTCATCCGCTCGAGTTTCAGGACCCAGTGCCCACGTTCTGCCAGGGGCTAAACGGGCTGGAGGATTCGCCGCCTCTGAAGGAGGTGGTGAAACACCTGTGGCTCATGAAGCCTCGAGGTCAGCACATTTTGCGGCGGCTGCTGTGGGTCTCGCAACTGACCAGCAACCAGATTGAGTTCTGTCCGTTCCTGCCAAACTTGATGCTCACGTTGCTCACCTTCTTTTCGGAGGCGGAGACAATGTTCATTGTCAGTGAACTGCTGTTGGAGGCAGAGAGTGCTTCATCTGATGAAGCTCCGAAGATCATCCTCAGTCTTGGGCAGATGCAGAAGCAGGCCAAGCTCTTTGTTCGCGAAGGCAGGAAGCGCGGCGTCGTCCCTGAAGTCTTTGCGCACTTGGAGGGCTTGGGCATCAACCTGGAAGAGGCCGCCCTGCGCTTCCTGCAGGATGGCCTGGCCAACAAGCTTCCCTTCCGAGCGCTTTGCCGGCTGGTGGGCGCCTTCCTGGGGGAAGGCTGGGAGGTGATCCTGCGCTTTGGGCTGGCTCTGATGAAGCAGAAGGAGAACTCCTTCCTGGCTTGTCAGAGCGTGGAGGAGGCGTTCCAAGTCTTAGAGAGCCCCTGCCAAGAAAGTGAGGGCAACCACGAGGAAGTCAACCAGCTCACCAAGCTGGCTTTCTCCCTGCCCATCAAGAACCTGTCCCTGGCCCGCGTAGGCAGCTCCTGGATGATCTCCCACCCCGCGCCCAAGCAGGGCTACCGAAAGCACCTCTTCTGCCGGCCCAGGCTTTTTGAGCCCAGAGGTCACGTCCCCCACGAGCTCTGGGAGGTCATCTGGCCCTGGGTGCCGGCGAGCTGCCGAGTCTACGACCCCCATTTAGTCTACGTGCCGGTCACGGATGGCACCTCTCTGCGCACCTGCTTGGAGAAGTGCAAGCAGTCCAAGGACGCGGCCATGGTGTTCTTCGTGTACAACAGCGATATGGACATCGTCGGCGGCTTCTCGCCACTCATTTGGGCCAGAAGCAGCGGCTACGTGGATTTGCTCTCCTGCCCACGCGCTTCCGACGACGCCTTTGTGTTCAGAAGGTTGCAGAAAACGGGCAAGGTGGAGGTGTTTCCCTGGTCGGGCAAGAACCAGATGCTGCTGCAAGCCTCAGAGGTCCACGGCCTCATCTTCGGCGGCGACGGTGTGGCCATCCACATCGGCAAGGACCTGCACCGATGCACCTCTAGTGCCTCGAGGTCCTTCGACTCACCGCCTTTGCTGGAGGCGGGCCATGACCGGGAGTCACCGCGCGTGGGGGACTCCTTCGAGCTTCTTCGGTTTGAAGTCTTTGCCCTGCAGTGAGGGGCCCGAAATATGACAGAATGATTCATTTAGATTCGCAGCTTGGCGCACGGAAGATGGGGAAAGAGAAAGAGATGCTGCCTCAGTCGCTGCCCCTTCAGCTTCCCTAGAACCATGTTCCTTTCTCCTCCTGGGGTTCCCTGGAGTTCCGAGAGTGCCCTCCAACTTTGATT
Source organism: Effrenium voratum (assembly GCA_963377175.1). NCBI lineage: Eukaryota > Dinophyceae > Suessiales > Symbiodiniaceae > Effrenium > Effrenium voratum. Next base: position 946,531 of record CAUJNA010000902.1, on the reverse strand, counting down.
GCTTTCCCAGGTGTTTGGCTGATGTTCCGGCTTGGCCTGGAGAAGTACAGTTGCAGTCGCACCATTTTGCCTGAATGGCTCAGTAAAGCGGCCATGTGGCTAGTTAAAGAACCATGGGATTTGTATAGCACTTTCCTCATGGCTTTCCAGTCAGGACCTGGTGAGTGCGGGAAAAGCACCCTTCGGTGTCTACTGCCCAGGTTGCCGCCTCAGCCCCCAGCTATGCCCGGAGCTCGGGCTGGGCTTGATGTGGGGGTGGCTGAAAATCAGCTGGGGCAAACCGCTGGTTTTCGTCTTTGGTTCCATTTAAGGTGCCATTTTGGTACATTTTGTTTGAGCCACGGCTATGTATGCTGCTCCTTGTTTTTTTTGTAGGCCGGTAAGGAAAAAAACGTGTTCTCCTCTCGCCTCGGAGTATCCCGGCGTTTGTTCGGTCGGCGGCTTGCCTTTGCAACCCAATTGTGTTTGGATGGGATCACATGCTTTGCTTTCTGATGAGGACGCAAGGCTTGGTCCATGTTTGACAAGCTTTGAGCACTTGCGTGAAGGGCAGCTAGGCTCAAGCTGAGGGTTTTTGTTGGGAGTCACGACAACGTTGTGGGGCCGAAAAGCTCACCGATCCTTCTGAGCTTACTGTAAAATTGTCAGGATGCTGGTTTAGACACGTACCCAAGGTACGTGTTCATTCTCTTTAAAACAAAAAGCCATCCTTGGCGGCAGCAGACCATGTTTCACAACTTTGACGAAGCCAAGGATGAGGCGGCAAGCGTTCCCTTTGGTTGTGTTGAGATGTCAAACACCACATTTGAAGAAGCCCTGAACAGCCTTTCAGGCGACATTCCCAATATTTGTCCTCTATCCCGTAACTGCCTTGCCTTGCTTGTGCGTATGCGCTTATGGCCTCATCATCTTGAACCGGTCCCATTAAATGTAAGATGACTACATTTGCAACATTTCCAGGACACTTAAGTTTGAAAGCGAAGAGTATCTCTTTGATTGGTGGTGCTTTCTTTTCTTGCAGCGCCGCATGATGCAGCCACACCAGTGCCACACACTTCATCGTTTCAAGTCCAAGATTTGAGCCATCAGCTGACCCTTGGCTACCTTCTAATGCCATCAGTCACAGTTCAAACTGTGGCTTTTGTGACCAGGTCGCTGCTACAGCCCCCAGTGGCTATGTGCGGAGCTCGGGCTGGACTGCGCACATGTACCTTTTGTAGGGCAGAGGTTGGGTACAACGAAGGCTGCGTGCAGACGCAGGTCTTGTCCAGGCCATGTTGAATGTAGCCTTCGGACACTTGCGCGAAGGGAGTCTACGTGGGCTGAAGTTGAGAGCTTTGGACGCTGGTCACACAGTTTCTTGCGAGCTTAGCGTAAAACGGTGATGATGCAGGTGCAGTCGATCCCCATGAGACTGGCTCAAGGATCCAGTGATTCAAAGGTATGTTATCACCTCCCAACAACAGCTGTCACTTTGTTGCCAAGAGAACATGTTTCACAACTTTGAAAGCTTTCTTGTGGATGAGACGAGAAGTGCGCCCTTTGGTTGCTTTCGGATGTCGACTGACACGCTAGTTTGCTATGGCGACGATCCACATAATTTGTCAGCTATTCTGACGGTTAGTCTTAACTGCATTGCTTATGGCCTCATCATCCTGAACCGGTCCCATTAAATGTAAGATGACTACATTTGCAATATTTCCAGGACACTTAAGTTTGAAAGCGAAGAGTATCTCTTTGATTGGTGGTGCTTTCTTTTCTTGCAGCGCCGCATGATGCAGCCACGCCAGTGCCACACACTTCATCGTTTCAAGTCCAAGATTTGAGCTATCAGCTGACCCTTGGCTACCTTCTAATGCCATCAGTCACAGTTCAAACTGTGGCTTTTGACCAGGTCGCTGCTACAGCCCCCAGTGGCTATGTGCGGAGCTCGGGCTAAACTGCGCACATGTACCTTTTGTAGGGCAGAGGTTGGGTACAACGAAGGCTGCGTGCAGACGCAGGTCTTGTCCAGGCCATGTTGAATGTAGCCTTCGGACACTTGCGCGAAGGAAGTCTACGTGGGCTGAAGTTGAGAGCTTTGGACGCTGGTCACACAGTTTCTTGCGAGCTTAGCTAAAACGGTGATGATGCAGGTGCAGTCGATCCCCATGAGACTGGCTCAAGGATCCAGCGATTCAAAGGCATGTTATCACCTCCCAACAACAGCTGTCACTTTGTTGCCAAGAGAACATGTTTCACAACTTTGAAAGCTTTCTTGTGGATGAGACGAGAAGTGCGCCCTTTGGTTGCTTTCGGATGTCGACTGACACGCTAGTTTGCTATGGCGACGATCCACATAATTTGTCAGCTATTCTGACGGTTAGTCTTAACTGCATTGCTTATGGCCTCATCATCCTGAACCGGTCCCATTAAATGTAAGATGACTACATTTGCAACATTTCCAGGACACTTATGTTTGAAAGCGAAGAGTATCTCTTTGATTGGTGGTGCTTTCTTTTCTTGCAGCGCCGCATGATGCAGCCACACCAGTGCCACACACTTCATCGTTTCAAGTCCAAGATTTGAGCAATCAGCTGACCCTTGGCTACCTTCTAATGCCATCAGTCACAGTTCAAAGCCAGGTCGCTGCTACAGCCCCCAGTGGCTATGTGCGGAGCTCGGGCTGGACTGCGCACATGTAGCTTTTGCAGGGCAGAGGTTGGGTACAACGAAGGCTGCGTGCAGATGCAGGTTTTGTACACACATAACCTTCGATCATGTTTGGAGGGAATGTGCGTAGACTGAAGTTGAGGGGTTTTGACGCTAGTCGCCACCTTGTGTGGCGGCAGTTGAGTAAACGCATCTGGGTGTGGTCTCTTTTAGGATTCCCCTTTTCGAGCAGTTCCAAGGGAAACCAAAAGGAAACTAACCTTTTCGGGGTCCCCTTTGAGGCACACCCATACGTTCCGACGAGTTTCTTTTTGCGGATCGCCTTGTTCCAGCCAAAACAAGTGACATGCCAACCCCTCATCGGCTGGAAGTCGGACTGGAGCAACTGTTGTCTCCTGTTATTTGCTTTCCCTTGGGAAAGAAGTCCATGGACGAATCTGAGTCTCCCCTACCCTACCTGTTGGAACCCTCCCTGACCAATCTCCCCTTCGGTCGTTGGAACCCTCCGGAACGACGAGGTCGCAGCGCAGGGCTACCGGCCTCCTTTTGCCCCGGGGCCGGTCCGGGACCCGACGACCCGCCGACCCGCCGACCTGACGACCCGGTTCCGGCCGCGTAGCGATGGTCCAGTTGGCCGATCTTTGCTTTCTGGGGTTGGCACCGGGTTGGTCGTCCAACGCAATGTATGGTAGGGATGAAGGTGTTGTGACCCTTCTCCAAAAGGTCAAGGTGGGTATGAGAAGGAATGTAAGCGGCAGTTCCACGTCTTTTTCCAGGGGTGGGGATGCTTTCCTGGCTGGGTCCTTCAAAAGGGCATGGCCACAAGAGCTTGCTGCTTGCTAGCCGCCGCGGCTAAAAGCTACGACACAATCATCACCTGTGGTCCCCTGCATCCCTAACTTCAAGCAACATCCACACTCTAACATCCGACTGAGATACCCTTCAACTATGGGCATATTCAGAACAGTTGGTTCTACATGGGCAATCCTGGATACATTCCCCCACATACCCAATGAATAAGCCTCGTATGGCTTGAGGGTGTGGTATATTCATTTGGGGATGCGCGGACTTGTGGATACACATCCTCGCTTTTGCTGTTGTTTTTTTCAGAGCTACTTCCCCAACCGTAGCTGGTCATTAGGTTCAAACGCCGCGTAAACTCGGCATGTTTTTTTTGCACATGTCGTGAACCACGACCATACCCTCCGTCCACAAAGGAGTTGCAATTATGGCACATATTCATGTCAGTAGTTGGGTTTGGTTTCCAAAGCCAGAAGACAAGCAGTGGGTTTTGTGACCTGCAGACGATGTTGACAAAATAGAATTGAGCAACGTCTGAAGCCTAGAGAGCCAGTTCATGAACCGATTCCAAGACCAAGGTTTGAGTTTACCATTTTGGAAACCATGCATGGTTTTCGCTTGAGGTAGCCCTCAGACGCGCCTTTGTGTTTTATTCTTGTGCGCGTTCGTTCATTCTCCGATTATTGCACAGGTCAAACAAGCGGTTTGTGTAGATGGTTGTTTCATGTTGCGACAGTTGCTTGGAGGCAGACAATGGGCATGAGCCACTTCCCTGCACTGACGATGATAGATCATTTGGACGAGACCCGCTATATGTACACCAGCCAGGTCGAGCAGCTTATACACTTTGGCGAAGTCTGAGTCCTGAAAGAAACCGCATATGCCCGAATATAGTATTACGATTGCAGAGCCAGCAAAGAATGTGATACTGTGGATGGACGAAATCCTGCACCACCTAGAAACCCTGGAATGTTGATTCCCCTGTAAATACCAACAAACAAGGTGTCTCATGGTTGCTTAGGTGGTTCAGGATTCCGTCCATCCACAGTATCCCAACCACCGATGCCATACCCATTACCCCTTTACCACCATGCATGGTCTTTGGCAGCTGTTCCAGGCTGGGCCTTGCGGCGTGATGGTGCGGCGGTGATGGACTCGGGGTCTGGTTGCGTTTCCCACACCAAGATGGGCTTATTGCCGAGTATGGTACACGCAAAGCGCACATGATCGCATTGCGAGTTAATGAGCTGGTAGAAGCGGTGTCGGATTTGCCAAGGGGGCCTGAAGCAAGAAACCGTATCTGATTGCTTCCACAAATGATCACATATGGCACTCAAGAATTTGCCGGTCCTTTTTGGCTATGCATGGAACCAGACACTCCCTTCAAAGCTCATCCACATCCAACAATTTTGCAAGATCTGTTGTTCCTTATGGGCAAGTTGGTCTCAGATAAATCCGGCACCGCTCTTGTCGCGTCCGGCGAGTGTAACGCGGTTGTTCGAAAAGGAGGCGCTTTGACTCTGGCGATCGATCTGATCACACGAATTGCCCCCAGAACCCAGGCGCAAGATGGCTTGACGCTGGAGCTCTGATCTGCGATTGTTCAAGCTCTTCAAGCTCTTCCGGAAGACCATGCCATTTGGTGCTCACGCTGGGTCAATGTCTGGTGGACATCCGATCTTTTGGCACTGGTTGGGGGTGCAAGACGCTAGAATCATCCGGCAGGGACCCCTCGCAACTACACACTGGCTTAAACATTTACGGAACGTTTTTTCCTCCTATCCAAGGGTCCAAAGTGAATAAATTGTCCAAACCCAGTGGTTCGACCTCAAGAAGCAGGTGTTTGGACTCCTTTTTGCTCCTTGCCAACCCATTCACCAGCCCGTGGGTTTTCCTTATGAATCTATGGAGCCAATCGATTGCCCTGGAATACCCACTTTACATGCCCTTTAGGGAGGACCCTTCCGAATCTCAGCGAGTGAGTCACTGTATTTGAGGTTTTTCGTTTGGTCCCAGTATCTACCAACCTAAACCCTAGGTGAAGTGTCGCCCCTTGCTGCTTTCAGAAGCTTTCCACGGAAGCTGAGCTGAAACCATCAAGAAACATAGTGTGTTCCAGCTGCCTGTCACAAGGGGGGCAGGGAGATTGGAAGGTGGCTAGGCACCCACGTTCCCACGAACACTTACAACCATCGCAAGTGCGTCATAGCTGTCATAACCAATGTTGCCAACAAACATACTAAGTACCCCTCCCCTTGAAGTAGGCAGTGCGGAAGTACACAAACAAACGCTTCGTCCGCCGTCCGGAACCGAGCGCATGGAAGGAGCCTGAACATGTGAGCTCAACACATTTGCAACAGAGATCAGCATATTCATACACAACGCGCAATGCCTCAAAGCACACGCCCCAGCTATGAATGTGTTGTTTGAGCATGTTGAGAGTCTCTACTAGCTGTTTCTGGCGGCTGCCAGGCCAAACTAGAACCGAGCCAACCATTCACCCGACTGGCAGCAAGTGTCTCCTGGTCTGGTGAAGGACACTGCCTCGGGTCACCAGCTTCAGACGAAGTGGATGTGTCAGGATTTGGACCCGACATGGCGGTTTTCCGATTGGTCATTTGAACCAATTCAAGGAGTACCCTCAAAACACTTTTTTGCAAACCGACAGTACTGGATGAGTGATGTAAGCATCAGTCAGTCGCACTTTAAAGCATCTTTAGGCTCATTCATACTGTGGATGGGCTGGAATGGGGAATGCCAGTTCGGAAGTGAGCAAACGATCAGTTGCCCAGCAGGTGTCATTGGTCAATTGTTTGAAGCCCCAGCATGGTTGCTTACATTGTGCAGTTTTGGGTTTTCTTTCACTGCTAATTACATCCTGTTCATGTTTGGCCTCTTGAGTTGCGCAGCGCGATGTCAGTGGAAGGATCCAGAAGGTTTATGCCAGAGTAACTCTGTCTTGATTCATGTTGGAGCATCTATGTGCTTCCTTGCGTCCTTGGAGACGAGAGACGCGCATCAGGTCTACGGGCAGAACTAGCTAGTCAAGTGGTCGAGGGAACCTTTGTATTAGATGGTTCGTTTTCACATGGACGATGAGCAAACTCCAAAGTGGGTCAGCACCATCACCTTCTGCCTTGATTGCAACAACAGACCATGGTGTGGCAAGTATCCGGGGTGCGGCCGTTTTTTCTTGCAGTCAGCATGTAGCCACAAGTTGTACCCCAAACTCACCTCGTTCTGCTATGTCTTGCCTCTGGAACAAGTGGACGTCCGAAACCAACAAAATCCGCTACGTGAGGAATGCATGGCAATCAGTCCTGAAGCGCGCGCAAACGAAGGCGGGGCAGACGTCATTTTCAGAACAGCCGACAGGGCCACCGCCTTTGGCAGAGATTCGCCGGTTGCAGCACGGCAGCCTACATTTTGCAGCTCCTTTGTGCATGGTTCGTCGCAGAGCGGTATCTCCAAACTCCAAAGCCGGCATGAGAGCAGACCTTGCTGTCAACTGTGTTCTGCCTGCCTATCTATTTTCATCCGCGTCAAGACTATAGTTGCGTGTTGTGACGTGTGCACCGTACTGTCAAAGCTTTGCTTGCCAACTTTAGCGAAGTAGCTCTGCACGCCAATGGCAACAGAGCTGATCTGTTTGCCCAACTATGCTATGCTCAGTCGAGCCACGTGCGGACCTCTTGTCGGCAAGTTTGCTCGTTTTTGCGTGTTTGTATGACTTCATATGAGTGCCGGACATTTGTAGCAAGCATGATTATGTCTCAAAAGAGTCACCATGTGGGTTCCGTGGACTGAAATGCAGCCACACTGCACGGCAAATTGCCATCACAGGTGCCGCAAAGATGCCTTCACCCTCGCTGTCGAGGCGCCGGGAGGAGTTATGCGACAATGCGACAAACAGACCCTCTGATTGGTGACAGCCAGGTGGAAATGCGAGCCCTTTGCATGGCCTTGTTTGCAAAGCGAGAGCAACTATTGTGGAACACCGTGGCGAAGCGTGGATTTCGTTGCCAGCTGAAGCGAGCTGAGCGATTCCACAAACCAGACTGGGCGTAGAGGCCATCAACATGCCGGTTTGGTCAGGCTGCTGTGACTTGATTCCAGTGGCAAGATCTATCTATAAAGGATATCTCACCGGAAAGGTCAGCCAAAGTTGCTTGAGGCCCGGCGGTTGGTGAGGCCTGTTGGCATGGGCCTTTGAATGCAAGAACAAGGGAACCCGTTTGTTAAAAAAAAAAAAAACTGTATCAATCTGGCATTCCCGTTCAGCTGCGATTGGGCAGTCGCTACCCTGTTTTTGTTTTTGTTTTTTTTGCACGCGGCTCCAAATGGATCAAATGGTTTTGCGCGGCATGCAACACTGTTCCCATGATGTCTCAGAATCCATGGCCATGCTTGCAGGCGTGTGGCTGAGTGTATTTTTTGTGCAGGGCATGCGTGATGTTCATTCGTTTCGGAGGCTGGCCTCATTGTCCCCTTTGGGGCAGATTGAAAGGGACGGGAAAAAGGCCTCAACCTGTGTTCCGGTGGTTCGCGCCAAGGAAACCAGCAAGCTTAGAGGTTTCCGACGGGCAGTTGGCCAGGCAAACCGAGCCGCGGGCGTGCGAGGAGACATCCCAGGAGGCGGGGTAGTCCCTTGATGACCTTCGGTTCCCCAACTCCTCGGGCGGGGCAAGACATGTTTGATCACGCCAAGGCAAGCGCTTTGACCGTCAGCAGGTACAGTTTGATGTCCAAGCCGGGGGCTATGAAGCCTAGTAGAAGTGCTTGAAAGCCCTGACCTGTGCGCCCAAGGCAATGGTCATGTCAGCCATGGACCCCGTGTCCCATGTGTGGTGGTTCAAAGATAGCATCGAACCGATATGTGGGTATGGGTCAAAATTGAACCGCCAGGAACCGGACCGCAGGTTTTAGTCCTCGGTTCCATTTACTAGGGCAACCCATTGTGAGGTTACCCTAGTTTTAAACCACATTCATTTATTTCGATGCCTAGCCGTTGGACCAGCATGTCCTGGTCCCGCCTTGGGCCTGGCCCTCAACACAGGACTCGGAGTGGGCCGCGCCCATCGCGAGGGACTTGCCACAGGTGGGCAGGGAGTCTTTTTTTTTGTGCACCTGATGCTCTAGCCCTCACTGCATAGGCGTCCTGTTGAACAAAAGCAATTCACACTGACAGGTGTGTGGTAAGCAAAGAGCCTGTTGAGTCATTTGACTGCCATGTCGGCCGCTGTATTAGCAAGTGTTTTGCCAGTGTTTCACCTCATTCGTTTGAAAGTGGTTCACTCATTTGCCAGTGGCTCGCTCGAATAGTTTTGTCAGGTTCCACATCTCCAGCCGGTTGCATTTTAGATACGCCGCTATTGGAAAAATCGCAAGACACGCAAAACGAGTTCCTTCAGGATGCGTGGTCAGGTGAATAGACTGGCACGGAGGGATCACGGTCCTCACATTTTGCATATCTCGCCGCAAACGACCGATGTGAAACGCTAGCTGGAGCATGCTGTTCAAGGGTAACTTGCATAGGTGCCAGGTACAAACACATCGTCACGTCGTGAAGGCAGGTGGCTATGAAGTTTAATAGGGAAGCGTCTGAAAAGTGTTTGGTGAACGGTGAACAAAAACAATCTTCACCTAAATGATGTCCACCAAAGGGTTCCTGATTAGAATCACACCCAGGTTTGTTTCTGTTTTGGAGGCCCCGCAAACCGGACTCCCATCAGACCCTTGCACGACGATGCGCTGCTGGGCTCACAGCTGTCGGCACTGTCCGGCACGTGATGCCTAGACATGAGGCTTGAATCGAGGCATTTCTCGCATTCGCATTCCTGTTTGCCTCGATGCAAATCAATGCCAGAGAATGCGAGATGTGATTGATTTGCCTCGCGACATTCCTGCTAGCCAGAGTATGTTGTCGCAATGCCCGCTTCTCCGCTCGGTTCACGTCATGTGCCTTGTGCAAAGCCCAGGCGACATATTAGTTCCTGGTAGGCAATGAATGTCCTCGTAAGCGATGCAAGGTTTTTCTTCAGGTCTTCGGCGGATTGCGACCTTGCAAACCATTTGGGCCCCGTTTATGGACTCCTGTTGGACCGGCTAAGCTCAAAGGAGGGTCCCAACAAATATGGTGGCAACTCGCATGACATCCACCCACAAGGTAATCACTCGCTTTCTGAGTTCCCGGACTTTAAAAGCTTCTTGCGACCATTTTAGTGGAAACCACAAAGTTCGGGGACTTCTTGTGGGCTGTCCATTCAGGAAGTAGACCACCTTTCGGGAGCGGTGGCTCATTCGATGAGCGATGTTGACCCCTACAATGCGCGGATGCTCTCGAGCGAAGAGTCCGACGCTCCCTGGCCGGAGACGGGGGAGGGGTCTGGTCCTTTTGGCGGAATATGGGACATGGGCGAAAAATGGTCGTCCTGTTGGGGAACAGAGAATTGCCAGTGGTTCGTATTGAGTTGAGGTTCTGTTTGCAACACCATCCAAAAGGAAGGTGTTGTTATTTGCCAACTTGCCAAAGCCAGGAAACAAAGGATCCAAGCGTACACGCTCCTTGCCCTGGGACATATTCGGCTTTCTTGTTTCATCCTTTTGACCCCCTTTAAAAACAGGTCCCCAGTTCCATTTGTTGGGAAGGCTCCAGTCCTTCGCTTCAATTGCAAGAGCATAGTGCGCGGCGTCAGTTTGCACGCAGAAATCAACACATGTCATGTGGATGGGCGAAATCCATGGTTGAAATCATGGCCTGTTGGCACTTCCAGGGGAAAGAAGGCTGCAGCGTTGAAGCGTCACAGGTTGAAGATTCCCGGCGAACTATGGCAGCATTTTGCTGCCTGCACTCTGCCTCAAGCGTTATTTGGCTGTGGGTAAAAAATAGGTACCCCAAATGGAACCCTGGTAAATGGCCTGCGGTCCCCTGGTGGTTTAATTTTGACCCATACCCACATGGCATTAGACAGCCGCTGCGATGTAGCTTTGCCCATTGGCAGCGGAGATCTCGGGACCTTCCCTCAAGAAGTAGGTTGTTATTCGCTTCTCGGATCCAATGAACTGCAATCAGCTTGCGGTTGGGGCGCACAACCCCAGTTGTTGCTAAACCCAAACTGAAAGCCCTCTAGCCTCCAAACCAGCACATTGCCAGTTTGGGGACAGCTGAGTTCATCGCCGTTCGAAGCGAAATTCGGACAATACTCTCTGTCTCCATCTGTGGCCCCAAATGGGGAAGCGTTGCTTTGTTGCGCTGAGTTGGTCCCACAGTGGGTGAGCTGAGTGGTTCGGACTACTTACACAGATGGACGTTGACTGCAGGATTCGTGCAGCATATTGTGCACACCCTGCAGAGGATTGTCAGCAAAAAAGAGACAAGGGTCACTATGTTGAGCCTTTGGGGCTTCTCTCCGGTGTTTTGCAATGAAATACCCGTACGATTGCAAGTTCCAGCCAACGCTGTGATTGATTAAAGACATGTTCAAAATCTTCGGCCCCTTGGAATCAGACGTAGTTTCCCAACCAGATTCGCCATTGGGCGCGAGCCTCCTGCGCGCTCAGGTTTCCGGCGGTGTCCCATATGCCGTCGCTAACCGCCGGTTGCTTCGCATGGCGGAAGGGCTTAGAGTGCATCCTTGTGAGCACAGGCGCGGTGGCTTGAAATTGGCTGGGTGTTTTTTTCTTTGGTTTTGAAATCGAACCACAAAGACACCAGCCATTGGGGGTGCCAATCAACATGCAGCACAGGAGACATTGATGAACATATCATGAGCAAGTGGCCAAACAACGAAAAACATTTCTTTCGCGCAGGTGTCCTTTTGCATGAGAAGCTCTGGTTGGAATACTTTTGAGAGTGGCTTAGTTGAACTTACTGGGATCACCAAGAGCCACAGCGCAAAGTGACAGGGTCTGCGTTAAGGGGAGACAGCAATACCCAAAAGTGGGCCTTGGGCCTCCACGTCTTCGGCTTCGCAGTCCTGGTGGCCGCTCCACGGCGAGAGAAGAGCCGACGGCGGGTGACGGCGACTCTGGGCACTGACCTGGAAGATGTGGAGCAGCTCAGGCCGGAGGGGCGCGTCCACCAGTTGCCCAGTGCATGCCGACACTTGTGTCCTCTCTCTTCGTTTTGGGAAGGGGAACCCCCCCCTTCTAAACTGGGGGTGGGGA
>CAUJNA010000902.1:864912-927412 GCA_963377175.1 Effrenium voratum | reverse complement strand
GATTGAGAGGCTTTGCACTGAGATGCGCTCCTGGGGTTGTGATTTTGAAAATCCCAGCCCGGCATCTAGACAGACCTGCATCCAGAGCTACAAAGCACACAACGCTAGAGTGCAGCAGGTGATTCCACCCCACAGGCTGCTGGTCTACAACTGGTCTGACGGATGGGCGGGGCTGTCGCATTTCCTGCAGGTGCCCGTTCCAGATGCCGAGTTTCCTCAACAAGACCTAGTTGCAGACACATTCATCCCAGGTCACGCCGAAGAGTCGGACTCATAGTGCCAATAGGCGCGGATTTCAAAGTTGTTCTTGTCATGTTTCACGTTGTTAGTGGTGTCTTACGCTTATGAAGAAGCTAAACAATAGTTATGATGTCACTTATGTCTTGCAACTTGGATGCAGTGTGCGAAGCTTCACGTCTCACCTTGCCACGCCAGTCAAAAAAGAAAGCCAGCGGAAAGCTCGAGCTTTGACCGAAAGAGCCAGTTCTGCAAGCGTGGCCCAACATGGAATGTGCGGCTTTAAAGGCGGGAAGTCCAAGGGGCCCAGATGTTTGACACCCCGCGCCAAAGGCTTCAGTCTCCATCTTTCTCGATGCGTGTGCCGGAAGAGCAAAGCAAGCAGTTCTGACAGAGAACCTCCTTCATGTCAGCACGTTGGACACCACAGCCTCGTTTGGCCTCAAGTCGCTTGGGGAAAAAAAGGCGGATCCCTGAAGGTTCAGGAGATCCTCGCTTACTGGAGCGGCGTTTTCGGGCAGGCAAATGCAAGCAGAACGAACAGGCTTCAGGCCACCAAGAACAGTGCATCTCTCAGGCACAGAAAAGGTAAATTCAGCGGCGTGTGGTTTTGCTTTGTTGAGTCCTTGCCAGCTTGCAGCCTGCCATGCTGACGTCTTTGTAACAGACATATGAGCAGGCATTGCCCGCAGGTTACTCCTGCTCGGATCGTGGAGACCTGCGCGTAGTATTTGTTCATCAGTTTCTTAACCGCAACAGCAATATTAATCATGAAATCTCAAACTAAAATTCAAAGTTTTGCCGCAAGCACGAGCTCACAGATTGGGGGGGGGGGAAACGAGTTCACCCATGATGACCCTTTGCTTAGGTATTCCGTGTGTTCAATTTGTGTTGTGCAGCCCATAGTAATGTCCAATAATCTCAACAAAATGCTTTTTCTTGGAGTTTTCTACGGTTGCCAACATGTCACATCAATCATTTGGTACATGCTGGAGCAACGACTTGCTCTGTTTAGTATGTTCACGAGCTGGCGTTTGGGCCGCAAAGCATGCGTTTGCCGTGTGAGAACCGTGCTTCTGACCTAACAAGTGGCATATCTAGTCATTGCCTGGAAGATTTGTAATGCCGTTGCGTTTTGTTGTTGCTGCGCAATTCACAATGTTCACATACAGCTCGATGTTCTAGCATTGCGTTCTTTGTGGGCTGTGCACTAGATCCTCCGCCTTGTTAAACTGATGTTGCTTTCCCTCTGACAATTGCACGTTGGAAGACAATAGAAAGCGTGATTTACATTGTCGTTCTTCCAGCTTGAATGGAATGACCTGTGCCTTGCAAGCAGGTGAAGCACTGACGTCTGAGTTGGCCTTGCGCGACGGGCTGTTCAACTCTTGCTTTGTCAAACGCCTTGCGCTCAAAGCTTCGCAGCGCCACCTTTGTCCGTGCTGCCAAAGCAAGCTTATGCCGCGCTTATTGCATCGCCCATTGCCAGAGACCTTGCGGATGGTGCCATTTGTTTGGGCACTTCTTTCACAAACCTCACTTCTTGAGTCCATGAACTTTACACTTTTTGGGAAGACCATTTTAGTGTTTTTTTTTTGGGGGGGGGGCATCCACTCAGCAAGTGAGACAGGATCAGACACTGCTCAAAACCGTGCGGTGCTGAAGCTCCACTCATATTGTGAGGAGCCGCGCGTTCGGCATCTTAGAATCTCGAGCGCGTGATGACCAAGAATATGTTGTTTCCTAATTTTCCCTGTTTGGTTTCAAAAGGGAGTACAATGCGCGAAATTCATGATAAAGTTGTTTTGCTTGGGGATCCCTTAATTGAGCTCTTGGAATTATAGTAAAACTTGCAGATCTTGTTCAAAGGTTCAACAAGATCTCCGTGGTAGGAGAAACCCAGGGCTGTGGCTGAAACCAAGCCGCTCCACACACGCACATTTCCGCATGGTGTCCGTCGCGAGAGGGAGTTCTCAAGGTCGCTCCTGCACATTGATCTGAGCTACCGAGAACTGGAGCGCATCTTCGAGATCATGGTCTTCGCAGCGTCTTGGGTTGAAAGTGCCCCTGGTAGAAAAAAAGGGCAGCGCAAAGAAGGGCAGAAAAGGGCAGAAAAGGGCAAAAAGAAGACCACAACAAGGGCTGCGCATAGAAAGTACTGAAATGGTTTGGCGGGTCCTTGGACTTCCATGTCATTCCGCACATCAAGCTACCGAAGTTTCGAAGTGACATTGCTGTTTTGTCTATCTTTGAAGTTTCCTGCAACCATGCTACTGTGGTTTGACTGGATGTGGCAGTCAACAAAACTCTACACCCAGTGCCAAGCGGAAGACGCAGTTGACTGTCTGCTGTAACGTGGAGATGGCGAATTTTCCATCAGCCAGTGCCAAGTCACCAAAGAGGTGAGCGTGTACGTGCGTGCGTGCGTGCGTGGGTGCGTGTGTGTGTGTGTCTCTGTGCGATGCGGTGCGGGGCGGTCCGTTGCGGGGCGGGGCGGCGCGGGGCGGGGAGGGGCGGGGCGGGGCGGTGCGGTGCGATGTGGTGCGATGCGGTGCGTCCGGTGCGTGAGGTGCGTGCGGTGCGTGAGGTGCGTGCGGCGCTTCGTGCGCTGCGTGCGGTGCGTGCGGTGCGTGCGCTGTGTGCGGCGCGTGCGGTGCGTGCGGTGCGTGCAGTGCGTGCAGTGCGTGCCGTGCACTCCGTGCGTGCCGTGCCTGCCGTGCGTGCCGTGCGTGCTGTGCGTGCAGTGCGTGCAGTGCGTGCAGTGCGTGCAATGCAGTGCAGTGCAGTGCAGTGCAGTGCAGTGCATGCATGCGTGCGTGCTTGCGTGCTTGCGTGCGTGGGTGGGTGTGTGTGTGTGTGTGTTTGTTTTTGTGTTTTTGTGTTTGTTTGTTTGTTTGTTTGTTTGTTTGTTTGTTTGTTTGTTTGTTTGTTTGTTTGTTTGTTTGTGTGTGTTTGGGTGTTGGTGTGTTGGTGTGTTTGTGTGTTGGTGTGTTTGTGTGTGTGTGTGTGGGTGCGTGCGTGCGTGCGTGCGTGCGTGCGTGCGTGCGTGCGTGCGTGCGTGCGTGCGTGCGTGCGTGCGTGCGTGCGTGCGTGCGTGCGTGCGTGCGTGCGTGCGTGCGTGCGTGCGTGCGTGCGTGCGTGCGTGCGTGCGTGCGTGCGTGCGTGCGTGCGTGCGTGCGTGCGTGCGTGCGTGCGTGCGTGCGTGCGTGCGTGCGTGCGTGCGTGCGTGCGTGCGTGCGTGCGTGCGTGCGTGCGTGCGTGCGTGCGTGCGTGCGTGCGTGCGTGCGTGCGTGCGTGCGTGCGTGCGTGCGTGCGTGCGTGCGTGCGTGCGTGTTGTGTGTGTGCGTGTGTGTTTGTGTGTGTGTGTTTGGGTGTTTGGTGTTTGCGTGTGTGTGTTTGTGTGTGTTTGTGTGTTTGTGTGTTTGTGTGTTTGTGTGTTTGGTGTTTGTGTGTTTGTGTGTTTGTGTGTTTGCGTGTTTGTGTGTTTGTTTGTTTGTTTGTTTGTTTGTTTGTTTGTTTGCTTGCTTGCTTGCTTGCTTGTTTGTTTGTTTGTTTGTTTGTTTGTTTGTTTGTTTGTGTGTGTGTGCGTGTGCCGTTTTTTGAGGATTCCCTTTTCAGCTTGGTTTGAAGTGATCTTAGGATCCCATTTGACACCTCAGGAAGGCGAGCAGCTGATGACGGAGGACAAGTTCATCCGCACGATTCGGAACCGCTTCTTCCTGCGGGGCATCCGTCGGGTGGTTCAGCTGCCCTCGGCCAGCGCCAATTTGCCCGAAGGCTTCAACCTGGATGAGGATACGGCCACCAACCACTCCGGCGAACCCTGGCATGGCTCTTTTGAAAGAGGCACGGGGGGAAGAACAAAAGTCGCTGCATGCTTAGGTCAGGGTGAAAGCTGAAGTCGGTGTTTCACATGCACACTTCCTTCAGTCCTATGATTCATTTGAGCAGGCATGCGATATCAGCAATGTGCTGGCTGGAGAAGTCAAGACATATTTTGCTAAAAGGCAGGTGTTTTCTCCATGTGCGGAGAACCGGAAAGGCATTTTCTTCTGTTGCGCTCCTCGTCTTCAGTTCGCCACTGGACTCTGTATTCCCTTGTCCTTGCCCAGGAAAAGGGCCAATTTGTCGGTCCCTACGCTGACATTCGAGCCACTTGACAAAAAAAAGACGCTGGGTCGCTCCCCAAGGTGGATTGTTTGGCCGCTTGCTCATAGACCGTCAGGCGTCTGTTAAGCCGACCCATGGATTCGGGGGTGTCCAGTCTTGACCTAGCATTTCCTGGTGCCAAAATATCATTTCATCCAGTTCTTTTGGAAGAAAAACACCAACCCCCTGGCTTCTAACCTTCTTGGACCCTAGGGTTCTTCTCTCACCGGGATGTTTAAGGTTTTTCAATGCAGGTGTCGCCGCTTTTTGTTTACCAGAGCCTGCTGCAGTAGTCTGACCAGCACACGAACGTTGGAAGCACGCTTCCCAGCGGTCAAGTGTCGACTTTCCGCAGAAACGTCGTTTTGGCACGCGGAGATGTCGGGCAGCCAAGATTTGTTCATCAAGGCAAGCAGGATTATGCTTTTTCTTCAGGCTTCCTTCAATATTTATGTCTTGGCATAATCACTTCCTAACGCTCAAGACATGTCCACGTACGGAAGCCATTGGACCATGTTTGACTTCGCAGGTCTTTAGCACGAATCACGGAGAGAGAGAAGTTGCTGGATATTTGATGCGGTGACAAGAAACTTGAAGCCCCAGAGCCGCAAGGCGTGCTTGAAGATGCAACGCATTCACTTGCACATGAGCAACTTTCACGCAGCATCCCTCAGCGCATATTTTGCGCTCGGATGTGCCTGTTTCGAAGGATTATATTCAATATGCGAGATCCAGTGTCTGGAAACGTAGAAGCTATTTTCAATTGGGTCAGGGGCCCAAGCAGAGAAATGATGGGTATTTTTGTCTCCAGGAACCCCCCTGATAAACATCTCATATGGTTCTCCCTCCGCTCTCCATGAAGCCCAAAGGCGTTTGCAAGATGATGCCCCCCTAAGGTACCTTCGAATTCCTTTTGCCAGGAATGAGAGATTCTGGAAACAGTTTACCGGCCGATTTGTGGGCGCTTGCTCTTTTGTCAGCGAGCTGGCAGCAATCGGTGACATTGACCGGAATGTTTTTTTCAATGGCTGTTCAATCTTCTGTGTAGCAAGAGCGCTGTATGGCTGTGTCGTTTTGTGAGGGTACCAGTGTTTGTGTTTGTTCCAAAGGAGATCCACCACTTTCTGATTCTGGGGGGTCCAAGCTCCAAAAAGTCACAGCCACGTCTGCCGTGGCACTTCACACATCCAAAAAAAAGGCCCCGGCTTGTGCCCGGGGCGCGGAGGCTACCAGAGATCACAGCTTCCACGGATGCTATTCAGCAGAGCGCCAACGCTGGCAGGAGATGGTTGATGGCGACAGCCCGACGAGTTTTCTTTGGGTGTGTCTGCCATAAGGGGAACCCTTTTGACTGGTTTTAGAAGGAAGACCAAAGAAAACCGCAATTTTGGCTGGTTTTACAAGGGAAACCAAAGGAACCCCACCATTGTTGGGCTCCCCCGAAAACAAGGCACACCCATATAGCCACCACAACCCATAAAGCACAAAGGGACAATGTCATGTACCCCTGGGTGCACGCCTCAACCCAACATAACCTCAGCTGTGGAGGAATCTCCTTTTCTTGCTGGCGCTCAGTGGGGAATGAGAAAATGAACCTGCCTTAAAGGAGACCATCTCTTGGATGGTTGGGGGTCATTCCATTTCTCATTCCCTGCATCTCTCGCAGCAAGTTCTGGGGTGTCTCGTAGAAATCCCTGCGGATGTCTCGGTTAGGACAGCGTCATTGACACCGTGGTCCAGCGCACCACGGAGCAGGCGAGGCCAAGGCTGGTCTTCACCTGCGGCGCCATGGGCGTGGGGACCCCTGGCGCGCCCATTTTCTGTTATTTTTACCCCCTGTTTTTTCTTCTTGCTTCTTTTTTCTCATTTCTTTTTATCCTCTTTGTTCTTTCTTCTGGTTTTTTCTCCTCTCTCTTTTTTTTTTTTTTTTTTTTTTTTTTCGCGGGGGGGTTTGGGATCAGGTCGCAGGATGGCGTCGTGTTTTTGTTGTTTTTCCCCTTAAAGAAGGACACTCCTCAAAGATGGCGTGGTTTGGGCTTCCTCGGCAGATGCACCTCTTCTCAGATGAATCAGAGCTTCTGACGTGTGTTGAGGGGCAATTGCTGGATGACAGGAATTGTTTGAACAGGGAGGGACAAACAAATCCTATGTTCTCCAATTAGGATTTATGCTGTGGGTGTTTTCCTGAAAAAGGGACCTCGGACCCCCCTTTTTCGGACAGCTTCACTATCCACGAAAAGGAGCCATAGCAGATCCCTATTCAAGGAACCCTCATATCACATATCCATTTTGTGGGTGGTTTTTGTCATTTGAGCGGGAATGAGACTTGTCCGGTAGCCCAGATGTGAACACGTCCTCGGAGGAAAAGAATCTCGGGAAACTCAAAGGACACCCACCAGTCCCCAATTTCAGGGAATTCAGAAAACACCAACCTAGAACAAACACTGGGCGACTTCTGCGTCCCAGTCATGAGCTGTGTCAGTCAGGGTGGGTGTGAGGAAACGGTGCCGGTGGTTGTGTTGCGTGCTTTGAATATTGACCGGCAAACTGTTGGCTGCGGTAGATGCCTAGACTGTTTTGTGTTGTTGTTCCTTCTGTTTGATCTTGGTCCAATGGCGATTGCTTGTGGTTATCAAGCTCTTCTTCCTGGCGCTGTCTTTTTTGGTGTGAGAGTCGCAACATTGCGCGAGTCCTTCAAAGATGCTTGTGCCCAAAGTGATGTTCGGCGGCACCACCTGGTTTTAAGCACTTCTGAAGCATCTAACAAGCCACAACGAGAGCAGGGCAATGCCGCGGTTCAGCCCGGGGCCCAGAGCAGGCAAAGGCATCAGGCTGAATCTCCGGACAGATGGGTCCCACAGCCATGCGCACACAGCCAGTTTGGTATTGGAACCCTGAGGAAGGGCTATGCACTTAGCTGGATGTCCAACAAGGGCATCTTTCCCTTGGAGGACATTGTGCATATCGACCCGGACCACTTCAAGGCTTGGGGGCAGAACTATTAGCTGGTGGCTTGCTCAAATGCCATGCTTAGTTTCTTGGAGATGGTTTCATATCCCGATGCTTACTATAACTCCTTGGAGAGCATCTACGATTCTGTCTGGGTCCCTGGATTCGCTCCGTGACTTGCTGTTGGCATGTCGCAGGTAGAAGGAGCCAGCAGGCTAAATACTAACCAAATGCAAAAGCCTATACAACGAAAGTAACAATCATAGAACTGGTAATTAACAATCATAGCAGTGCTAATAAGAATACGCATAGTAAGCAGATGGTGCTGGATGATGGTGATGATGATGATAATGACGATGATGATGATGAAGAAGATGATGATGAAGAAGATGATGATGATGATGATGACGAGCAATAATGGCGATGTCAATCATCATGATTAGGCACCAACATCCCAGGCGCTGTCTATGGTGATGCTGATGATGATGATGGTTGATGAGGATGATGAAGAACGATGAGTGATGATTCATGATGATGGATCATTATGATGATGATGATGATGATGATGATGATGGACAAATCACGAATTATGACATGATGATGATCATGATTATGATGATGCTGATTATGATGAATCATCATTGTGCCCCCCGAACATCACCAGCAGTTATGATGATAATCATCACTACTCATTAGTGATGATGATGATGATGATAATCATCACTATGCGTCCACTACGCATCCCCAAAATCACTAACAGGGATGATAATAATCATGACTACTCATCCCCAGCATCAGTGATGATGATGATGATGATGATGATGATGATGATGCAATCATCACCCAGCATCACTAGCAGTCATGATGATAATCATGCCTACGCATCCCTGCATCTCAAGTCGGGTCTAACAGCGCACTTGAAACGTATATTAAAGACGACCACCATGATGATGATGATGATGATGAATCACTACGCATCCAACAGGGATGATGATAATCATGACTACTCATCCCTAGCGTTGGATAGCACGTGTCGGTGAAGCCTTCCTCATGACGATGCCTAGTGATGATTCATCATCATCATCCTCGACGTCCTTATCTTTTTGATATACTGTACGTTTCAAGTGTCCCGTTAGACCCGACTTGAGATGCAGGGGTGTCATCGGCATCACTACGCATCCCCAGTGTCACCAGCAGTCAATATCATCATCATGACTACGCACTCCCAGCATCACCAGCGCTCCCCAACTTGAAACGCATATCAAAAAGAGAAGGAAGAGACAAGCTACTGGCAGGATCAACCCAGTATGATCACCATGATGATGATCACGAGGATGACAATGATGATGATGACGATGCTGATGATGGTGATGATGAATCTTCGGTTATGCTCATGTGCCAGCCACTCCTCTTTAGCGAGGGGTCGGCGGATATGCGTATTAGAAACCCAACACGACCCGAAGGCAGTTCCCGCAGCTCAGGCGGTGATGCCAGAGTGGCCAGCTTATGTGGCCCACGGGCGTCTGCTGAAGGATCCCTCCTTGCCTGGGACCCAATGCCACCGGGAGAGTTGCTACATGCAGGAGAGGCATCTTTTCCGCGCAACTGTCGAGTCATAGGTTTTGCCTTCGTGAGCCCATCAATGGGTAAAGTTGCAGTGGTTTCAGTGGTATTGGAAGGGCAGCAACCCACATCCAGCTTGAATCCCATGGATTGCGGTAAATTTCAGGGCTTCCTAGTTTCGTAGTTGCAATCATCGCTGGGGGGCATCGACTATACTTCAGTGGATCCAGCCACCAGCCAGTTGCAATCCCTACACCCGCGCATCAGGTTGAGGGTTTGCCCCCTGAAAAGCAGCTTAGCTCTTCGCACAATGGCCCGAAGCTCCTTGAATATGGGTGACTTCTGAAAATAATGGCACCTGTGGAAGTGAAGCAGGTAGCCAATGAAAGCCACCAATTGAAGCCATCCCTGATTGCTTGCTTGAAGCAGTGAGTTGGAAGTTTGCTTCAAGTTAGCGACAATCACAGTCCAGATATGATGTGTACTGAGCACTTGATATCCCTTCTGCTTGTGGTGCCAATGAACGATGTCTGGCGGCTGCTAGGGTTCATGGATTGACTCATGCCGCTGGCACCTGACATTCTAAATAGTAATCTGCTTGGACTACAATTTACGTGTATATCCCCTTACAACTTGTACATGGCCGACGTAGTTCGAAGTTCGGGTACAGGTCGTCATTTCAATTCGATTGTGGACTGGGCTGGACTTGCGAGACGTTCATTCGTATCAATAACAAATCACTGGCCACGCAAATGAAACCAGACGCGCCAACTTCAGTCACGAGAATCGGCTGAAAGCGACGCGTCCGATTCATGGGCTGCCATTCCGAAAGGCACAGAGCCTAGCATCCACGCTGGGCTCGTGGATGCTAGGCTCCAAGATCAAATGCCTTATTTTGGGCGGGCATTTTGCTGGTGAATAAGTTCTGGTTGCAAAGGTGGACCCCAAAAACCGGCTTGTCCTTTTGGTTCCCTCTCAACATCTGAGAGGGGTCCTTTTCCAAGTTGGGTTGACGCCCGACGTCAAAGACAACACAACAAGCCTTGCCTTGCGTTTTTCTTCTCAGGAGATTGCCTTAGAGGAGTCTCTGCGGCGCTTGCAGCACATCTGGGTGGACGGCTCCTTACGCAGCCTGCACGCGGATTTTGCTTTTCAAATGTGCTGCAAACATGGGTATGGGTCAAAGTAGAAGGACCCCAAATTTTTCGGGCCCCCCTATTTTGACCGATTACCGACAGCTTTAAAGACAAACCAAGAGGACAACCACCATTTCAATCGTCCCAGAATGGGTGCCAGAAGCCCAAGTGTCTCTGAACAAGTGGTGGACATGAATTCCCGCATGCCCACCAAAGGCTTCCCAGTGAAAGTCCATGCCCAAGGAAACGCCGAGTTTCCCGAGGTGCGTCATTGGTCTATGGTCAATTAATTGTTCACAATAATCATTGTCTCGCTAACAATCCCAGTCTGTGAACTGTATATGTTGACCATGGCAGCGTACTTGTCGGTACTTCTATATGCCACATGCCGCCCGAAGTTATCTTCCTCTGCAGAGGAACATCCAGCGGGTATGGATAGATTTTGAAAGGAACAATTGTGAATCATGCGGACCCGACCGTAGATCAACTGTGTATTCCCAAAGACGGTTTTGCGACTTCAACCTTGGAAGTTTGAGGATGCACATTGGCAAACTGATCATGATCATATGGTCAAGGTGCCAGTTGGTGCCGCGCTGGCTTCTCTAAAACACAGGCAGCGAAGAGACCAGACGACTCATTTCTGACACATTCCACTTTTTGTGGCAGTATTTGGCAACTTGTGTTGGGACACCCTACTGGAACATCGCGACAACTAGGAACTAGCTGTCTCCAAGCCAATTGAGACAGTTGACAACACATGCCACAATGTTGAAAACAAGTATCTAGCTTGTTCAAAACCTAATCCCCACTGATTAGAATTGACCCAAAGTTTGCAGCGCGGACTACAGATTAAGAAGATTACTCAAAAACAAGGATTAAGCGGATTGCGGATTGCGATTAGGCCCCCGGGATTTCGAACAGGCTAGAGTATCAACAGTCAGCCCAACGGTACAACGATAGATGCAACGCAATTATCATCACGAGAGGTATGCTTAAAGTCATGTATCCAGTACTGCAATATATACAGAAGCTGCTAGACTCGCGGCTAAGGCAATGCCGAGTGGTTCGTGAAAGTCTTTAGCGACATCCGCGAGCGCTACCCGGCATACCAGATCGCCATCTTCAAGATCACAGCGCCGGACTGGAGTTGAAGAGAGGGGGCAACCACGAAAACACCACGAAAACACTACGAAAACACCACAGGAGCAACCGCAAGAGAGGGGGCATTGAATCTTGCCAGCACCCATTTTGGTGCCTGTCTTTTTAGGCGACCCCAAAAGTGGGGGTTGGTGTCCTCTAGGTTTCCCTTTAAGACGAACCAAGAAAGGGTGCCCTCAGAAACCAAACAAACAAACAAACAAACAAGCAGACAGACAACAGACAGACAAGCACAAACACGAACACAAACAGACGCACGCGCGCGCGCGCACGCAGGCACGCAGGCACGCGCGCACGCACGCACGCACACACACGCCAACACACACACACACGAACACCAACACCAACACCAACACCAACACCAACACCAACACCAGCACACCGAAAACACACCAACACCAACACCAACACCAACACCAACACCAACACCAACACCAACACCAACACCAACACCAACACCAACACCAACACCAACACACCCAAAACACACCAACACCAACACCAACACCAACACCAACACCAACACCAACACCAACACCAACACCAACACCAACACACCCAAAACACACCAACACCAACACCAACACCAACACCAACACCAACACCAACCACCAAACACAAACACGAACACAAACACCCACACACACACAGACACAGACACCAAAACAAACAGACACAGACACCAAAACAATCACAGACACACACACACACAGACACAGACGCAAGCACATACACACAAACACACACACAAACAAAGCACACAGACACATCTACACACGCACACGAAGACAACAACACAACAAAACACAGACACAGACGCAGACACAGACACAGACACAGACATCGGCACAGGCACAGGCACAGACACAGACACGGACACGGATCACAGACACGGACACGGACACGGATCACGGACACGGATCACGGATCACGGATCACGGATCACGGACACACACACTAACACGCGAACAGAGTAACACACTAACACACTAACACACTAACTTAAACCAGAACTTAGCCTCTATAAATAGGGGGATCTGTCGTTTTCGCCGTACCCGAAAATAAAAGCGTAAACAATCACGTAAATAAATCAAGCCTTCTGGTTGGCCTGGCCCTTAACAGGAAGAGTCCGTAAATAATATGGTAAATAGTGAGGTAAATTAGTTGTAATTCATTTTCGCTTGCCCGATCTTGAGTGACCCTGCGTGAGCTGGACTTAGTGTCCCTCATGGACAGGGATGTGTATTGGCAAGAATCTTCCCCTTCGCGAATTTAACCTGCTCATATCACTGAAGGAAGGCAAAGCGTCATGAGTCATGAACCATTGGAAGAGCCGCGACAACTTTGACATGAATGCTCATGCGTACTGGTAGCTGCGAGCCACAGTTTTCGCTCGCCGGACGCAAAAACGTGTGCGCCCATGCTTGCGCTTGGGTTGCGTTGCCATGCTAATAGGCAGCCAGAACCCCCACCAAGATACATGTCAATTTGTGTTTAGTGATCATGAGAAAGGAGGTGTTGTAGGAACCGAGGACTAGGAACACTGCGTCTTGTCAAAGAACGTCCGGTATGTCCGGTCATTGGTTATGTCAGCTGCGTGAACAACATTAAGAATATTTTGAGGGCTCTTTCCAACAATCAAGACTTAGTCAGCTTTTTGTTGGGCGACCTTGCGAGGGCCAATCTTGCAGAACATCAAGATTAACGTCTATATTCCTAACATGCACCTGGCGCACAGACACACAGACACCACCCACACACACAAACAGTACCGCGGCTTCGCCTCGTTTGTCCGCAAGACCCAGGGAATCCAAGAACCGATTCCAGAAACCCAGTTGAGCAAAGGCCGGAAAAGAGGAGCGATCGATGCTGTCACATGTGCACGCAAGTTCTGCGGACGGACCTCCATGCTCAAAATGTGTCCCCTGAACGGTTCAGAACGGTTCAGCCAGCCTTTTTCTGCGTAAATGGTTGCGTAAATTTTCGCGTAAATTTCAGACAAGTCTTTGCCTTTTTGTGCTTTGAGATTTCGGATCGCTTTCGATGTTCCGATGCCGGCCTGACCTTTTACCTAGGACTAGGAACCGCCAGCCGCGTGCTCGCGAACCGTTCCGAGGAACGGTGGCAACCAAACTGCATGCCCCTGAACCGTTCTGAACCGTTCCGAAAGCAGTGGAACGCGTGCCCCTGAACCGTTCTGAACCGTTCCGGAGGCATTGGAACCCATGCCCCTGAACCGTTCTGAACCGTTCTGGAGCCCATCTAGCAAGCAGCGCACAGAGCAGGCGTATAGTTCAGAACCGTTCTGAACCGTTCTGAACCGTTCGTCACTCAAGCTTCCCAGGAACCGTTCTGAACCGTTCAGGAGGGATTGCAGCATCATACTATGAACCGTTCTGAACCGTTCAGCAGTCATGGCAGCAGCATACCCTGAACCGTTCTGAACCGTTCAGGAAGAATTGCAAGCAGCATGCCCTGAACCGTGCTGAACCGTTCAGGAGGGATTGCAACATCATACCCTGAACTGTTCTGAACCGTTCGGAGACATTGGAGCATGCTCAGGAATTGCCCTTGCTTCTGCTCACGCATGCTTAGGCTTACCAACCACGTGTTTAAGACCTAAGATGTTTGGCCTCCTAACATTCGCACGGTAGCTGCTAAGGATTTAACAAAGATCATTCAATCAACACCTTGGGCGCTTGTTATGGAGATGGGAGGGGCGCGTTGGAGCCTTACCTTCTTTTTGCCAATGTTTTGCCATTGGCTTGTCTGATTGTGCGCCTTTTCTGTCTGTTCAGGCCTGTTACATGGCAAATGATGCAGCTTCCAGCTTCCAACATTGAGGCACACATTGTTTACATGATCTTTTACGTGTTTCTTTAAGGCCTGTTTTTGTTTACATGAATACTTACATGAAGAGTGACGTGGTTTGTTACATGACTATTGGCCGGTTTTAACCTCCACAGAGATAGAGGCTAAGTTTTGGTCTAAACACTAACACACTAACACACTAGCACACTAACACACTAGCACACTAGCAGTGACACACACACAACACAAAACACACAAAAACACGCAAACACACAAAGACACAAAAGCACACACAAACAGACACGCACACACAAAGAAACACAAACACGCACACAAACACTCACACAAACACGCACACACACAACGCATACAACAAAGACCCACACACACATGAACACACACACACACACACACACGCTCACGACACATACACACACACCAAACACGCACACACGCACCAGCCACACACACACACACACACCAGCCACAAAAAACACAACAAACACACACACACACACACACAACACTTGCACACCACACACACACACCACACAGACACACACACCACACACACACCACGCACACGCACACACACACACACACAAACACACACACACACACACACACACACACACACACACACACACACACACACACACACACACACACACACACACACACACACACACACACACACACACACACACACACACACACACACACACACACACACACACACACACACACACACACACACACACACACACACACACACACACACACACACACACACACACACACACACACACACACACACACACACACACACACACACACACACACACACACAACACCCACACGCACACACGCACATAGACACATACACACACATACACACAAACACACACCTAAACACACACGCACACAAGACACACACACACACACACACCCACCCACACACCCACCCACACACCCACCCACACACCCACCCACACACCCACCCACACACCCACCCACACACCCACCCCCACACCCACCCCCACACCCACCCCCACACCCACCCCCACACCCACCCCCACACGCACCCACGCACGCACCCACGCACGCACCCACACGCACGCACCCACACGCACGCACCCACACGCACGCACCCACACGCACCCACACACGCACCCCCACACGCACCCCCACACGCACCCCCACACGCACCCGCACACGCACCCACACACGCACCCACACACGCACCCACACACGCACCCACACGCGCACCCACACGCGCACCCACACGCGCACCCACACGCGCACCCACACGCGCACCCACACGCGCACCCACACGCGCACCCACACGCGCACCCGCGCGCGCACCCGCGCGCGCACCCCACGCGCACCCACGCGCACCCACGCGCACCCACGCGCACCCACGCGCACCCACGCGCACCCACGCGCACCCACGCGCACCCACGCGCACCCACGCGCACCCACGCGCACCCACGCGCACCCACGCGCACCCACGCGCACCCACGCGCACCCACGCGCACCCCCGTGCACGCACCCACGCGCACCCACGCGCACCCACGCGCACCCACGCGCACCCACGCGCACCCACGCGCACCCACGCGCACCCACGCGCACCCACGCGCACCCACGCGCACCCACGCGCACCCACGCACCCACGCGCACCCACGCGCACCCACGCGCACCCACGCACACCCACGCACACCCACGCACACCCACGCACACCCACGCACACCCACGCACACCCACGCACACCCACGCACACCCACGCACACCCCCACACACCCACACGCCCACCCGCCCACACGCCCACCCGCCCACCCACCCACCCGCCCACCCACCCACCCACCCACCCAAACCCACCCAAACCCACCCAAACCCACCCAAACCCACCCAATCCCACCCAAACCCACCCACACCCACCCAAACCCGCCCAAACCCACCCAACCCCACCCAAACCCACACAACCCCACCCAACCCCACCCAACCCCACCCAAACCCAACCCAAACCCACCCAAACCCACCCAAACCCACCCAAACCCACCCAACCCCACCCAACCCCACCACCCACCACCCACCACCCACCACCCACCACCCACCACCCACCACCCACCACCCACCACCCACCACCCACCACCCACCACCCACCACCCACCACCCACCACCCACCACCCACCACCCACCACCCACACCCACACCACACCACACCGCATACACACACACACACACCACACACACACACACACACCACACGCACACACACACACACACAACACACACCAGGCTGTATGATAGTAGTGATGGAAGTCGCGAGTTGGGGCTGTAGATTTGAATACAGTCAAATTGCAGACCTAGACCTTTACAGGAGGAATGACCGAATCATTTGACCTTGTATATGGTCGGCTGGAGATGCGCGGCAGCCTGCCTGCGTGTGCCATTGACACTCAGCATGCTGACAGAGATGCCTCACCCGAAGATTTGCCGTTTTGGTGGCTTTTGAGGCACCTTGTCGGCTGTTTTAAGAACGAATACCGTCCGCGAGCAAATGGGCGAGTGATTGGAACTGGGGCTGGGCTCCCTGCGCAAACTCGCGCAAACACTCTGGAGGTTCCCCGGCGAGTGAGATGCTGTGATTATGCCTTTGGAATTGCGGTGTTTGAGATGACTTTGGTTTGGAGCAGGCAAGTCAAATGCCACGGCTTGGATGAGAGGGCAGCTTGTCTCTCCGACCGGCTACGTGCAAAGGACAAAGCATCAGGCCAAGTCATCAATGAACATGGCTGTGGCTCAAGAACATGTACAACAAAATGGCACCTTGGTAAATGGAGCCAAAGACTAAAACCTGCGCAACCCTAGCTCTTAGATTTTGAGCCACACCCACATGTTGCTTTTGTTTGCATCCATGGCTTGCAGCATCTTGCAGCTCTCCGCTCAATCACATCCTTTCGATTGAAGCTTGGAAGGGCTGGGAAGGGGCCACTGGACACCATGCCGCTCGTAACACGGTCCTTGGAGTATGTGTCAAAATTAGAAAAGGGTATCTAACCCCATTGTTAGGTTTCCCCTTAAGGCAACCTGAAATCCAGTTGCTCAGCGGCACCCTTTTTCCTTTTTGGGAGGGGTTCCCTTTTAAACTCAACCAAAAAAGGATGCCCTTGTTTTCCCATGGCCACGGGGCATCTGAGAAAAAGGGTACCCTATGACCACCAACCCTTCGGCCTCTTTCCGTCCAGGAGACGGCCATCAGGGCCCGGGTGGAGAAGCGAGCGCAGCAGACGGGGCGCAGCGTCCCAGAAGAGACGCTCAAGGAATCCATTGAGGCTGTGGAGAGGCCGAGTCCCGAAACTCCGGTTAAGGGCAGCGGATGGGCTTGATTGTGTTGGTACTGTGTCAAAAGGAGGCCACAGGGAAAACGCACATTTTGTGGGCTCCCCCCGCACAATTTTTAGACAAAGCGTTTGGTTTGGCCGGTTTGGTTGTCTAGTTGGTTGGGCTGAATTCACTTGTTTGGTCGGGTTGGTCACGGTTGACGGCTTGACGACTGGCTTTGGGGCTGGTTCGATTGGCTTTGGTTTGTGACGCTTGTTTGATCCAGCGGGATTTGTGTAGCAAACACATGGGAAGGTGGCAAAATCGGGCTGAAGTCAATCCATCTCCTCTTGGTTTCAGGGTTCTTTTTATGTACCAAAAAAAAGGGAAGCAAAAAAACGGGTGGTTTTCCCTTTGGTCTCCTTAGATCCATCTCAATCCACATAGGCTATCAGTGATGGCTACCATCGGCTAAACAGATGCACTAGTGTGTGTTCTTTAAGATCACTACGCAATGTTACGAACATCCGAGCTGCAGAGCGCCAGAAGAGATGCGACAGAGATAGGAAGGGGGCTCTACTTGTTGACCTTGCCCCCCTTTTGCATGGCGCAAACAGACCAGTTGAAGTATGACATTGTCATTGGCAGATTTAGCAAATTGTTAGAGAGATACGTGGAGGCTTTCATGATGGAATTAAGATTGCCAGACACACTTATGAACAGCTCGATCCATCCCCCAGCAGGTCAGTGCTGACGTTGATGCCACACGCGGACTTCTTGGCGACTGAGTCCATTTTATTTTATTTTATATTTTTGCCAGGTTTTCTCTTGTATTTTCCTTTTGAGCCTACCCCGGGCACTTTGGGAGCTCAAAAGGTATGTCGGAGGGTTCTTGGCATGGCGAGTGTGGGCAAGCCAAGGGCACCGCTAGGGTCGCATTCCAACCATTCTTTTCAACCATCGTTCTTTTCAAAATCCGCTTTCTCTGGGTTTTTTTGGAGGTTTTCTAGAAAGATCCGGATCCCTGGAAAGAATGGAAACGGAAGGTACACCTAGAATATTCGCCAAAACAAAAAAGGAAAAAAAACACACACACACACACAAGAGACTCCATCTCCAGAAATGGAAGGTCCCCTTAGAACCGAGGCGAGTATCGACAACGCGAGCACGCCCACGCTCCAATACTTCTCCGCCATCGATCGCTCCGGGTCCTGGAGCAGGAGACGCGCTCGATCGCGGAAGCTTTTTGCGCTTGGGGCGGTGTGGTCGAATGCTTCCCGTCGTAAATACATAAATAAATAAATATATATATATATATATATTATACATAAAATAAAGATCGAAATGAACACTTAAAAATAACATAGTCAAGAAAATGCCAGTTAGGCTGACAGCGTAGGTCACAACTGAAGCATTTGATTTCATGTTGCTTCCCTGCAAACTCTGTCGAAACAGGGGTTCCATAGAAACGAACTGGGACCCAGTTTGGGGTAGTGTTAACTGTCCGAACCCATGAATTGATCTCCGTTTTGGTTCATGGTTTTGTGAGCATGTAGCCATCTTGAATGAGTTGTCAAGACTACAATGGTGTAGCGGGAATGAATAGGTAATTCACCCATCCACCATAAACCGAATTCATACACAAGCCATAGTTTTGTCAAATGACCCTTGTGATACCAATGTGAGGTGTTCCAGCCTCATGTTCGCTGAAAGCGGGGTTCCGTGATGGTCACACTGGCCCACTCAGCTGCATCGCAGGTGAGAATGTAAACACTTGCTGGACCCATTTCAGGTGAGTTTCCTTCGGTAGTGTTTGAAGGGGAAGGAGACAGACAAGAGAGAATCCGTTGAACATCACGAAGGGGCCCTTGACTTTTGGCAGGGGCCTTGTAGCCCCCCCTCCCAACAAAGGCGCTTTCCATCGGTGAGGATTACCGCGCGCTTCGCTCATACGCTTCCAGGGGTGGAGGCATTTCCGGAGGCTGGGGCCTGAAGATAGCACTCGAGCAATAAGAGGCACCCCCTCCACCCCCCCCCCCCCCAACACGGTGCTTTTCCGTTTGTTTCCCTTTAAACCAGACCCAAAAGGGTACCCACATGCATGAAAAGGCGCACCCATAGAATATTAGATGTTTGTACACCTGTGAATATAAATATTATGTTTTGTGCGGTTTCGATAGGCAGCATCTCCAGGGAAAATCGGGGATTTCCAGAAAAGTCGCGGGATCCCAGACAGCAACTCACTTCCTGAGTTAATGAACTTCATATAACTTTATACTTTTCGCGAAGACCATTTTAGTGGCAAACGCAAAGTTTGGACCTTTTTGGGCTATCCAGGGAAATGAGGCAAGTTGGCCAGTGAGTCGCTGAAAAGAACGGCCGGGATCGCTCATTGGAATGTGATATAGGCCTCTCACCTTCGTGGCCTAGGAGAGACTGTCGCACTCTCGATCCATGTTTGGGGTGCAGCCACAACGGCATGCCGGGGTCCAAATGGCGCAAAGCCACTTCACCAAGTTGAAAATGCATGTTGGAATTCAAGTCGACCAGCGATCAATCCTTCCAGCTGTCCCTTTCATCTTTCAATCCTTGTCAACAGAAATGGCCCCCTTAGACCCAAATTGATTAAGTCCAAGCTTCTTGCTTCCATTCCCAAACAATTCATGTATGCAATATTTACCCACGTGTAGCCTCTAAATGGGTCAACTGTTGGTAATAACATGGTTGTGGGTCAAAACCTAAGGTGCCTTTTGGTGGATGGTTGCTCCACTGTTGTCTTCTTAGAAGGCTTTCTGGGTGTTCACCGATAACCGGGGTTTTCACCCATAGCCATATATTCCCTACATGGATCTGGGATTTGAAGCTGGGCGCTGGTTTTTGGCCGACGGCTCGCTCCCTTCAGGCCCTGTCCCCCTTCTTCCTCACGCGCCTGGAGACCTGTCCCCAGCTTCGGCTCTTCCACAGCCTGCAGTACCGGGTTGATGGGGCCACTCAGTGCCAGCCCCCTGGCCCAAAATGGGAATCCAGGGATCCACGTCGGATGTTAAAATAAACTTGGGTATGGGTCAAACTTAAACTACCTGGGGACCGCAGGTTTTAGTGCATGTGTCCATGTACCAGGGTTTTATTTTGGGTACCTAATTTTGACCCACAGCCCAATAAGGTTGGCTTTCTGTTGGCTTTCCGGTGCAAACAAATACTCAACCCAAGTTCTTGGGGATGTTCCGCGAGCACGGCCAAATGATTGGCCAACCTCGCGGGCCTTTGGGGGCCTTCACTTTTTGGTTGGCCCTCGGTCCAAACCGGAGAGTTAGCTTTGACTGACAGAAGCGTCGCGTGACCGGTGGCTGGCGGCTCGCTCTGCCTAGACAGGGATGTGCTCCAGGAAAAAACCGAGGGTTCCCTGCGTTGACTTCCTGTTGCTTCGTATTGGTCTTTGTCTTGCGGTTGCCTTCCAATTGCTGCCGCTGTTGCTTGCCTACAGCACAGTCGCTTTCCAGCTGCTTTCCAGTTGGGGGGTTCACGGGACGTCTTTGGCTCACAGCCGTTGAAACGTACTGAGCTTTAGTCTCAAAATGAGACAGGGCATCATGTCTTTACTTGTATCGTTTGAGTATGTGTGTGTGTGTCAAAACTCGGAACCTGTGCAGGTGCTTGTGGCTGTTTCGCACTGCCCAAAAACAAAGGGTCCCTCTTGGCACATACAACCACAGGTACGGGGAGCTCATGGTGAGGGACCTGGCGATTCAGGCGAGCGGTGTGAATGGGGCACGGTTTGAGACAGCCGCAATTCAAATGATTTCGCAAAATTGGGGGACCCAGGTAGGTGGTGTCCTTCCGGTTTTCGTTTAAAACCCCCATTTGGAGACACACCCAAATGCAGTGAGGGCAGCGGAACCGTCAAAAGTGACATGGAGAGTCCTCGATTGGAGCAGGGATGAGCCATGGCCATGACCCGAGTAAGACAAGTGGGGGTTGGTGTCCAGGCGTCATAACGAGGACAAAATCCATATCGCGCAAACTTGAAACCGTGGTTGAAACCGCAACATTGGTTGGTATTTACGTTGGGGACTCATCAGAAGCCAGGGTTTCTGAATGGTGGTGCGAAATGGTATTCGTTCATCCACTGTAGGTACGTGCCAAAATGGGAGGTGAGAAATGGCGGGCATTTCGTTTTGGGTTCCGTTTAAAACCACCCCAAAAGGGTAACCCAACATACTTGCTTTGATTGTTTGTCATTGTTCTCTCAAAGTGGGTTAGTCAAGCCTTGTCTTGCCACGCACCCGGTGACTGTCATGAAATTCATGGGTCCGAGAGAGGTTGTTACTTGTGCGAAGTGACGTCTTTTGCTCAAGACAACACAAGGGAACCTAAGGGAACCTTCCACAACCACCTGCGTCTCTCTTGTGTGAAGCTGCCCTTGGATTACTATAAAGGCCGCCAAAAGGAAAATCCCACCATTCCTGCCCCCCCCATTTTGGCACGTACCTATTTAGAGTCTTGGACAACCCCATTTGGTCTTGACCGTTTCGTTTCGGGGCTCCAACTCGGAGAACAAAAAAACAACGCATAAACATGGTTCTTCAAAAACAACAACAACCGAAAGACGAGCCATGGACATGTCAGGTGAAGCTCTCCCCGGCGATCCGGGTCACTCTGGACCCCGAGACCCGGCGCATCGCGCGGATCCACGAGGAGGCGGGGCTCATCCACGAGGTCAACGAGGCAAAAAAGGGCAGACCCTCCCTCCCAGGAATTGGACCGCAGGTTTTTGGTCTTTGGTTCCATTTGCCAGGGTTTCATTTTGGGGTTACCCTAGTTTTGACTCACTATTTGGGGACATTGGGGACTACCCTCCCTCCCACCTGGCCATGGCACCTGTGGGAGGGTACCTGGAAGATCGGTTTCCTTTTGGAGGGACTCCCTGTGAGGTGCCATGTTAGTGGGAGGGGGTAAAACACTGGAACAAAAGCACAGGTCAAACTCAAAAAGCGTAGGTCCTTGGGTACCGTATACACATTCATATACTCATGTATATTCCCATAGGAAACCGACTCATGGATCAAGTGCTCATGGGCCAGTTCTGTTGGTATATGTTACCTACATGGATTGGGTCAAGTGTTTCACGGGTCAGTTCTGTTGGTATGTGTTACTAACCTACAGTCGGATTGTTGCGGAGAGAACCCAAGTCTCGATCCATTTTCAGGATACGAAGCTCCTTTTGGGAATTGGAGTCCCTTTCTTGGGCAAGCCATTTGAGTTTGTGCAGTAGCTTACCAAATCAAACGACTCTTCGCCTTGTTAATCTCCTGCATATGCACTAACCAACGGCAAGTCTGACCCAGTTTAGTGGAGACATGATTGGTGGATATAAATCCCCAGAAAAAGGATGTTTTGTGGGTTTGTAGATTTTACATGTTTTTGCATTAAACAAATATGTACTTACTAGAATGGTTTATGATTGAAAGCACGGGGGAGTTGTTTCAAGGGATTCGTTGAATCTGTTTGCCACCCAAGGCGGTGTCAGTGGCCTTTCTGCACCCGCTGGACACAGAGGATTTGGACACCTCCCACCTGACCCATGCGGAGAGTCAAGCGGCGCCTGGGCAGTTGATTGTTCTGTGGAAATCACTTGGTTGTACATGGATGTCATGCGGAACCAGTGTTACTTTCTTGGGCAAATGTCTAATTTGACTGTTGCTACCCCAATTTATTAATCGGGGGTGTTCGCCTCCAAAAGTGATGATTCCCCGCCCCCCCGTCCCTAAACTCAGAGACACCCCACACCCCTATTCATAAACTGGGGGTGATTAATATGGGGCCAACATGAAATTAAGTTGAAGCCTCGCCAATTGAAGCCCCACAAGGAAGGCACCGCGGGCCGGCTCCGGGCCCTGGGGTGTTGTTACACATGCCCCGGGCACCAAGTCGGAGGCTCATGTGAGAACTTTGCAAGTGGTGAGATATAGGGGTTTCTTGTTTTGGCACATGCTACATGCGCCCAGAGAAAGCAGGCATACCACTCAATAGCTGCATCCCCATTTGAACAAAAACTTGTTGTTGGTTCAAGGGACCAGGGTTTTCACCAGTGCGTTTAGTCCTTTCGGCCTCAAAGACTTGACCTGAACCTGATCTCTTGTTGATGCCCGACCACGCCATCCCAGTTGTGGGCTGCTTTCAGGATACACTTGGTTCGATCATTTGCAACGATTTTGTAAAGTGCCTTCATGATGAAGGTTCCTGTTTTGGGGGGCATTTCTCGTTTCAGGGTCGTGACAATTCGCCCAGACGTGCAGTAGCATGTTCCCCTTGTGGGGGGAAGCAGGAAAACTGGAATTCTTGGTAGCGGGATGTTTGCTTCCAGGTCAAGGTGGGCGCCTTCGGCAACTTCTGCCTCAACGACGAGTTGGTGGCATTGAACGCAGTCTCCAGCGCCCTGCAGCAAAGGGAATGGAGGGGTATTTATTTTAGGATTTGTTTCTCGTTTTTTTTTTTTGTTAATATATCTTTTTTCGCTTTTGGCTTCTTGGCTTTTTGGCTTTCTTGGCTTTTCGGCTCCTTGGCTCCTTGGCTTCTTGGCTTTTTTTGGCTTTTCGCATCCTCTGCTTTCCCAGTTCCTCTCCGGGCTTTTTGGCTTTTGCACCCTTTCATTGGTTTTTGGATTTGGCTTCCCGCATCATCAGCATCACCAGTTCATCCCTATTTGAATCATCACTTCTTCGAATATCATGGGGGCAAGCCCCCCCCCCAACTCACCCGCTACTGTTTAGATTGTTTGCAGAGTAATTGCACCCCTATTTGAATCAACACTTCTTCAAACATCATGGGGGGGGGGGGGCTGCCGCCTTCCCCCCGCTACTTTTCAGATTTCTTGCAGAGATTGAATTGCACCCCTATTTGAATCATCACTTTTTCGAGCGTCCAATTTCGCGAGAAAATGCTGCAAAATACAACATTTTAGGCAATGTGTTTGTATGTGCGCACTTCTTCGAACATCATAGGGGAAGCCACCCCCGCCAACCCTCCCGCTGCCCTTTAAATTCTATCGCACCCTTTCTTGAATCATTGCACCCCTACTTGAATCATCACTTCTTCCGACATCATGGGGGGCCCCCCAACCCCCCCGCTACGTTTTAAACTTTCTACAGAGATTTAATTGCACCCCTAGTTGAATCATCAATTCTTCGAACATCTTGGGGGGGGCTGCCGCCCCCCCAACCCCCCCGCTACTGTTTAGATTTCTTTTACAGGCCTATTTGAATCATCATTTCTTTGACCCCGTCAACTCGCCAGCTACTTTTTTGATTTTGTTACCCACGATTTGTTGGTGATGCTAGGGATGTTGGTCGGACAGATATTGAAAGCGATGCTGGGGATGTTGACGGGCTAGTGTAAAATGCGTCAATTTCGCAAGATAATGCTGTAAAATACGACATTTTACTGGCCCGGACGAAAAACGCGGGGGGGGGGGGGGGAAAAACAAAAAACAAAAACCAAATAAATCTGCACCCACAGGGAATGCATGGAGTACACTCACCAAGTTGCCAGAAATGGATACTGGCCCTTTTTGAGTCTAGCTCTTTTTAATGGTTTCAAAGGGACACCAAAACACAAACCCACACTGTTGGGGGGTCCGACTCCTTAAAAAACATTCCCAGTCGGTGTTTCTTACAATTTCCCTTCGGGTGCGGCCCCGTTTCCCATTTAATTTGGATGATTCAAACCTCATCTTTCGAACCATTTTACAATCAAGCTGTTGGGTGTGGTAATGTTTCAAGGACACACAATTCACGCAAGCAAGCCGAACTTGGGTGAACCCCAAGAAAAGAGTTGATAAATGCTTGGCATGTGCTTTCCTGCTGGCTTGGCGGCTGAATGGCTTGATTCATTGCAAAGGTATCTATCAGGGACACTTTCCATGTTGCTTGTATGATTGCTTGCGCACAGAAATCACAGAACAGGATGTCGCCTTGGCAGTGTTTGAGTTGCTTTGCTTCACACAACTTTGCGGTATTGCTTCTTGGCCATCCACGACTAGCTACTTGTATAGCCACTGTGGTAGTATAACAAAAGCTTCAATATTGATTTCATCATCAACGAGAAAGAGACGGAGCTGCGCACAAACCAAGCGACTTGCCTATCCTTGACAGGGAGCGTGGGATGCACATGAACCACCTATCCCCCAAACCGGAATCCAAGCTCTGCTGTTTTAGGTTTTGTGGGAGGGAGGACTGGGGAAGTTTCGACAGTGCAGCATTCTGTTTGATGTTCCATGATTCCCTTCGGCCACTTGTCCGAAATGTCAGATGTACTTCGTGTAGACAGCACTAGCCAGTCGCCTGGATGAGCACTCGGTATGAAAAAAAAAGTCCAAGGAAAAGACTTGCTAGCAGTACTGCGGGTGGACAAAGTGCAGGATTCTGTCCATCCACAGTAGGGGTCATGAAAAATATCCGCAGGTAGCCTGAGATGAACTATCAAGCTCATAGCTCATGGCTCAAGCATTGTGTCGGGAATGGCATGGCTTGCCATTCTCGGTGATAACGTGGGTGCACTTGTCCTTTGCCCTTGATGTTTTTTGACCATACATGGGTGTGTCTTTTTGTTAGGGGACCCCCCCACAAGCAAAAATGGTGGTTTTCCCGTGGGCTTCCCTTTAAAATCACAAAGAAGGAGTAAAAATCAAGAAAGACAGACCCGCATTGCACCCCATCGTTTCAGCGTTCCCATTCGTACAGGGCACCCTTTGTACCTGCATTCCCATTCGGCCTGCTGGCCCTTGTTTCAGCATGCGTAAAAAAAGTAAGCCATCTTTATGGCGAGTTGGTTGGATCTTTGGGCTTTAACTTACTGAGACACAGAGGATGTTTTATGGACCCACCAAAAGTCAAGCTGTTTGCAGAGAGGTCTACCGCAACCAAGTCATGTCAGAGCAGAGTTTCCTTTCATCTAAAATTCCCCTGAAGCAAAGCGCTTATTCAAACGAACCCTTTCATCAGATTCTAAGAAACAGGTTCCAGCTCGCACCAAAAGAGAATCATGTGCGTGGCATCCAAAGACGCATTTGTTAGAGCCATTCACAGGGTCACCCAAGGCATTTGCTTGTTTCAGCTCTTGTCTCACCCATCTCCTTTGATTTTTCCCGAGACCAGGGGCCCAAAACATATGTGGTGTGTCTGTTTTAGACCCCCCCAAATCCCAAATGGGCGGCTTCCTTTAGGTTGAGGGGTGCCTTTTTGTCGAGGGCAGCCCTCTTTTTGCCGCTTTTAACGGGACGCCAACCGGAAACCCACATTTTTTTTGGGGAGCCCCCCCCAAAAAAAAAACACAAAAACAAACGGAACAACAAGGGATTCAGGAAGCCTATTTCTTTTGAGGACCCAAACAAGCACGACCAACAAAAAAAGAAGCATAGAAGTAAAGGATTCAGGAAGCCTTTTTTTGAGGAACAATCCCCAAACCAAACACGACCTCCATATTTTTGTTCCCAGCCTCGTTTCGCCGCCCCCGAGGCAGCGCCACGGAGCGGCAGCCGGCGATGCTGGAGTTCGCGGACTCCATCGCGGTGAGCCGTGAGCAGGCGCAGGCGCTGCACGAGAGCCGCTGGTCACCCGTGCCGCTGGAGCACATCAAGGCCGTGGGGATCTGGGTGAGGTATTCGAAGGCTAGCTTCCATTTCCATTAGCAACATCCGAATCTTTCGAGCAAACCCAAAACCCTGGGAAAACTGGTTTTTGAAAAGAACCCAGGGATCCGCATTTTTCTAGCAAACCACCGGAAAAATAGCCTGGGAAAACTGCTTGTTGAAAAGAAGGATGGTTGAAAAATGATTGGAATCAACGACTAGAATTAGAACGACCTCACACGACCTCACCCCAAATGGTGGGTTATGTGGGAATAGCCCCCCAACCACCGCAAGTTTCAGGTGGGTGAATATGAAAAGTCACCCAGATGGATACCGAAATCCCATGGCCCCGGTTCCGAACCAGAAACCGTGGACGGTGTCTGAGTCGATTCCATAGTTCTGTACCAACTTAGATGTTCCGAGCTCGAAAAATGGTTTCAAAGTGGATGAATTCCGAGACCGCAGCAAGAAGCCCTGGTGTCCGAACAAAGAGGGAGATGTAGGGGAACACTTGATATCACTAAACCCCTGGTTGAGTAGTACTGTAGGTTGCGCTTGGTGGCTCCCAGCCATCCGGTTCCTTAGGTGCAGAAGGAAATTGCTTGGGCTTGGTGGTTGGGGTTCCGAATTTAAGTGACTGAAGCTAAACACTGTTAGCAGCGGATCTGAAGACAGCCCATGTGGATGGTTGCGAACTCCGAGACCGGACCCCTGGGTGAAACCAGAACATTTGTTGGTATCATCGGAAACCAGGGTTTTCTGAACGGCGGTGCTGGATTTCGTCCATCCACAGTAGTGTCCTTTTGATCGGTCAGATTGGTTAGAAACACATGGGTCCTACTGGTTTAGATGGGTTATTTTCCATTTATCAGGGCTAGCTAGTTTTCCACAAGGTCACCTATGAAATCTTGGCTGGTTTCTTGGTTGCTTGGTTGCTTGGTTGGTCGGTTGTTTCGTTCGTTTGTTCGTTCGTGCTTTCGTGTGTTGGTTGCTTGGTTGCTTGGTTGCTTGGTTGCTTGGCTGCTTGGCTGCTTGGTTGCTTGGTTGCTTGGTACCACATGTCCTTTTGGAGAAGGCTGGTTAATGATTAGATCTTGCTTGAGACCAGCGCCATCTATTTTTAAACAGGATGCTAATGATTGGAATTCATTAGAACCAACCTGGAAGCTGTGGAACCCATACATTTTGGTTGACTTCTAATCAACATGGTTGCTTGCTTGCTTGCTTGTTTGTTTGTTTGTTTGTTTGTTTGTTTGTTTGTCTTTCTGTTTGTCTGTCTGTCTGTTTATTTATATTTGTTTTTCAAAGGGTCCAGAAGTCCCCCAATAGATCCGCAAATTGGGTTCTCCTGATGATTCGTCCGTTGAACGAGGAGCC
Source organism: Effrenium voratum (assembly GCA_963377175.1). Lineage (NCBI taxonomy): Eukaryota > Dinophyceae > Suessiales > Symbiodiniaceae > Effrenium > Effrenium voratum. The sequence goes on along the minus strand of CAUJNA010000902.1, from coordinate 899,083 downwards.
TCTTCTTAAATGGATGTGCCGAGGGCATTGCATGAGTTGTTGGCATGTGTAGGGATATGCTGAGTTGCTTGGCATTTGGCCCTGCTGTGTTCTCTGTTTGGTGTTGTGCTAGGCTTTGTGCTATTCGAGAATATAACACACTGCTTGCATTGGGCTACGAGGGTGATTTGTTGAGCCACTTTGGAGGATATCGATGTCCCACATTGACATGCTTTGTTTGCGAGCCCAAAGGCTGCGGCAGATAGGCTGCCGGCAACATGCAGCCAACATAGCCATTCTTTCAAGTCAATCTGCTTGAGAATCGTTTTGGCACAGCTTTCATTTTGGCAACCCAGCAGCATGTGTTTTTTTCTCCGGGTTGCTAGGCCCTCAGCGCTTCGCCAGTTCGCCCGGCTGCTAGGCCGCAGGTGTGGAGCGCTTCGCCTTTCTGTCGCCCTTGGAGAAGCTGGCGGGTCGTCGCGTCAGCTCAAGCAGCGGCTTCGTCTTCGAGATGCCGGGGAAGGACTACGCCTTCTTTCCCATCATCGCCTCCTACGAGTGAGGGATGTCGGTTGTGGGGGATCTCCGGGTTTATCCGACCACTTCTGTGTTACATGGAGTCTCCCCCTTTATATGGGGTTAGGTCCCCCAGTAGCGCCCTTTTACCCTTTTTTGGGGAGGGTTCCCCTACTAAAATAGACTACAGAAAGGGTACCCTTATTCTAACCTCTCTACTGGAGGACCTAGGGGGGGGTGAGTTTTTGGGAAGCCTTTTTTGTATCACAGTGGTCAGATGGCCTCGGGTCGAGGACTGTGAGCCATCTACTCAATGCTTGTTGGCTGGTCCTGCCGGTGCTTCAGAGTGGGCCTCGTGTTTGGCAGCTTTGGCGATAGAGAAGCGCTACGGAGAAAGGAAGGCCAACTATGTCAGTTGTGATGGCCCATTGACTTGGTTCCGGGGGGTCGTTTTAGAGACATGGAAGGGCTACGTGCACCCTGTTGCATTGAACTCAATGTAGGGGGTAGTGATCCACCAGACCCTCGTGATAACCTTCATATTTTTTTCAGGCTAAAGCCCAACCTTTCTCCCAACGCAAGCTATCAGGGAATTACATCTATCAGATATTGGTGTTATAGATGGGCTTCGCGCCCTGCCTCCCTCAGCATGATATGATGGATCAGGACGCTCCAGCCGTTCTTGTGGCAACCAGCTATTTGTAGTTGGAGTGGGATCAACGGATATCAACGGGCTTTCCTAGTTGTAGTCTTTTCCGACAACCTGTAGGCATCGGCACAGTGCCAGAAAGCAACATTTGAAGTTTTCAAAATTCAGTGTCTCCCTGCGGGTCGAAGTGATGCACACATGGCAATGCCACGCTTTTCTGCCATGTCATGTGTTGCATTTGGGGAGTAACACTGCTCAATCGCATGCTGGAGACGCGGTGCGACGCGAACTGTGTCGAATCATCCGGCTGGGCTCACAAAAGCCCTGGAACAGCTTAGTGCTTTCCGTGTAAGACAAAAACTTGCAGGGCGTGTGGCGGTGTCGCGAGTCAACACAGTCCCAGGCTGGCTAGGTTTGACTGGATGCAAGGGAACATCCTGCTCGCTTATGCAGGATGCATCACCTTATGATATTGGAGAGGCATGAATCCTTCAGAGGACAGCTGGCACGCCTTGTGATGAGTTCTGTTTATACTTGCGCAGGGTGCGGCAAGCGTGGGGGCGACCCAGAGCGAGAAGGGCGGGTTAGACTCGCGCTGATCTGCGTGGTCTCCAGAAGGACAAGTTTTGTTTGAAAGGGATCTGTGATCCGAGGGTTTGTGTATTGCACCCTGAGATTACACCCTTAGGAAATGACCCAGAATGGTTCAAAATATCACGGTTTTATCCGGAAATGTGCCTAAAGGGGGTCAATACCCAGTGGGTGTATTCCCAGGGTGTAGTGCAAAAACCTTTAGATGTGAGGTTTGCTTGCTTTGCAACCTTCATCCAGGACACTCTCCACTTTTGTCGCCGGTGATGGGTGTATTGTCGAGTTCGAGAAATGAACCATTGCCAAACCATTTGGCTGTGTTGGTGAAATAGAGGTTCTCATTGCCCACTGACTTGTATCAGCTGGGACAACTTTCATGATGCGGGACATGTCTGCTGCGATCGGTGTGTCGAAACCCGGCCGCATGCTTGGTATTCTTTCTGCATTCTCTTCACCTCAAACAGAGACACCATACCTCTGAGCCTCCAATTCAATCACAGGATTTCCAGGCGGAGCGTCCAGGTGTCACGCAATGTGCAAGAAAGTAGCGTCACGTTTGGTCTTGGCACGGATCGTGGCAGTCAGAAGAGACAGCGCTTGAATGGCAGGGCGGGCTGTTTGTGACACCTCACCTATTCCCAAGTCGCATTGTGCGAGGATCTAAGAGTTCAAATACCAGGAGAACTGTTTGAGCTTGAAGGCTTGCCTTGGACATGTGCAAGCCATTTTGCCAAGGTTGTCGTGAAAAGCCACGGGAAGGATGTTCGCAACGTTTGCAGTCTGGGGCGGCTGCCGGATTAATGAGCTGTAATCTTTTGTGTGCACTATGTTTATCAATGTTTATTTATTGCAGACACCCAGCATAGAACATGTTGTTCTGAGTTTTGCAGCTGGATTTCTGCGATGAGGGAAGCAGGGCGAGCTTTCTGCGCGGAGAATGCTTTGTAACTCGGACTGGTCCTATTTCGACAGCCACATTGAATTCGAACTGATGTACTAGTTCACGTTGTGTCTCAACACCATATTACACCATGTGAGCTCAGCAGAAATGTGTCACAAGAAGGTTTCCCTGGTCCAGGAATGGGACCAATGGGAAGGAACGGCGACGCAAGGAGTCGTGTTCTGCTTTGTTTAAGGCGGCCACTACCTCGTCTACGAACGGCGAGGCTTTTGCAAGCCGGGGCCCCGTGCTCGTTTGCGTCCAGGTGAGCAGCTGGAGGTAGATGTGTGTTGGATTGATGTGGCAAGCCACGGATTTGGAACACATCACACACGCACACACCGGGAAGGGTTGGGATACCAAAGAATATCAGCAAGTCAGTGAAAGGCGCCCGGCAAATGAGGCAAGCCAAGTAAGCTGATATAAGTATGGAGGGGTATGTTTGAAGTTCTTTTTTCCCTGCACACTAAAAGTATTACTGATTGGGTTGCTTTCTTCATTTGTATCATTCAGCCCTCACAAAGGGCCACCAAGTTCAGGCCAAAAGACGCCAACTTGACTTCTCCTTAGTGAGACCGGTAGTGACAATGACAGGAGAAAGTCCCGAGGGCCGGACCTTGCGATGCGGTAAATTTGCAGCATGTAGTTCCATTATTCATTGTGCAACCAAAATAGCGTCAACTTGTCCAGCCTATGTGAGGCCACCCCCTATTTGTTTGAACCCCCCAGGCTAGGGCTAGTTTCTGGATGGCAGAATGAATAAGCTAATTGGTAAAAAGTGCAAAGCATTTGCAACTGTCAAGCAGTGGCAAATGACTCCGTTTGCCCAAGCATGCGTATGTGTCACTTCAGGACCGCGAATATGATGTACTCACAAGAGACTTGTACTGGTGCCTAGATGCATATTTTGTTCACATTCGCTATATACACGCTACCGGTACTTGACTAAATCGCAGTATTTGTACAGTTGAAGTGTCAGCACAAAGCTGGCTACAAGTCTGTTAAGGTGCATCAGATTGGGTAACCCTTGGATGCAGCTCACACCTGGGATGTTCTAAGATTCTGGGTTTTGAATGCGGCCTCAGAGTTCAGTTCGACATCTTTTTTTCCGCTTGTTCCCACTAGTCTTTCCTTTGACAGCCGATACTTTCATGGCCAAGTTCATCTTTATCCAGCTTTGGAGCTGATTTCATGGCCACCGAGTTCATGTTGGTTCCAGTTGTTGGACCTTTTGGACCTTTTGGCTTGCCAGTGTTCTTCTTGTCAAGGCTCTTCTGGTGCATTGGTCCTACCCCACGGCCTTTGGTTTGAGGCTCGCGCTCGCCGCAGTACAAGGTGGATCACATCGGTAGGCACGGGGCTCGCAAGCCTCCGAGTTGGGGGTTTTGTAATGTAGGAGTCGGTCCCCTTTTCGGATGGTTGGAGGGGAAACCAAAAGGAAACCAAAAGCAAACCAAAAGGAAACCAACCGCCTGAAGGGGTCCCCATAGTTTGGAGAGAAATTCCGCTATTGCCTGGAAGATGGCCGGAAGTGTTGGCGGCGATGGCTCTTCACTTCTGAATACCTTTTGAATCCGATTGTCCCATGCAGGTTAGCGTATCTCTTGACCAGGGTGTGCATACACGCTTGCCGTATTGGATGCCCCGTTGAAGCTTTCTTTTGGGCATGGCGAGAAAACGCAACGCCAGCTTCCATTTCTGGAGCATTTGAGTGGCAAGAGTATTCATTCATTCCTCGCTCGTGAAGAGTCTCAAGCAACACCACATGTGCCATGCTATGCCATGCTTGTACCGTTTTGAAGGCCGGTATATGGACGTTGGCTTCGACCGCATTATATATATATATATGTTTGGACATGGCGCCCCGCTTGTGTATCCTTAGGCACTTTTAACAGGGATCTGAAACAGAACAGGTTTCTTCGGAAGTGAGTGTGGGTTTGTTCTGCTTTCACGAAAGTTGTTTGGGGGTGTGTCTTGACTCTTGACCTTGGCAAAGCGAAAAGTACCGAAGGGCAGGGTGCTGTGTCTGAATGAACGGCAGTTTGTTCCAGAATCTGTCAACGAAGCTTCGATCAACGGCCGATCCATTTCGCTTGGCTTGCCTCTGTTCAACGTCTCCCCCAAAATTGGCTCGTTTGCAAAAAAAGGGCTCCCTTCTTTTTCCAGGGACACTGAACAACTGAGATGAGCAGCCCCACTAAAATTGTCTTCCGACGGCCGGGACTTTGGGGTTCACGTACTGCGAGGCGCGTACCCGGGCCGGGGGGCAACCGCAGGCACATGAAGTCCTCGAAGCTTCGCCACGCCTGGGTCTTCTTCCTCAGCGATGCCGAGCTCAAGGCGTGAGTCCAGCGAAGCAATGCGACGGAGGGAAAGGCAACCCAGACCTCCAATGCCCAAGGTTTCCTGTTGGATGGAGGGGTTCCCTTTATAACAGGGGGTGACTTTGTTTCCTTGGCCACAGGTCCTAGGCAATGGATGGTCAGGGTTCCCTTTGAGTTTCTCAAGTGCTCAACAAAGCGTGACCTTTTCATGGCCACAGGTCTGGGCAATGGGTGTCCTACCTGTGAACGTGTACATTTGTATTGTGGAACTGCATCAGCTGGTTTCTTTTATGCGCCAGGGACTTTTCGGCCGCATATACAGGATTCTAGGATGGAGCATGCACGATATCGAGTTAGGTTCAGATGGGAATTGGGCTGATGTTGTAGATGGCACAGATTGCATACACGTGTTTTCCCCAGTCCTGCCCACTGCGGTCCAGGTTCCACGGCCCATTTGCGTGTAGTTGGAGGATTGGGCGAGGCAGACCTTGAGGCAGACCTTGATTTGATTCAGTTGGCTTCGCTCTCGTCATAAACTTGGACCCCAGCGCAGACATTTGCTGGCCCAAATCACCGAATCACTGCAGGGCCCTCCTTAGGTCCTTGCGCTGGCAAGTGGAGGATCACTTCCTGTTGCAACTTTGCCAGCACCGGCTGAAATCACCAAAACCATATTGACGCACCTCCGTCACTAGCTTTCGTTTTTAGTCGCACTTGGATTGTTTTTTTGGGGGGATGAATTGTGCACATGGCACAGCTGGCACGCCACATTCTTTGCCTGGCATCATGCGATCTTCAGCCAGGTTCTTGTGTCAAAGCTTTTCCTGTTGTCCCTCCTTTTTGTTCTGGCCCCTTTCGACTCAAAGCCAGGCTGGTTGATCTAGGGGTTGATTCCCCATTCTTTTCAGCCATCGTTCTTTTCAAAAACCAGCCATTTCCCCAGGGCTCTTGGTGGTTTTCTGGCAAGAAGGATCCCTGGGAAGTTAGCCCTAGAGTTGAAATCCGTTTCACGTCGGCAAGGCCCCCAGCCGGGGCGTTCCTCGGTTTCGGCGAAACCGCCGTCGGAGGTGGAGCTGGAGCACAGCCGCTTCTCGGGGAAGAAGAAGGTGCTGGTGGACGGGAAGCTGCTCTTCTCCACCACGGACAAGCCCCTTCAGCGGAACGAGAGACCAAGTCTAGGTCCCCCAGTAGTGGCCCTTTTCCCTTTTTTTCTTTGGGGGGGGGAAGGGTAATTACCCTTATTCTAACCTCTCTACTGGAGGACCTAGCTGCCTTTTGGTTTCCCTTGAAAGCCAACCAACAATTGGCACCATCAACAAATAACAGACCCAAGTTGTCATGGTTGTTCCACAGGAACTCCCACGAAACCCCTCGGGTCGTGTTAAAATAGGGTGCCTTCATTGGTCTCTTTAAGCTTCCTATGTTGTGCTTAAACCTCTAAAAGGTCAGCACCTAAACATGATGCGGCTGTTTTGTTTGCTAGTCCTTCGCGGGGCAGGAGGTGTGAAACGTGGGGGCCTTGGGTAGGCTGCTTAGGGTTCGCTTCTCCTGACAGCAACCAGCCAAAAGTTCCTTCGTTCGATATGGATAGGTCAGGCTCAAACAGGACGTATCGGCGGTCCGAAGATGCGGTTCAGACTAGGGATTATTTTTGTGAAAGAAAGGCTGGTGCAAACATGTCACTGCGTGGCAGTCCTCGTTGTAGACCGGGCAATCTGGGTTTCGATCCTGCGGTGAGAGTTTCCCGTGCCAGGTCCTACTCTAGGAAAGAAACACATGCGCAGATCAGGGATGAGACGAATGTCCTGATCCGCGCTTGCTGTTGCCGGAAGTAATATCCAATATCTTTGCTGGCAGAGGTACCAACCAGGGAGCCATATTTCAAGTCCGAGCCTTCTCCTCATGTGGCTGTGTCCGCGTTTTTGAGGGCACGTTGTTGGGGTTGCTGCAAAGGGAAACCACAGGAAGCCATTGATTTTTGGGGTTCGTTCAGAAAAGGCGAGCCTGTTTGTTTACAATGTGATTTCAGAATATGCTTGTGTGATGTTGAATCTAAGTTGCAATCGTCTCCAAGCGTCTTTTGATTTTTCAATAAATGCCTGGACAAAAACATGTTGGTAGCCCGGCTTTTGGTCCAATGTGGGTGTGTCTTTCGAGGGACCCGTTTGGGGTGTTATTCTCGGGGAAATTCCAATGAACAACCAGCAGAGGGGTGTCCTATTTCGGGATAAGCCCATGTGAGCCACAATCAAACCCCGGGTAGATGAAGGTTAGTAAAACCATAAATAGCTGCGGATATCCGGCTTCTTAATTCTTGAAGCATGGTTCTGGGGATCGACCATTTTAATACCGGGTTTTGATTATGACTGCGCTGTTGGTTTCTGGGTCTCCACCCGAAGCCCAGGCACTTGACCTGGTGCTGGCAGCACCCGGAGAGCAAGGCCAAGATCAGCCTCCACTCGGAGAACGGCCGCCACTCCCTTCGCTGCGAGGAGCCAGATACGGAGAACGGAGCGGCCTACGCCAGCTGCGACTACGAGGAGCGGCCTACGCCGCGTCCAAGCGAATGTGAAACCTACTGTGGATGGACGAAATCCTGCCCACCATACTGTGGACGCTGTGGATGGACGAAATCCATTTCGCACCAAAGAAGCCCTGGAATGATGATTCCCCTGTAAATTCCACCGAACAATGGTTTCAACCATGGTTTCAAAGTGGTTCAGGGTCTCGTCCATCCACAGTGTCAATCCCGGTCCCAAACGAGACGGAAACAAGATCGACATTGCAGCAAGCATATCATTTATTCACTTGCCCAAGGGCGAACCTTTTTTACTTTTAAGTTTCCCCATTTTGGTCCATTTGTAGTCATGGCCCCAAAAGGTTAAGTTTTTACTTCTGGGTCCTTTCTGCAAATGAGTTGAGTCAACTGCTCATGAGAAACCGGCCGTCAACATCTGGCTGGGGGGAGAATTGGTTCTGGATGTTATGAACTTTCGAGAGTCTTGAACCTATTTAGCTCGTTGATGTGGTTGTGGTAGTGCTTGCTGACCTTGGAAGTGTGCCAAGTGTTTGCAGAGTTTTCCGTTGAGAACATAGAACAGTAACCGGCACTCCGCGTTTTAAAGGATTACCATTTATCGCCTGTGCACGGTGCACCTCTGAATATGGGTTGCCCAAACCAGGTTTGTTGAGACATATGTTTCATCATTATTCGACTTGGTGATGTGATCACGGCTGCTAGCCTACGTGCATCCCAGAGAACATCAAATCAGGGTATGGTTTGCACACCAGGCTGATTGGATGAAGATGCGAGTTCCTTTAGGTGTGTTCTTCCTGAATGACACGAGTATCACCTCTCCGTTGCTTTTGCTTGCAACCAACATATGGCGTCTCCTAAATCCGGCAGTTCACTTTCGATTTCCTTTTCAGCTTGTCCCATAAACATCTTCGAACCCTTCCATGTCAGGTAAACCAACTAGCAGGGGAATCCCCCCATATCCCCGCTCCCTCCGTATCCCCGCTTGTTTTGTCCAACCATGGAGGACTCGGTGCTTCCAGAGCAGCCGCAGTCGGGGATGTCGGGCATGAGCATGAGCCCCTGCTCCGTAAGCCAGCTAAGGACTGCCGTCGGAAACCGCTGCGTGACGCGTGCTGAATGTTAACCCATTGGGCTGTTTCCCTTGAATGGAAAGCGGACCGCAAGGGCATGCTCGTGTGTTTTTTTCCCATTTTTTGTGGTGCATCACCCTCTTTAGCAACCAGCAAAGGCGTTTGAGCTGGCTATGCATGCCAGCTGTCGACCTAAACAACCCGTGTATGCAGTGTTTGCCCACAAGAACACCCATGAGTGGGCCAAACATATACCTGTACAACGGTATATATTTCCGTACCAATCCATTCATTTTGTGACTTCCATGGAAAGACGGCACAAGCCTCAGACATAGCAACCACGACCAGCATCACCGGAGAGGATCTCATACCACAAACTGAACTCAGATGTATGTATTAACTAGCAAAGGCAAGCCACATTGGCAGCGGGTTTCAGGGTTTTCAGCAGGTTTCAAGCAAGTGCAGGTCTCCATGACTTCAAGTATGCTGGAGATGATTTTTCGAGCAGACGTGCGTGCGATTGCATTCCTCGCACAAAATCTCTCTGCATTCCTGTGGAATGCGTGCGAGCAGTTGATCCAAAGCCTCAAATTGGCTCATATCTCACTCCAGGGCCTGAGGACCCAACATACCCTCCTTCCCAGGTAAAACGCCGGGTGTTGTTCAGGCACCAGCATCCAAACATCGTGTCTTTCCAACTTTTCGGCCCCAGTCTTTGGGGCAATTCGATGGGCCATGGGTTCGGTCTTGATGACGGAAGATCCCTACGGACTCAAGATGCTCTGCCAAGTGGAAGCATATGGTAGTGAGGGGAAGCTTGTAAGACCAAGCAGCATGGAGTCGTCTAATCATGTTGATGAAGTGAGGGCATTCCACAGTCTGCTCTTCATCTTGTAGCTCCTTCCCACATGCAACACTCTGATAGCTCGCTCACCACTTTGCGGCCAGTTGGGAAGATTGTTTGTGTGTCAAAAATTGAAGACCTCTCCAACTAGTTGATCCATCATTTCTTGTCTCGCATGTTGTAGGTGCAAAAGCTCAGACTCCGGGCTTCAGGGCTTCCGGGCTTCAGGGCTTCAGGGCTTCAGGGCTCAGGGCTTCAGGGCTTCAGGGCTGCAGGGCTTCAGGGCCAGAGGCGAAGCAGCTGCTGGTTCAGGACTTTTCTGGGTCCTAGGACCGACAAATCCAGTGGAATCATCCACTGAAATCAGCCCTTGGAAGGCTTCCTACTGTGGATCGTTGCGAAATCCATTTCGCACCACCTAGCAAGCCATGGTTGACACCATGGTTTGTTGGTATTTACGTCGGAGAATCGAACCATTTCAGGGTGTCTGAACGGTGGTGCGAATAGGATTTCGCGACCATCCACAGTATCGCCCCCCATAGGCAGACCCAAAATGGCCCGGCTTCGAGCCCGCCAGGTTGAGAGCTTGGCGTTGTTTGAACGGCGGGGGGGCTTGAGGGGCTCCGGGTTTCTAGTTTTGTTGGAGATAAGTTTGGCTTCCCCAAAACTAGAAGCCCGACAAAAACAACAAAACCATGAATGTTGAAGAAAAAACGGGGGAAACAAAAAAACTAAAAAAAAAAAAAAAAAACTATGAGTTCTTGCAGAAATAAAACCACTTTCTGGGGCGCGGCTCCTTGCGCAGGACTCCGCGCTGCGCCACGCCGAACGACCGCGAGGAGGTGGCAGAGGTGGCGCTGGACTCGCCGGAGTCGGTGAGGCGAAACCTGGCGCCCAGGTACGAGGAGGAGCCGCGCCCATGGGTTTCGTGGGTGAGCGGCTGGGTGGTTTGACGGGTGTAGCCGCAGGCCCAAAGTGAAGCGGATGTCCCATATCAGGTTACTAGACCTGGGTGTGAAGCAAGGGAAGACAACTTTCCGCATTCCAACTTCATGTTGCACTCCATCTTGCAACTGCTACCCTCCAACATACCTTGGAGCATAGCCCCCTATGAAACGAGTCCTCATGGCGAGTAGCTCCGGGTATGCTTAAAGGGTCATGGTTCGTGAGTGGTCGGCCTTTGTTCAGTTCCGAGATGTGCCAATTGAATGTTTTGCAACCCACGCCTTAGCTAATCTTCAGTGTGGTCACCACCCTCTCGTATGCCAATCAGCGCAGGGATTGAGACTGGTTCTGTTTTGACACGGCTTCCGGCCGATGATGCACTTGCCTGAAACACAGGGCCATGCGAACCCATGCTGGTCGTGTTCTGCTTCTGCTACTGTCTTGGCGTTATGCGGTCTGAGGCCCGAAGTGTCCTTGTTGAAGCCCAATTAGTTTCCAATCCTATCCTTCCAATGCATTGGACTCTATTTCGTTTGATTGAATACACCTTGTGATGCCCTGGTAATTATTATACCTTGTTGAGGAAACCTTGTGATGCCCTTGATATGTCGGAATACTGTCTATGATTGAATATGCCCAACCTTGTAGATATGCCATTGCGTTGTTGATGCCTTGGTGGGAGCTATCTGCGAGCGTTGTCATGGCATCCACTCTTGGCCACAAGACAAGCGTAGGACGACTGATTTTAAGAGACCTGGGTGCGTCTTTCCGTGGTACCCTTTTCGGGGTCGGTTTAAAGGGAAGCCAAAGGGAAACCGACCAGGTTCTCGGGTCCCGGTCCCCTATTGTAAAAGACACCCAGGGAGGGTGGTGTTTGAGGTTTCGGGTGTGTGTGCTGATGCTTTACATGTGAGTCATGGGTCACTTGCCTATCCCGCTCGACTCACAAGGACGATTCGGAGATTGCGGAGGAGGCTAAGCCCTCCGTGCCGCCGAGGGGCTCAGATTTGGCGGGGAGCTGGGGAAATTGTCACGTGAGAAGAGGCAGGTTAGGTTGAAGCGGAAACTAGGGCACAATGCATCTTGCTTTTTCTTGGGTCGGTTCTTAAGACTTTAGCTTTTTGGGAAGTCAAAGGCCAGGGGTGTCCATTGAACCCACACAAAAATCAACTGTTTGGAGAGGGGTCAACGGCAACAAGGACTTTTAGCAGGACGCACTTGAAACGTCGCTGCCCTTTCACATTATTTTTGCCTTTTGAGGTGCTCCCTGACCACGAGGTCACAACAACGCAGGACCTCGCTGAAGGACGGGCGCAAAGTGAGAGCCAGCGCCAAGCGTTGCGCAAATTCCGAGCCAACTTTGGTTGTGACTCGATCGCCTCCGGACTCGCAGGAGATATCTTCCGAAACGGCGCGGCTGAATGCTTTGCTTGGGGTGAAGGATGCCCAGATTGCACCGCACTCAGATGGGATGTGTTAAGAGGTTGTCGGCACTCCGAGGAGGAGGGGGACAAGCTTTTGACTTGGCTTATGTCTCTGATGATTCAGTATGACCATCAGGATGCATTTTCACACAATTTCAAGGGTAGCAAAGCTTCGCACAGTGGTTTGCCATGTTGGATCTTCACATCTTTGTGTGCCATATTGTCGCGTTCCTCTACAGGGTTGCGGATTCGCAACGGGCGACCGAATTACGGACAGCGCCCCAAGGCGTACAGGGAAAGGCCCAGGGAGAATGAACTGGAATGTGGCTAAGATGTTAAGTTTCCACATCGCACCTGGTTTAGTCGGTGTTTGCTTGTAGTTGTCGGAAGCTGCCGGACATATATGTTACATTTAATTCCGCATAGTCACAAAACGGAGAAACGCAGAACCAGTCGAGGCTTTGAGACGGCAATCGCAAACAAGTACACAGCGGTAGGGTCAAAGCAGATTAAATGTAGTTGCGTTCATGTCAGAACCATAGCTGCTCAAGACATTAGTCATTCTTCCATTTCTTGGTTTTGAGACTCGACTTCTGAATTCCCAAGTTTCCAAGTCAACCACCCCCTAACCTCAGCATTGTTACATCGGTTGAATCCTGTTTCCAAGCCTCTGATCCGTTCGCTTCGCCGCGCGAGTCGCCTTTTCCGCGACCTCTCGTTTTTTTTTTTGGGCCGCAAGGCAGCCCTGCAAGATGAGCTTCGGCGCTGTGCTCTGGAAAGAGAGGCCAGGCTTAATTCACATTTCCTGTGGCTTGTAAAGGAAATCTGTCACTGGATGCATTTGTTGGTTGTCCAGGGGACGAAAGCAAGTGACGTGGGTGTTTTCGGAGGGTACCCTTTGTGATGGTTTGAAGACTGAAACACGTCCTTTGCTCTTCAGGGAGAACCGTGTGAACAATGCAAGCGATGCATGTGTGTTGCTGGGTCTTCTTGGCGACCATATGGGATGCAGCTTGCCTTGGCAACGAAGACGGCCAAAGTGAAACGCAGCTCCAGTGCATTCCTTCGTCCTCGAACCTTTTTGATTCTGCAGAGTCTAGATAGAGTGAAGCTGGCGGTACATATTGACCGTGTCTTGTTCGGTGCAGGCTGCTCCTGCCGTCGAGATTGTGCGGAGACCTCGGTGGCTGAGTGATCACACGAGTGATGCACACACAACAGCGTGTAGTGGGAGGGGAGCATTTTGCCATGTGGAAAAAGTCCTTGACATGGGATGATATGTCCCACATGAAAAAAGTTACCCATCATCATTTGGCCAGGAATATTGATCAACCCTAATGTCAATTCAAATCTGACAGTTTACAATCCCAGAATGTCCGCTACCGGAGCTGCAGCCCATCAATCTGCCCGAGGTATGGTCGGAAGTTACTCTCCAAGTCTTTGGACACATGCTGGTGCGATGCATTCAGTGATGAGCGGTGGAATGGAGATAAGAGTCAAGAAGCGCGCCATTGCTTGGACCTTGAAGTTTTCCGACCAGTGACTGCCCAAGGCAGTTTCATCATGTGCCACAAAACTTCCGCAGAATTAGCTCCCCTTTTGGTTTTTGTAGCTTTTTTGAGGCCCCCTTTGTTTTCCACTCTAAACAAATGTTTGCTTTTGGCTGGGGTCCATTGTTTCCAGCCAAGAAAAAGCACAGGTTTTTTCCAGGTCGTTTGAGGCTTGCAGAAGAGTTCGGCAACCGGCCGCCAGCGATGATTCGTGATTCTGTTTCATTTTTTTGGCGCGCCGGCTATCCATCATGTCCCAAACACAGCTGCACGACAGCTCGTCCTGGACCCTCACAATGATGAGGGCGCACCTGCTGATTTGTAATTGAGTGTTGTAGTTCCACCTCACCGGGCTTCCAATCCCCATAGCGGTCGGTTGAGCAAGCTGTTGCACATTGTGGCTTGGAAGGACGAAGTCAATGCAGCTCACAAGTCGTTTGTATCTTGGGACAGTCAAGGCCCATGCTTCTGCCTGAATCCACGGTACGCTGTGAAAGAGCGTGCTCCCCTCAAACAGTGACACTTGCAATGTATTCACCTTGCTTCCCGAGGCTCACACTCGACAAACACCTTGAGCAAGTCATTGCAAGCGGTTGCAGAACCCTGTCGATTCACAAGGTTTCACTTTGCCGCATTTGAGCAGCGGCCTTCTCCAGTGATGTAACCACGGGCACCTGGCCTTTGGGCCTCCTGTTGACGCGAGGCCCGACGTCCCCAGCCGCCAGGCCCGACCGGAGGTTTGGCAGATGGAACAGAGAGTGAGGTTGTTTCTTGCGACGTTTGCGTGTGGAATGCAACGTGTTGACAGGTTTCCCTCCAAAAGCTGCAATTTGTTTGGATGTACGAGGTTGCATTCCAGACCGAGAAAGATGGAAGTTCGAAACCTTCCAGCACACGCAACTCCCCAACTACCAATTCAAAGAGGAGGAATCATTCGTTTGGGAGTTGTTTCGGGCTCTGTACTGGAGTTTGTCATGCTTAGAGGGAGCCCCAAAACTGGTTGTTCCTCAAGAAATGGGTTCCCAAGTCTCTAAATTCCTTAACAACAACCCCAAAAAGGAAGTTTCCAACTCAGAAGAGACGCCTATTTTCCATTCGCGGGGGCCCCTTGGGAGGCCTCACACCAAACCGTTAAGCGCCATCCCAGGCCCCCGAGCCTGCGGAGCATTTTCTGGCGCTGAGCTCAGCAAACCGCTCTGCAGCCAGCTACCCTTTTTCGCAAGTGAGTCGACATCCCGAAGCACGGACTCGATTTGGTGAAGGACCAGCTGATTGTATGAGCATCCTTGGCTATGGGCGCTTGCACTGGAGGTCTCGGTCGGATTGCAAACACTCCCAGATCCATTGAAGTCCATGTTCAGTTGCCATACGTCTTGAATTCAGAGGCTTCCGATTTTTTGTCGTGCAAAGATGCCATGTGTCCTCGCTTCTTTACTCTTCGGAAAGCTGCAGCGGATTGTTTCCGAAGTCACTGGCAGGGTGTAGTCCATGGCAGTGGGCATGGTTGGCACTTGGAATGGACACCCTCACCAAGTTGCCTTGTCAGAATTCTGCTCCGTTGCGTGCTCAGCACGTGTCTGCGAGTTCAGATCAGCTATTGCCAGGTCGATTCCTGTCGGATGCGGCCCGCCTCTAGCATATGGGTGTGGCTTAAAATTGAAGAGCTAGGGTTCCGCAGGTTTTCGTTTTGGTCGCCTGGCCTCTGTTCTTCTAACTGTTGAAACTAGTCCTGACGCTATGGATTTGACGCAATCGGAGCTGGGTGAAGCGCTACTGGGGTGCGGCACCTCGAACCAGTGGTCCACCCTGGAGGCTGTGGCCCGGAAGGCGAGGTATCATGGTTGTTGTTGGGAAGCATTTTTTTTTACATTTTTGCTGATTGTGGTTTAGTGGTTGAAATCCAACCACTTAACTGCTAAGACTTTGTTTTTTGCTCTCCTTGCAACGTCAACCAAGGTATCGGGTCGTGGGATGTGTCAAGACGGGTAGTGTGGGCACCTGGTTCAATATGGGTATGGGTCAGAATCAAGGCACTAGGGGACCGCAGGTGTTTGCATTTACCAGGGTTCTATTTGGGGTATCTATTTTGACCCACACCCATATCAGTACCCTGAATTATGTCAAGTTTCCTCGGCTTAAACACGAGGGGGTCAGCTTCATGTCGAGTAAAAACCCATAAAAGTCCCGTTCCACACAATCTGAAGAACATGCACAATATGGGCAACTGACTTCTACTGAAATCCGGACAAACATGAGGATTTTCTGTTTTGGTAGTGGTCCCCAAACCATCGATTTGTATGTGTATATATATATATATATACAAAACAAGGTCAAGCAGTCATGCAAAGCGGGTACCCAACAAGAGGCCCTGATTCTGTTTAATCTGACTGCTTCACGGTTCGCTTCAATGTCAAGCTATTTTTGGGGGGCTGTGAAATTGCCATCTCAAAGCCTTAGCCTTTTACCTTTAAAGGTTCGTTCAACTCCCAAGCTCCTTCCCAGCTCAAAGGCAAAAATCGTTAGTCTAGGAAACTCAGTGTTGCAAGTGGTCCCCAAACCATCAAAGTTTAAGATAACATGTTTATTGTACAAGAAACACCTTATCATACAAGGAAAACCAAAATAAACCCAAACGGTCACACGAAGGGGGTGCCCGCGAGAGCCAGTGATCCTGTTTAATATGACTGTTTGGGGGTCTTCTTCAATGTCAAGCTCTTTGAGGTGGGGAAAACCTGGCAATACTCAAGTGGACTAGGCGATACTAAAGTAAGTACTGGGAGTCTGAGAGTAAGTCTTGACAATACTTAGTTTTCACTCGGCAACACTAAACTGAGCATAGGCAATCCAACGTGAAGTGCTGGCAATGCTAAAGTCAGCACTGAGCTAAGTATGAAGTGCTGGCAATACGAAACCTTTGGTGCAGTTTGCTTTGATGTTAGGACTTCAACTTTTTGCCAACTAACGGGTTTTCCATTAAACCACTAAAAGTCAAACTTTTAGCAGGGGAGCAGAAAGCAAGGAAGAAGTCCAGTGTTGGCAACACTAAAGCAACACTTCGGCGAGCTCCCTGCCAGACCTTTCTACAGGACCCCCAGCACGGCTTTCACGGTCCTCGGGGCGGGGCAGTAAACAAGGTCCCACATTCAGCTTTCTTTTCTTGAGGCTCGGCACCCACTTGTTGGGTTGGTTAGGAAGGGAACAACCGACCCATGTCTGGGGGGTCCCCCATTTTGAGACACGCCCAAAGGGGACCCCCCAAGAAATCAGAACAGGGGACCCAGTCTTCCTGTGGGTCAATCTGGTTACGAACCCAAGCAAACTCAAAACAGATGAAAGAAAGCCAAACAAGACTCGGGAAAACCCCAAAAGGGCAAACACACGATAAAACCAAAGCTAAAAAGCAGTATGATGTGAAAACTCTTTGGAGAAGAGCTCATATTCAAAGAGTCTAAGAGTTCGTTAAATTTTCTCCCCCCCTTTTTTCTTATATATATATATGTACATAAGACATAAAGTAAAGCAAAGGTTGTTTGTGGTTTGGTGGCTTCGTTCGAGATTTGATTGTCCGCGGTGTTCTCGATATTTGTGTTTTTTGTTCTATCTGGTTGTTCTTTTTAAGTGAGATTTGTTCTTTTGTACCAAGGTTGTTTGTTGCTTCTGTTTGTCTTTGAAGGGCTTACTTCTGTGGTTATGTTACAATGCATCCACAGTTTAAGGATTTGGACAACAGTATTCCTGTTTGAAGTACAATTCCATGTAAGAATTCCAATTAATTGAATTCCAATTATCACGAGCTGAAATCGCATGTTCCTTGCTTGTATTGGTGTTCCCTCCTTTTAAGGGGCAGGCAAACTAGAAGAAACAACCAGCTTGTCTTTCCAAACTAGATCCTATTTAAAAATGTAACTATAATCTAATGATCAATCATGCTACGTGAATAGGATTTGGTTTATATTAAAATATATTCCATTTGATGGTTCCAATTGAACTCTAAAGAGCTCATATTTGGAAGAAATTTCCTATTTAAAGTCTAATTCAAAGACTCAATGTCAAGCGAATTAATTAGAAGAAGCAACCTGACAAAAAAGCTTGTCTTTCTTGCTAGATTCTATTTAAAATTTATATTGTAGTTAAGTTCTAAAACACACACTACTTGGGAAACTAATCCTGTTTAAGATCTAGCTCAAAAACAATGATTCT
The DNA here is from genome assembly GCA_963377175.1 of Effrenium voratum. Classification (NCBI taxonomy): domain Eukaryota; class Dinophyceae; order Suessiales; family Symbiodiniaceae; genus Effrenium; species Effrenium voratum. Next base: position 881,512 of record CAUJNA010000902.1, on the reverse strand, counting down.
AATGGTTCCAATCAAACTCCCATTAAACTGAAGGCCTTGAACATTTGACACTGCAACTGCTAGAAGTGATTTTGTATTTTCCTTGTGTTTATATTGGTTGTTTACTCCGTTTAAGGTGCAGGCAAATTAAGAGAGCACGACCAGCTTGTCTCTCCTTGCTAGATTTGTTGAAGGACCCGTGATCCTGCGGGAAACTGTTTGTGCGGCTGCTTCTTGCAAGATGAGCTCTATCCGATTGCTTTGCAAGACTAACAGCCCGGGCCATATTGGAATGCCAAACAGCAATTGCCAGCATGGTGCACAAATTCATGTACAGGACCCCACTGAGTGATTTAGAACTTACAACACACACTGACCAGCAAAGCATGCGTACAACCTGCTCAAGATATCAAACCTCAAATCACTACCACAGTCTCCCGGTTTCCAAACAATTGTGGTTTCCTTTCGGCTTCTGAAACAAAAGTGAAAGGCGACCCCGCTTTCGGGGGTCCGTGAAAAAGCAACTATGTGGGTATGTGTCCTTTTGAAGCCTTTGGTGGGCGGACGTTTAGCGAGAAACAACAGGAAACTGACCTTTTTGGGGGGGTCCCTCTACTTTGACACTAGCCATACGTGTGTGTGTGTGTGTTGTGTGCGTGCGTGTGTTTCTGAGGGCTCGGAAACGGGTACCTTGAAAGCGGGTACCCCTTGACAGAGAAACACCCAAAACGGCGGGTGACTTGCCCAAGTTGCTGTGGGCTTTCTTGCATCGCTTCTGGGCGCACAGGAAAAAGCTGCTTTTGATAGCTCACAATGGCTCACAGCCCTTTGTACTGTAAGCAGTTGAGCAATCGCAAAGAATCGATCCGCAAGACTGTGACCATGGCCCCTAGAAAGATTTCAGGACACACATGTATACCCTGCATTCAGGAACCCATTTGTTGGAAGCCATTCAACAGGTCACCCAACCATTTACTTGTTTAAACCATTCTTTGGCCAACCTTTTGTTTTTCTCATGAAGGACCGACAAAACGGGTCACCCAACGCGATCCATATCCAGCTATCGCCAGGTGAGCAAGCGTTTGAACCGCCCGGTGAGTTGCCGAGAGCTGGACGACTTCCTGCTAGCAGGGGAGGCCGACATGCGGGAAATCGGGGAGTCTTGGGTCTATGGCACTCGTTTTGGTCCGTCCTTTGATACATCTTTCTTGTTTATGCTCGTGTGTTTGTTTCTTTCTTTCTTTCTTTCTTTATTTATTTCTTTCTTCTGTTGTTTATTGAACACAAAGCAATAATCGTTTTAGCGTTTGTGTCTCCAATGCGTTTGACTTTGTGTTTTTAGTTGTCCCTCGTTCGGCCACTCGTTATGAGCAACAGCGGCACCTATTCTGACCACACAACTCGGGGGACTGTTCTCCTCCAATGTTGTCCACATACCCTGCCACACATAGCATCTCACAAAACTTCCCTTTTATAGGAAACTGGTTTTCTAGGTACTCTTCAGATGCTATGTTTGTGGGCAGGGGCATTCCTGGGTTTCCCTTCCAAACAAAGACTCATTTCCTGTTTGGCCCATGGGCTACTGGGAAGCGAGGTTTGGCGCACCAGCTTCGGTGCCAAGTACATGCCCATACTGCTGGCGCCCCGGTAGCCATTCAGGTTGTGTCAGCGAAGCAACTGCTTCCGGCGACGTTTGAAACGAAACAGGCACAGACCAGTGACACTCCGTGACGTGACTAAGCCGTTCCCTCCACTCACGCGCATTGCCACCTTTTTGGGCAAACGTTGGATGGGTGAGAGCACTCGAACCACAAAGTCCTGTAAATCACTTAACTGGCTCGATCGTGGTTTGCATGGCACCCATTTGCTCAGCACCTGTTGGTCCCTCTTTCACTGTTCCAGGTGCGTTTCCTTTGCTCCATGGGAAGCCTCCGGCCGCTAGAAAGCGGGCCGTTCAGGATTTTGGTGGGCCTATATAAAGCTTCAAGCTTGTAGAACCAAAGATCAAACATGGCAGAAGCGCTGCTGGCATTTGTATGCCATATCCCAAACGGGGATGGCCCCAGGTGAATCCCGCGTTCGGCCGTGCACGTGCCGAAGCGCGTGCCCGGAACGAAGAGCCCGGCTGTAGTTGCAGGGCCAGCGGAAGCTCCGGGGCGAGCACCGAAGGGATGAAGAGATACTTCGGCCACTTGCATCAAATGGCTGTGGTTGTCAAAATTAAACAACTAGGAGACCGCGGGTTTTAGTCCTTGGTTTCATTTTCCAGGTTCCATGTTGGGTACCTATTTTTGACCATGGAGCATCGTGAGAAATGGCCATGGTTCAAAACCAATGGGATCTCCCATTTTGGTTGGTAGGTGAATTCACCACCCATTTTAGAACCTATTTTAGTGGTTGGATTGGGAAATCCCATTTTGGTTGGTAGCTGAATTCACCACCCATTTTAGAACCTATTTTAGTGGTTGGATTGGGAGATCCCGTTTTGGGGTAGGTGAATTCACCACCCATTTTAGAACCAATTTGAGTGGTTGGATTGGGATGTTCACTGGGGGTACGATTCGGCTTTTGACCCATGGCCAAATAGCGACCTCTGACAGGTTTTGTTGCTTGCCTGAGGGTGTGCCCCATATTTCGCGTCAAGGTTGAACACCTAACAGAACGTCACAGTATGAACTTGGATTCTGATGAACATGTCAAATGAACACCCAACTTGCTTTGCAAGTTTAAATTTGCTTTGCACGGAGTTCTTTATGCTCGATTTTGTGGACAACTAGGTTGATTCTGTTGTTCCCGGGGAAGGGCGTAGCCCAGGACCAACGTAGGACATGTCCAGAAGCCTGGGCGGCCCTTTCACATATTTCCCCAGGACTTAATTGGAGGCCAGGAATTACTAATAGGGGCAAACGAACAACCGTGCGGGTCGGCAGTTCTGTGCTTTTCGCGGCCATTCGCTTTTCTTGTCGGGTGACGAGCGAGGCAGCCACGACTACAACGCTGGTCGCCATGCGGCGAACCTCAGCGAGCACAAGCCGAACTGCTGCCTGTGGGCGCCGCCAGCTGCCGGTCACCTGCACAGCTGGCGCCGCGCCTTCACGGAACCCGCGTGACCGGGCAGAAGACCCGTGGGTCTTTGAGGCCGTCAAGGAAGAAGGCCGAAGGTCACAGCGAACAGCCAGTTATGGCAGTTTCCGAGGTTCCTGTGACTGGGTTGCACACTGATTGTGTGAATGTGATCAACAAAAAGAGATGGCAGCGCTGAAGAGCCTTGCTGCAGAGATGCGCGAAGCTGACTAGTGAGTTGTGAGTGCCTTTAACCAGTTTGCGAAGAGCAACAGACACCCATGCAGCCGAAACAAAAAGAAACGATCGCTTTGAACGCTGCGCAAAAGTGACTGTTTGAGGACCAGATGGTTTTATGTGCAATGCGTTCTTCGCACATTCGTGGTGATGATGTCGATAGGTCAGTAATTATTCAATGGGTCAAATTCGGTCAGCAACTCATTGGATTTCGTGGAGGGTTCCTGTCATCATTCGGTGTAAAATGTAATTGGGAGAGATCGGGTGCATCTTTTCCATGAACCACAGAACAAGCTTCAGTCCATCTACAGTCCATTCTATTTGCCGGTTACAAGAAGCTGCCGGTGGGGTCATGTGACCATCCCCTTGATTGATCATGCATTGTGCAGGCTGAAATTGGGTATGCCTCTAGCTTTCCCGCTAAAATCTAGGAGCCCCGTCGCTTGCTAGACGCCTGTGCGCTCGCTGAGGTGGCAGAGTTGCCAACGCCCTCTGCCCCGAGCCCTCGTGTTCCTGTGCCTTTGCCGATGTGTGGACGACTTGAGACCTTTGGACGACAGTACAAAGTGTGAGGGATCCATGATATCAAACAAGCCTTGGGTTTATCCGTTGCCTCCTAGCACGATTTGAGCAGACTGGTACAACATGGATTGTGTCGGTTCATCACGCTTTGCAAAGAACGGATGCAACATTGAGCACCTTGGCTAGTTGCTCGCCAATTGGGTGTGGGTCAAAATTAAACCACCAGGGGACCGCAGATTTTAGTCATGGGTTCTATTTACCAGGGTTCATTTTGGGTCCCTATTTTTGACCCACAGCCAATTGTAGGCTGTTTTGAAGGAAGATGGTCATTGCCTGTGGACTCGCTGCTCTGGGAAGATGTCATGTGGGTGTTGCTGAAATGGACAAGTTTTTCACATCAGAGTCTGCCACATTTGAACCATTGGCTCAGATTTCCTTTGCCCTACCTCAGCTTTTTGTTGGGCAGCGTCACCCCGTTTGGTTTGTGGTTTGTTATCCAGCTGATGCCAAGGGCTTGGGGAATGCTCCGGCATGGTTGTGCACGAGCGGTCTGGGGCTCGTTTCAATCCTGTAAGGGGACGAGTCAATCGACATGTGGGTGTGGATTAAGATTAAACAGGGGAAGGCCTGTTTTAGTCATGGGTTCCGTTTACCAGGGCTCCATTTTGGGTACCCATTTTTGACCCACAGCCATGCGCAATCACCACTTCAAGGTGCCGAACGTTGGTGGGCTTGGGCCGTTGCATTGCGGCGTGTTTTTGCTCTCGCCGAACTTCTGACAACAGCGTTCGGCAAGGATGAGCCCTTCCTATCATGAAGCGCTGGAGGTTGACTTCTTGAGACAGGAGCATGCCTTTGATTTGTTTAATATGCCTACCCCCAAGCGCTTGATCTCTCCAAATGTTTGGCCTACTGTTGATGTCCTGTTCAAACCAGGATGCTTAAGGGGGTCATAGGACCTCTTTTAAGACTCATTGCCTGATGAGCAAAGGATTGCTTACTTGAGAATCACTAGACAGCTCTTTTTTTAGTCCAGAAATCACCCAAGCTTCCAAGATATTCTTTTCGTTCCCCTCCTTGAACCAACTCGGCAGAGATGGACAGAGACGCGGTGAGTCGAGGGATGCAAGCGCAAAAGAAGATATGGAACTTTGGATGGCAGTCAGAATCTGGGAGGGCACGAGCATTTGGTCCCAAAGTCTCGATCTTGATTTCTCCCTGAAATCATCCAACACCGGCCCATTCCCAGGTTCGGGAGGAGGGGGGGGACTCACTTAGTTTCCACCCAACTTGCTGGTGCTCAGTAGGGAATGACCATTCCGGGTGTTGGGAATGAACCAGTTATGTGGCTTCCCAAAAAAAAAGACAAAAGAAAACCAGAGTGGTTTCTATGGGTCATTCCCTCATTCCCATGAACCGGAAGGGGATTCCCATGAACCGGATGTTTTCGTTCGGGGTGCCAAATCTCCTTCCCTGCCCCAAACCCGATTTTCCTCATGTGGCCATGGGTCAAAATCCCGTACCAAAATCCAGTGAAGATCCCAATCCCCCACTAAAGTAGGTTCTAAAATGGGTGGTGAATTCAGGTCTTTCAGGTTCCCACACAATCCGACTGTAAATATATACCCCTTGGAATATTTGGGATTGCCAGAATAGAAGTCACCTACCAGCCAAAATGGGATCCCATGGGTTTTGACAGCCACAGCCATGTCAGGTGAGAACCCCAGAGCCCGCCTGCGCGGTGCGCAGCGTGCGCAGCTGCTCCCCAGGCCGAACCGCCCGGAAAAACGCGGAAGGCTCCTCGCCCTGGCTTAGCCCTTCTTTGCATACCCCTTCGATAAGGGGGGGGGGGCTGGGGGGTCCAACAAGTGGGGCTGGAGGGGGAAGGGGGGATTTCTGAACCCAATGATGAGTGAAGAGAATGTAATTCGCACCCTGAGGGAGTTCTGCAAAGAATGTGGGTGAAGAGAATGTAGCATCAATCCTTGGAGAAAGGGGGTTGTCTCAATATGTGATTCGGAACCGTCGAATTGTGTTGTGGAACCTTTTAGAGGGTCGCCTTCGTTTTCGCTTCGAAGGGTCGCCTTCGGTTTTTCCCTGGATGTTAGCCCCTATCCGAATACATGTCCTGCGGAGTATAGGGATCCCTCTTTCGCGGACTCCAACGAGCATGACAAGGACCGGTTGGAAACAGCAGCACCGAGTCAAATCTTTGATAAACTTCAGGCGCACATGATCGGCATGTGCCATGGTCGGCAAGCGACATGATCGGCATGTTATCCTGCATAGCGGCCCGAGAAAGAAGCAGCTAGCATGCAGCCCCGGGTTGGAACGAAAGTCTCGACCGAAGCAGCAGAGCCGAGGGCGGCATTTAGAGAAACTATCTACAGGAACATCTGCAGGAAGTCAAGCCTCCCACATACGGAGGCTTACGGCTTACAGCGTGGCTGCAAAGCGGCTGCTGGCGATCTACCCCTTTCCGTAAATCCTCCTTGAGGCTAGGTGCCTTTCCATATGGCGGATGCTCAGAATGTTGAAAGCAAACCAAGCCGAAACCATTGCACATAATGGGGGCGCCCTTGCTCCCAACTTACAGTCTTCAAGGACTCTAATCGGATTTACGTTTCGGACCTCTTGTTTGATTGAACCCGAGCATACTCACGTTGAGACGAGATTTAACGGGTGACCAAAGGAAAAGCAAGGTCAAAACCAATGGTAGTCTATTTTAGTGGGGATTGGGATTCACTGGGTACGGGCATTTGACCCATGGCCATCTTCCATGCATCTTTCAATTTTGGAGGGCCCAGATGGAGATGGCTCAGGCCCTCTCCGATCTCCGCCGGTGCGGCAGCCCAGAGATGGGATTTAGCGGGTGCCATGGAGCGGCCAGCCTGGCGCACAGGGGGTTGATCCCTGTGGCCTCAACGCTTGGCCACCTCCAGCAAAAGCAGGAAATCAAGGGAGTGTCCGATCTTGACAGAGGCGGCCGCAGGGAAAATTCATGACAGCTGGTGGCATCAATCAGTTAGAAACACAGAATGGAACAAGGGTAGAAGAGTGCAATAGTGCATCCATGTCCATGAACAGACAATGCACCTTGCAGTTAACTTCTCATGGGAGTTCGAGTAGTGATGTTAATTGGTTCCATTCTAATAGTTATCACTCACGGTGGGTCGGGTCCATGACGCTTTGAATGGCTCGACTCGAGCTTTGAGTCGCAACCAAAGCACAAGGTTTAGTCAATATTGTCGAAAGACATCCATTTCGTGCGCTTGAAAAATTCAGTTGGCATCGAATTTATGCGTGAGAAATGGGTGTTTCTAAAGATAGGGGAACCCCAAAACGGGTCGTTTCCTTTTGGTTTCTCTTTGAAACCCCCGAAAAATAGGTCCATCATTTTGAGAACCCCCTCTAGATGGATGTGCCACTTCTCCCCGTACGGGCTGACTGAGGTCAGAAGCACCCTGGATGAGGAGGCGCCGCTGGCTATCGCGAGATGTTTGTCGCAGGTGTTAACCTCTTAACTTCTTGCCTGTTCTCAGGCAGCGGGGGTCTTTTGGCCAGCTGTTGTGGAAAAATGATTGACCCCCTCGTAGTGGAGGATTCCTTTTTGAGGAGGTCGCCAATTTTCTCACAAAAGGTGGCAAAAAGACACCCCTGTTCTCAGGGGGTAATGTTGAAATAGGCCTGTACCCTTGGTACAATCAGGCTGGAGGTGGTTGGAAGCTTAATTCCCTTGTTCAACTGTCCACCCAACAATTCAGGTTTGCCATTCTTTACTTACAGCTCCTCCCGGTTCCCAGCACTTGGATGGGCAGGGTTGGCCAGTGTTGCAATTTCAGCGCTCAAGTCCTACCTAAAGCGCAGGCTGTGGATTTGTGTTCTACCCAATAATCAAGAGATAAGTTTGACCATATGTGATTCTGCACTGACGCCCTTCAGCCGATCAGCTGAGAGCTGTTGCATACCATCGGCATGCCTTTGATTCGTGAAGTTGTTTGGGGCCATGTAAATGTTGCTCAACTTGTCGGGAAGGCAAAAGAGGCCGCGCCAACAGGTGGAAGACCCATTTGTTTGTGCCTCAAAATTAAACAGGAGAAGTTACGCGGGTTGTGGTCCATGGCTCCACTTTCCAGGGTTCCATTTTGGTACCGGTTTTGAGCCACAGCCATTTTGATTCTTTCGCAGCAAGCCGCCAGCGGTGTGAGGAGGCCGCAGGAAGCCGTGCCCGTGCCCGGCTATGCCCTTGACCGCCAGGAGCTAGACGTCACTCACCGGCACGGCCCGGTGCAGCAATCGGTGCTGGCGCTTGCAGCGCCTGCAACGCCGGCGATGAATGCGCCAGGCGGGGGAGTGGAGAGAACAATCGGAAGCTGACCAGATGGGGTTGCTCTTTTGATGGTACCATGTTTTTGTGCGGTTTTGAAGGAATACCTAAAGGAAAATCGAAAGGAACACCTAAAGCAAAACCACCAAACAAATTGTGGGCTAAAAATCACCAGGACTTGCGGGGAAACCACGAGAGGTGCAGCCACACGGGATGTTTCTTTGCTTGCCAACTTGTTTTCTCAGAATCGGCAGCAAACATGGCCAACTTGCGGGAAATGCGGTGCCACTTGGTGTTGCGGCTCAGTTGGACGCGTCGCATTAATTTCAGCTGCGCTGCACCCCACGCAAAGTTAAGCCATGAAGACCTTGGCATAGTTCGACACCATGCCACATGGCACAGAGGGCGGTCAGTGTTTGAGTCACTGTAGTTTCCTGTTGAGGTGCTATCAGGAATCAGGACAGGTGTTTGAGCCACGATTCAGACTTTGCCACCGGTTCTCTCTCCGCTTTGGCACGCATAATGAGCTATTGTTTTAAGTTGAAGCATGCTTTACACGGTGGGCCTGCAAATCGAAGCACAATTATCGCATGTCAGTTTTGTTGCCTTGACGTGGTCTTCAGGCTTTTATTATTTAGCATCATCATGGCTCTGGCAGTTTGAAGGGGCAATTTCCCCATCACCTTGAAATGTCCATTCTCGTTTTCTTGGTTGGTAAGCTGAAAACTCCACCAGTGCTCCTAATGCTGCTCTCATATTCCGAAAATGGGATGCTTCTTTTCCGCTAGCAGCCGTGCTTGCAGGAACACCATGCCTGGTGGGGCGCGCGGTCGGGCGCGCGGTCACGCCGCCGAGGCTGACGAATGGTGGGCCCATGTGCAGCACCAAATTTCGTCACGTTTTGCACTCGGAGGGTGTGGATGATTTGTTGAACTGGCATCCGCCAGAAACGTACTCAGGGCATTGAAGGATCATTTCGTCCCCGGCAGGGGCGCAGTGCGGCGGTACACGGCTACGCCGCGGAATGTGGCGGTGAAGGCGGGTCTGGGTCAGGTGATGCCCCTTGGTTCCCTAGTTTCGGATGATCAAGGTGACCATCCCCAGGTTCCTTGGCTTGCAAGAGCGAGGCAGAAGCTGTGTCCTTTTTGGGCCCTATGGCCCTTGTGGCGGTCACATCTTCTACAGAAGTCCAGAACTTTCCACTTGGAAGGCCCAGACTTGCTTGCGGGCAAATTGTTCCGTTGGAGGAACGGGGTCAACGGTGTGGTGAGTTGGAATGCGGCTCCATGGTTGTCATCCAGACTCATGGAGGTGGATTCAAGTATCGCGACAGGGTCAACGTCCCCCAGTCGTTGTGAATGTGTTTCATGAGCGATGGAATCTGTTTCACTCCCTCGTGAGTCGTCAGAGTCGTATTATAGCTGATATTTGGTTCGTTTTGCCTGGCCTTCATCGTGGAGCTTGCTTGCAGGTCGAGTCAGTCGACACGCCGGAGATTCGAGGCCAGGCCAAGGGGTCAACCAGAGGCAAATCAAACAGCAAACTTGCGACATGGCAGAGCGAACAGCAAATACATACGTGAATTATATATTTTTGCTAGCGGGATTGTACTGTATTGGTTTGCACCTCGTTTAATGTCAAGGAAATTGAATTCGTGCATATACATAGTTGATATACATATATACATATATACATATATACATATGTATAGACACATACATTGCATTGCCTTGCCTTGCCTTGCCTTGCATTGCATTGCATTGCATTGCATTGCATTGCATTGCATTGCATTGCATTGCATTGCATTGCATTGCATTGCATTGCATTGCATTACATACATACAAACATACATACATACATACATACATACATACATACATGTTTTTGTTTTGTCTAAGGTGGCATCAAGTGTGAGATTGTCAGCAGGTGTCATCTCGATGCCAGCCAGCCCAACGCCTGACAGATCATAGCTAAGTTCTTAGTTTTTTGCAAATGTCGGCCGCATGTGTTTCCAAGGGTTAACTTACAGGAACATCTACAGAAAATAGCTCCAAAACACAATCATGAAGCTGTTTTCCTTTAGAATTCCTGCAACCCCCAACCCTTTGAATGTTTTCAGGGAGTTGTGTCAGGACAGAACATGGCATAGTGGGGTACAGTCGGGAAGCCGAAACTTCACATTGTTTTGCTACTGTGTATGTGTATATATATATATATGTACTGGTATGACAACCAACATTTATCCAAGCGACAGTTTTCACAAACTCCCATCAATTGGATGCGCGGGTTTCAAGCAGCTACTTTGAACTCAGCACCACCAGCTGCCAAGCCTTTGGCTCTTGTCGGTGGCAAGCTCGCGGCCGATTTAGACGACATGGGTATGGGTCAAAATTCAACCACCAGGGGACCGCAGGTTTTGGTTCATGTTTCCACTTACCAGGGTTTGGGGTACCGATTTTTGACCCACAGCCACATGGTTGCCTAGATGTGACACTTGAAACTTCATGATCCTCACTGGCAGTCGCATCGGTTCTGATGAGAGGCAACTGTTTATTGTGCGTGTTATCGACCGTTCCCCTTGCTCCACGTGGTTTCTGTATGGGTATGTGCCCTTGAGTGATCCGTCTTTGAAACCCGCTTAACGTCGTTTTAAGCTGAACGCCAGATAACAAGAGGAGCCCAGTGTTTGACAAGTTATTTCCAAGTTGTTCGAGCCAGTCGCGCGATCGCAATATATTATGTATCAGCATATTTTGTTGCAAGGAGCGGCACTCGCCGAATTGCAAATAGAGAATGGAGATTGTTCGCAACAAAAGTCCACGCAGATTGCCGGCGACTATGGACTGTGGCTCATCAGGTGCATTGCCATTGCAAGCTTGCAGAGCGTTGCAGTCGAAGGGTGCAAGCCTTAGCAATTTGGGGAGTTTGACAAGTTTGTGCTTTAGCTGCTTGCCCATTCAGATTCGTAGTGGCATGATACTGCAAAGCATCGCACCATGAGAAAGCTGCCAGATCCAGCGATTTCGATTATCTTCGACTGGGCTGTATCATTCGCTTCTAGTTCACTCTCTGCGTTGCAAACAGAAGGGGCTCTACTGTGGATGGACAGAATCCTGCACCACTTTGAAACCATGGTTGAAACCGTTTTTGGGGGACATGTTCAGGGGAGTCCTCATTCCAGGGTTTCTTAGTTGGGCGCGGGTCAAAATTAAACCAGCCGAAAACCGCAGGATATTTAGTTCTTGTTTCTACCGGGATTCCATTTTGGGGTTATTCTATTTTTGACCACCACACCCAGGTGCGGGTCTGGATGTCGTCCACAGTCGAAACCATAGGCCTCGCGGCCTCCTGGAAGTGGCGAAATTTCGAAGCCAGGCCGCGCAGGCAGCATGCCGCCACCGCGGCTGGTGTGCGCATCGCCGCCTGTGCCGTGGCCGGGGTTTGGAGCCCAGTCTTTGGCGCATTTTGCCCAGGGATGTTAGGACTTTGACGTTTTGCCAACTTTTACTGTAGTGGCTGTTCCATTAAACCACTAAAAGTTAAACTTTTAGCAGGGGAGCATAATGCAACTGAGCAGTGTCAGCAGAGTTGGGATGAGTTAGGTAGTTCTCGAAATCAGCAGAGTTAGGTAGTCCTAAGTCATCCAAGCAGAGTGCCCATATTTTGGAAACACCTTCTTGCCGCCAGATCTGAGTTCTGGTTTTGCATGACGCGCTACCCAGACGGCCATGATCAGTTTGCCATACGTGCACGAAGCCGAAGGGGTTGTTTCTCCATTTCAGAATGCCTTCTGGCTCTTTCGATGGCTCTAAATACACTGAAATGCTGAGGTGCTTGTTGCATGCGCTAGTCCGTGTTGGACGCCCTCGTCAGTCAAGAAAGTTCTCTGGGGGATCTCTTTCGCCGAGAAACGGTAGCCTTCAGACATAGAAGCATGCAGCATGCCTCTAGGTTGCCATCTTCACACACGCTTGTTTTCCATAGACCGCTTGGGTCACGCACTATGGAAACAAATGGCCCTTTTTCCGCCAACCTGCACATGGTGTTGCTGCCTTTTGAACAGGTGAGGTTTTGTCAGTATAGGCTTGTTGGTGATGGTCTGAAGAGACGCCTTATGCGGGGCGACCGTTACTTCATTCCTTGTGTTGTTTGTGGTATCTTCCATGCTTTTGTTTTTTTTTAAATCACCAGACCTCAGTTCCCTTTGTGTTTCATGAATTTGGGACCTACATAATGGACCAAGCAAGGAATTTCGATTGACACCCTAGGCACATGGAGCCGCAACGAGCCTCAACCCCCCAGCCGGAGTCTCGGTGCGGGGCGCTTTTCGGGTGTGGTTCAAAGGACCCAGCTCGAAGGCCACTGACCTCTTGACCCTTGAGACTGTTCAGCAAGGAGAGCCCCAAAGCGGTGCCAACTCTTTCCCCCTGCCCAAAGCCTGACTGTACAGCTTCTGGCTTTGGACAAGATGCTTCCTCCATGTCTTCTCCCCCCTTGGTTTTGGAGGTACAGCTTCCGTGGGTCACAAGCCCTGGTTGGAATCGCGACAGGTGTTTGGTGCTTCCGAGGCTGCAGTGAGAATAGTACTAGGTTGAGATTGACAGATGATGTGAGGTTTGTTTCCACGGTTTGCTTCATGTTCGCGACTCACTTAATTGGCAAACTACGATTACTCCCCAGAACACCAGATTCTTACATGATGAAATTATCTGACTCTTAGGGATCCCGAATTTCACTCGCTGAATTATGACGATTCACTCAGTGGAAGTTGCTTATGTAATTGACACATGACACGTGCCCCAACAGCATATGCATCCCAGTTTTTTAGAAGCCCGTCGGGGGCAGCGGCATCTCAGCATGGGTGTTGATTCGTTTTATGGAGAAGGAGCAAAGTACGACATGTCCGATGTGTCGCCAAATGGAAGTCTTCCAACATAAGGTTGCACTCAAACCGCTGTCCCATCATCAGTTGGTCCTTGTTAAGTCAACCAGCCACATGTTTACTAAAGCCCTTTGTCACGCGGAATCTTTGCTTGCAGTTGTCATATTCGCCGACCCATTTGGCATGACACCATGGGTCACCCACTGGTTGCCGCTGAGTTGTCGCAGTGCCTCAGTGCAGCCTCCAAGATGTTGGAGGAGCAGTCGGAGTTGCCCGGAGGGTGGCAGCAAGCTGGGAGCCTGCAGCATTTCAGGGTATCCGTGGAGAACAATAGTTGCTAAACTGGGAACATGGGCCAGCCTCCCCTCAAACCCTGGGAATCCATACCTGCACCCTGCGAATCTGCTTCCATGGCCAAAGGCAAGCTCCTTGTTGCAGGGTCATCAAGCCTCTCGGAGTTTGGTGAACTCCGCTATCTATCTCTGGGTGGAACTATGACCATGAGCGAAATGGAAATATGGCACAAGCAGGTACGAACAAGGACAAACGGGCTACGTTTTGGGTTGGGCTGCTCGGAGATGCCATTTGGACTCCGGTTTGCAACCTAGAGGTCAGCAGAAGGGCAGGGCCAAGGCACAAAACGCAAGCTGCTGGATCTGAAGTTAGGAGACGCAGGAGACTTTTGTGAAGGTTGTGCGCTTATCTGCTGGAACCTGGACGAGTCGCGCACTTTCCAGAAAGGTATTCGTCTGCACCCGGATGCGCTTGCTGTACTGAAGGAAGGCTTGCAAGCTTTTGGCCGTGGAAGTCGCGCCAGTAGTCTTGAAATGTGTATGTGAGCAACTAACACAACTACGTACCACGGCCGCCCGCTCTCCCAAAGACATCACGACAGCGGCAAGCAGTTGGGCGCCTTCTCAAGGTAAGAGGAGGGGATGTGTTTTACAGGGCGATATGTTTGTCTCACTTCCTGAGTTCATGAACTTTAAACTTTTTGGGAAGACCATTTGAGTGGTAAATATAAAGCTTGAACTTTTTTTGGGCCATCCACTCAGCCAGTGAGTTGTTGCTTGAGGCGCTGATGGCAAATTCTGATGCAGTTGCGAGTGCAGGTGCTGGCACGGGTGATGTTTATGGTGTTGGTGCAAGTACTGACTCCATGCCACGGGTGGCTTCATCTGGTGCTGCAGCTGTGGGTGGAGTTGCTGCAGCAAAGCATGCTGCTTGAGTTTCTGCAAAGCCAAAGCGCTGGATGTCCAATTCCTGGCATGATGGTGCTGACATTTGACTCGAGTCATAATCAAAGCATGGTATTAAAAATGATCTACCCAAATCCATGCAAGGAATTGACAAGGCGGCCGCACCTGTTTCTGGCTGGGACTGCCCCCCTTACTATCCTTCATCTACCCGGGTTTCGGTTGTGACTCACTTTGGCAGGAAGTTGTTTGATCCGTTGATGGTGAGTGTTGAAGCCTTGGCATGGGTTGCTTGCGCAGATGGCATGCGGGTGGTCTTCCGCCATTGTGTCTCTTGGGGTTCTGTGCAGCTATCAATCGGAAGCAAGCCACGGTGGTCAGGTTCATGAATAGTTGACTGCACACTATATAGTCGGCGCTGCAATGCAGAGTTTTGGATGATCATGTATTTGGCATGAATCAAGCTGTCGAACTCAGGGTCCAAGCCTGCGAGTTGTTCTCCCTCGCTCCTGTGGGTCTGTGATTGAGAGCATTGTGCCAAGCCCCCAGACCTTGAAACACGACATCGCAATACTACAGTAGATAGTTGATCCCTCCTTTCTGCCCAAGTGCGAAAAGTCTCATTTGAACAGTTCTCTCGAATTCCCATCCTTTCAACGTTGGCAGCATCCCCAAAAATCACTGCAACCTCTCTTTTCTCTTCTGAGGCTTCCTTGTTTCACTGGTTCCCTTTATAAGTCTTTACCAGTAACCCTCACAACGGCTGTCTTAAAAAAACCCACAGGTTCAGCACCGCGTCGGCCGGAGGAGTAGCACTCCCGGCCCGCGCCGCATGGACGTCCAGGCGCTGCGCAACGGCTTGACACCGAAATGTGGCCATGGCCGGCCGACGAGCCCCAAGTTCTTGAAGCCGTTGCATACGCAAGGCTGAAGGTGTGTGTCCAAGTACTTGCAAGTTTCAGAACGTCAGGTCATATGCTGGCAGGGTTCACTTTGCTTTGCAAGACCAAACACGCAGGCGAGCCTTTTTGAGGTACCCTTTCCAAGTCCGTTGAACTAAAGGCAAGTCATGCAAGTCATCGCTTGAGCTTGTGCTTGCCAGACCTTTTGTATCGCGTCATGCTTTGCGGACGTGTTTGTCCTTTCCACGCATAGGATAGCTGAACAACGCCTGAACTGCTTTTAACTCGACGGTGCCTGACTTCCAAATCTAGCTCACTTCGGCGAGGTTGGCAGAAACAAGTTTTCGGAACCATCCTGCAGATTGCAACATTTGGCAAGATTGAACAGGCGCACAACGAACAACTCGGCCACAAGGCTCAAGGTCGCGATCCAAAAGGACTCCCCACCGAAACGGCTAAAGCACGGTTGTGAAATGCTGCCGGTTTGAGGTCTGACTTCCTTGATTATTGATCAATATGTGTTGATGCTTGTTGCTTTATGCACTACAGCTGTGTTTGATTGGATCTGCAGAAGAGCATGGTCTGTGGTGTTCAAGCCCTACGGAGCCTGTCACTTGGAAGCCGCACAAGCTTTTGAACATGATGATTGTGAATGCTGTCTCTTGAACTGACAGGTGTCTCTTGCGGCATGGAGCTCAGGTTTTCTTGGAAGCAGTGCCATGCGCAGGTGCCTGGCCCTGGCTTTCAGATGCCGCGGACCTCAGATGTCTTGCGGTAGCGGCATGAGGGATACCGCGTTTGGGTTGGACTGAGACATGTAGCTTGGGATCTTCCATGCCTAGGGTCCTTGCATGAACGACGTTGCTGACCATCGGCAGGGTGGCTTTGACGCTCACTCTGGTCTCCTCATCTATGAGGGCCTGCTGTGTATGCACTTTGACAGGTCAGCTGCCTGGTCAATGCAAGCTAATAGTGGTTGGATAGCTGTGTTTGTGTCTGTGTCTGTGTCTGTGTCTGTGTCTGTGTCTGTGTGTGTGTGTGTGTTTGTGTGCCGGAGTTAGTTCAACAAGGGCATCACCACCTACAGTCAAGGATCTTGGATATTGAACCTAGTTTTGCTTGAGTCTGTTCATGTTGGGTCACCAACACCTTGGAAGAGAGCGAGGGTGAACATAATTTCGAGCCCCCCTGCCAGTGGAACTATGGAGCCTCATGTAAGAGAGCGAGGGTGAACATAATTTCGAGTCCCCCAGCCACTGGAACTATGGAGCTTCAGGTAAGACCAGCTTCTGTTCGGAAGGGACCTGGTTCCGAATTGGTTGATTGGAGATGATTGGAGGGTATTTCTTGATGTGTTTGTGCACAAATGGATTGTTTGGGCCCTTTGAGCCAGGAAGTGCAGGGAAGAGTTGTAGCATGCTTAGCCGCACTACACTACAGAAACCACTGCTGGGCCTATGCATTCCTAAGCGGATAGCCCCAGAAATCCCAT